>CM075812.1:11950655-12458155 GCA_037975025.1 Excoecaria agallocha
GGAAAATAAGTGTAGGAATATATCTCCATCTATGAAGTGATACCAGAGAAACATGGAGAGTGTGGTTGAGGAGCTGCAAAGGCTTCGGCACCTAACCACTGTAGATGAGTACTTGGACAAATTTGAAACCCTTAAGCTAAAAATGGAGACGAAGTATCCACACCAACCTGAGTCTTATTTTGTATCCAGTTTTATAGGGGTTGTCAAGGATGATATCAGGTCTGTGATTAAGATGTTCAAACCTCCAGATCTGTATACAGCCATAGAACAGGCTAAACTCCAAGAACTCCATCTGGAGGCTATTAAGCCCAAGAATATATATAAACCAATTAACAAACCTTGGAGCCCTGCCAAAAAGAAACAAACTAATTCCCAGACTCAGACCAGTACTACAAAGCTCAGCTCAGACCAACAGCCAATCACCCCTCAAATGCCTCAAACTCCCATAAACAGTACTCCCAATTCAGGACCCCTGGAAAATGTTATAAATGTGGGGATAATTACAGCCCAGGGCACCAATTTAATCCTAAGAGACTGCAGGCCCTAATGAACAGGATATTTCAGCTCTACCTCAGCAGATTTGTCCTAGTTTTCTTTGATGATATTCTCCTCTACAGTGAGAATATGGACCAGTATCTAAAGCACTTGCAGATGGTGTTCAACATTCTCAGAGATCAACAGCTCTATGCTAAGGTCTCCAAATGTGAATTTGGCAAGGACAGTGTGCAGTACATGGGGCATATTATCTCAGCAAAGGGCACATTGATCCTAACATTCGTATAGCACCTCCATGACTTCTTTACAACTTTTACCAACATTTGACCAAGGAGGAATAAAAATAACACATGGACGATTAACTCTTACAGTAAAGCAATAAGACAGAGACCACAAGAATAAATGTCATTCGATTAAAAAAAAATTATAAACAGCAATAAAAGTTAAGACAATAAAA
Organism: Excoecaria agallocha; assembly: GCA_037975025.1. Taxonomy (NCBI): domain Eukaryota; kingdom Viridiplantae; phylum Streptophyta; class Magnoliopsida; order Malpighiales; family Euphorbiaceae; genus Excoecaria; species Excoecaria agallocha. The sequence goes on from CM075812.1 coordinate 11,951,608, forward strand.
GAATTGAGAAAACACAATGGGAATTGAATTGATTGTATTCTCTTGATTAACACTAAGATTACACCCCTATTTATACAAAGAGAAAGATAAAATTACACCTAAAATCTAGTTGTCACACACTATAATATACAGCTGTATAACAGCTGTATTCCATGTCTTCTAACAGCTGTATAACAGCTGGAAAAGGCAGAATATTACAGCTTTAATCAACTACACAGCCAAGTCTCCCCCTCAAGTTGGTGCATAGATATCACGCATGCCCAACTTGGATAATGATGCATAAAACTGACCACTAGCAACAGCGTGGGTCATCATGTCAGCTAGTTGATTTGCACTCTTGATGTAAGGAACCTCTATTATACCAGAATCCAGGTTATCCTTGATATAATTCCTGTCAAGTTCAACATGTTTGGTTCGATCATGTTGTACCGGATTATTAGCTATCTCAATAGCTGCAGTGTTATCACAATAAAGTACCATAGGTTTCTTTGGACCAAATCCAAGTTCTTTTAAGAGAATTTTTAACCAAGTAAGTTCTGTGGTTGCATGATGGAGAGCCCGATATTCAGCTTCGGCGCTAGACAATGACACCACATTCTGCTTCTTACTCCTCCAAGTCACCAAATTACCTCCAACGAATGACACATATCCTGAAGTTGACTTTCTATCTAATCTAAAGCCAGCAAAGTCAGAATCTGTGTAACCCACAATATCTAAGTGCCCATGTTTGGAGAACATAATACCTTTGCCCGGAGAGGACTTCAAATAAGCCAGAATACGATTTACTGCATTCATGTGTCGATCACTTGGATTGTGCATAAACTGACTGACAACACTAACTGCATACGACAAATCGGGTCTAGTATGGGTTAAATAGATCAACTTTCCCACTAGTCTTTGATATCTCTCCTTGTTAGTTGGAACTTGATCAGGATAGATAGATAGACCATGATTCACTTCAATGGGAGTATCTACAGGTTCACAGGCAGAATTCCCAGTTTCAGCTAAGAGATCTAAAATATACTTCCGTTGGGAGAGGAAAAGGCCTTGTTTGGACCGAGACACTTCAACACCCAAGAAATATTTTAGAGTCCCTAAGTCTTTCATCTCGAATTCCTTTGCCAAATGGTTTCGAAGCTTCTCTATCTCACTAGCATTACTACCTGTAACAATCATATCATCGACATAAACAATAAGCAAGGTAATATCATCATGATCTCTCTTATAAAACAGAGTGTGATCTGCTAAAGCTTGCTTAAAACCATACTCCTTCATAGAGTAACTCAACTTGCCAAACCATGCCCTTGGTGACTGCTTCAGTCCATACAACGCCTTTTTCAACTTGCATACTTTTCCTTCTAATGGGAATCCTGGAGGAGGATCCATATACACCTCCTCTATCAAATCACCGTGGAGAAAAGCATTTTTTACATCAAACTGCCGTAATGTCCAGTCTTGATTGACCGCAAGAGATAAGATAACTCGAACGGTGTTCATCTTAGCCACAGGAGCAAAAGTCTCTTGATAGTCAATCCCATAGGTTTGAGTGTAACCTTTGGCCACCAATCTAGCCTTGTACCTTTCAACTGTCCCATCTGACTTGTACTTCACTGTAAACACCCACTTGCAACCTACCGTCTTTTTTTCCGGTGGTAACTCAACCATCTCCCAAGTGGAATTCTTTTGGAGAGCATTCATTTCTTCTTCCATGGCAGCCTTCCACTTAGTATCTCCAAGGGCTTCCTGAAAATGACTAGGAATAGACACAGAAGACAACTGAAGAGCAAAAGCAAGATGAGTTTCTGACAAGCGATGATAAGAGATAAAATCAGAAATGGGATAAGCAACATTAGAAGATGATTTGGAAAAGCCCAACCTATCAGGTTCTTTACGTTCACGAAGGGGATATCTTCTACCATGATCGTGATCCGTAACTTGTGGATTCACAACAGCATTCTCTAATGTGACAAGACTAGAATCAATATCTGAAGTTGAAATTTTAGGAGAGGGAACACATACCTCAGGATTTATAGTAGAAGAGTCATCCGATGGCATGGTAACGTCATCAAGAGGGGCATTAGAATTAGGAGTCTCTTTTCTTCTTGTATACTTGTTTTGGAATAATTGAGCTGGTCTTTTGTTCTTTATCTCCTCAAGTTCAGACCCAACTTCAATAGTACAAATATCATCTAAAGGACAAGTATCATCTAAAGATTCCTTATTCCCCACATCAAATGAATGCTCCCCCTTACCTGAACTCTCCCCCTTTCCTGACATCCATAACTTCTTCTCTGCTAACCATAATCGTTCCTCTTCCCTACTACTAATCTCCCCCTGAAGAGGAACCATAGATACATCTCCAGAAAAATAAGATACCTGTTCACAGAACTGAACATCCATGGAAACATAATATTTACCTGTAGGAGGATGAAAACATTTGTAGCCCTTTTGAGAATTAGAGTAACCAAGGAAAACACACTTAAGAGCACGCGGATCAAGTTTATCCCTATAGATAGAGTGCACATGAACATAACATACACAACCAAAAACCTTGGGGCAAAGATTTAGAGCAGAAGGGATAGAGTGAAATTTTGATAACATTCTCAAAGGAGTTTGAAAATCAATGATACGAGCAGGCATCCGATTAATAAGAAAGACAGCAGTCATGACAGCCTCAGCCCAAAAACGTTTAGGAACATGCATAGTAAAGCTTAAAGCCCTAGCAACCTCAAGGATGTGACGATTCTTACGTTCTGCTATACCGTTTTGTTGAGGTGTATAAGCACAGGTGGTTTGGTGGAGGATGCCATGTTCTAGGAAGAAATTAGTGAGAGACTGATTAACAAACTCACGGCCATTGTCAGAATGAAAGACTTGAACCTGAGTATGAAACTGTGTGACAATCATTTTATAAAATTGAGGAATCAGATGTATAACATCATTTTTAGATTTCATCAAATAAACCCAACTCACTCTAGTACAGTCATCAATAAAAGACACAAAGTATTTGTGACCCGAAGCAGATGGAGTAGAAAAAGGACCCCACACATCAGTATAAACACATGAAAAAGGAATAGAACTTTTATTGAAACTGTTTTTGAAAGAAACACGATGGTTTTTTGCATAAATGCATTGTTCACACTTTAAACTAGAGGGAGTAACATTGCGAAATAACTTAGGGAATAAATGTTCTAAATAAGTAAAAGATGGATGTCCTAACCGACAGTGCCATAAAAGAATCTTTTCTCTATCAAATGTCTCTCTCTCTACTTGAAGTCCATGACTATGTTCAGATTTAAGCTCCTTAACCCCCTCCAAGTAATAAAGGCCGCCTCTTTCCTTACCAATGCCAATCGTCATCTTCGTATGATTGTCCTGAAATACACAGTGAGAAGAATTAAACGTTACAGAACAATTGAGACTTTTGGTAATCTTACTAATGGAAAGAAGATTATTAGAGAGGGCGGGTGCAAGTAAAACAGATGACATAGAGAGTGTAGGAGAGACTGAGACATTTCCAACCCCGGTAATGGGCATAGAATTCCCATTAGCAACCTGTACAGACTTAACAGTAGACGACATGAGAGAGGTAAGTATGGAAGAATTACTAGTCATATGGTCAGTAGCCCCTGAATCAATAACCCAAGTGTTAGAAGCAATATAAGCACATGTCAAACTAGACTTACTTGCTTGAGGTGACACTTGAGAGACATGAGAAGCAGACGGTAGAGAAGTATTAGCAATAGCTATATGAGCAGATTTTTTGTTTTTCTTCTCAGCTTGCTTAAGTTTATACCACTCCGGATAACCATGCTTCTTCCAACAAACGTCTACTGTATGTCGGTTGCTGTTGCAATGGGTGCAGAAGCGAGAATTAGAGGTGGCAGAATCCATAGAGGCAGTATGAGGGGTGCTCTTTTGGACAGCCAGAGCTGATGCCTCAGAATGAGTTTCTGATCCCATGGTGACTTGTCTCTGCACTTCGCGACGAACTAAAGAATAAGCTTCCTCCAGGCTGGGTAAAGGTGAAGTAGCCAAAACACGACTACAAACTTGATCCAAATTATAGTCAAGACCTGCAAGAAACATATAGATTCGATCTTCAGAAATACGCTGCCTCTGTTTCTCAATATCAGCGGCACATGTCATGTCATTGGGCCTTCGATAATCAAGTTCCATGAAAATTGAATTCAACTCATTGTAATATTCTGCTAGAGATCGGCCAGCTTGACGCAATTGAAAGGATTTTTTCATCAGTTCATAGACTTGAGAAGAATCTGAAACATCAAGATAGCTCCTCTTAACTGCATCCCAAACTGCTTTAGATGTCCCACACTGCACAAAGTGTGACATCAGATTATCAGTCATGGAATTAATTAGCCAAGACTTGACAAGAGCATCTTCAGCTTCCCATTCGTCATAGCCTGGTTCATCCTCTGCAGGAGCAGCCTTTCTTCCAGTAATATAACCCTTCTTTTTTCTGCCAGCAATATGCATCTCTAGAATCTTGGACCAAACACGATAATTAGTACCATCCAATTTGATATGGATTGGAGAAGATGTCTCATGAATAGTCATAGCAGGAAGGTTTTTTCCATCTGGATTTTTGCTATCCGAAATCTCATTGTCAGTTTTAGGAGACATTGATGTCGGCTAGGGTTTGAACAAAAGAAAGGGCAGCAGCTAGGGTTTGAACAAAAGAAAGGCAGCGGAAGAAATTTTCTTTTGCTCTGATACCAAATTGAGAAAACACAATGGGAATTGAATTGATTGTATTCTCTTGATTAACACTAAGATTACACCCCTATTTATACAAAGAGAAAGATAAAATTACACCTAAAATCTAGTTGTCACACACTATAATATACAGCTGTATAACAGCTGTATTCCATGTCTTCTAACAGCTGTATAACAGCTGGAAAAGGCAGAATATTACAGCTTTAATCAACTACACAGCCAAGTAAAAGTTAAAGATCATACTTATCCATGATTGAGAGAAGCTGTTTCCTGACATCCTGTGCCCTCCTCAAGGATCTGGACTGTACAAAATTCTCAAAACACCATGGCCCTGAAAAGTTCTTAGCTTTCCAAGCCTCATAAACAGCAAGTAAGGTCAGATGGTCTCCCTCAGGCTGGAAAAATTTGGCCCTCTTCTGATCTGCTTGAGCTTGTTTTTCCCTAGGCCTGTAGAAGATGTTACCAGTTTGTATCATGGCAATAATAGTCAAAATCTCATCACTGCACCCAAGATCTACACTTGCCAGCAACATCTTGGACAATGGTGGATCCAGAGGAAATTCTGCCATTTTCCTTCCCAATTTGGTAAGGAGTCCCTCCTCGTCTAGAGCTCCTAGACTGTACAACTGTTCCATGGCAGATATGAGGGCCTGGGGTGACGGAGGGTCCATAAAAATCAAAAGACAATAGATCATTAATTCCCATAGCTTTCATTGTGAGTGTAGTAGTCCCAAGATTTATTCTTTGAATTTCTGGAATTGTGGTAGGAGACATCTCATTACGGTATGCACTTTCTGTGTATAAACGGTAACATTTTCCAGGTCCAGTACGCCCAGCACGTCCAGCTCGTTGCTTGGCAGATGCTTGTGAAATCTGGGGTAATAACTAGAGAATCAAGCCCTTGCTTCGGATTATACACATTCTGCTTAGCAAAGCCAGGATCGATGACATAGAAAATCCATCAATTGTCAAAGAAGCCTCAGCAATATTGGTTGCTACAACCACCTTCCTCTTACCTGGAGGGGCAGGTTCAAAAATCCTGGACTGCATCTCACTGGGAAGGGCACTATAAACAGGCAATATAATCAATTCAGGAACATTTTTACCCAGTCCTTTCATCCTCTCATATAGAGATGAACAAGCAAAATCGATCTCCTCCTGACCAGTCAGAAAAAGAAGTATGTCACCTTCAGGTTCAGTCAAGTGGATTTGTAGCACAGTGATCAAGGATGCATCCAAATAGTCACTTTCTGGCTGTTTGGTGTACAATATCTCCACTGGGAAAGTTCTCCCGGGAATCGTGAATATGTTGCAATTGAAGAAATACCCTGAAAATTTCTCAGCATCCAGTGTAGCAGATGTGACGATCAGGCGAAGATCAGGTCTCCTCTTTACAAGCTGTTTAAGTAACCCAAAAAGCACATCAGTGTGGATTGTCCTCTCATGAGCTTCATCAAGCATTATCACTGAGTACTGAGAAAGGTTCTCATCAATCAAAATCTCCCTTAGTAGCATACCATCAGTCATATACTTGATCACAGTATCTGGTCCAGTACAGTCCTCAAATCGTATGGCATATCCAACCTCCTCTCCTAAACGACAACCAAACTCTTCAGCCACCCTCTTGGCCACAGACATAGCTGCTACTCGGCGAGGTTGAGTACATCCTATCTTACCCTTTGTTGTGTAACCGGCTTCAGCAAGATACTGTGTTACCTGGGTAGTCTTACCTGAACCAGTCTCACCAATAACTACCAGAACCTGATTATCATGGACAGCTTGAACTAACTCTTTCTTCAATTTGTAGATTGGCAAGCTTTGTCTCTGTTCCTGAATGGATAGCTTTGATCTTTGACCAAACGTTAAAGCTTTTCCAAATGCATCCTTCTTCCATTCAGGCATGTCATAAGCGGACAAGCCAACACCTCTAAGCTCCTGAGCAAGATGCCTCTCACCAGTCTCAGGCATTGGGTCTTCCCAAGGACGATTAAGATCCTTTGGAATTGAATCAAGCATTGTCCTCTGCTGCTGTTCTCTTACTTCTCTTCTCTCCTTTATAAGCGCAGACTGAAGTGCTGCAGCACGGCTCAATGATCCCTCTGGATTCTTAAAAATCTTCACAGGTGACATATCAATAGAGTACCGAGTCTGCCCTTGCAAAAATGCTGGCTCATCTTCATTTAACTCAATTTCAAGCTCTTCCTCAGCTCCCTCTTCTTGGTAAAGCATCCCATCCCCTTCCTCATCATACATGGGGTACTCCTTGACGCCTAAAACTCCTGAAGCAATCAACTGTTTAGCCTCCCATCTTTCTGGTGAGCTCATTCTCTTCAATGGCCTTCGTGATGGAATACCATCATCTTCTTCTGTGATCCTTATCCCAGAAAGCCCCATTCTAGTCATCGGGCCCTCCTTGGACCCTGAGGGATTGGTCCTAAAAGTATCATCTTCATCTGAGCTCTTCTTCAAAGGAAGTAAATCCTTGCCAGTATTCTGATCAACATCCCTCATGGAAAGACTCAACTTCTGTCCTGAAACTGAAATCACCTTAACATAAACTTGCTGGTCTCTCTTTACAACATCCTTAGCATTACCAATCCTCCTAGTAGCCATTTGCGAAACATGAACCAAACCCTCCTTGCCTCTGAAATCATTCAATTGAACAAAGCAACCTGAGTCCATTACCCTCGACACCCTACCCTTATACACCTTATACAATTCAGGCTGACTGGAACTGCGATGGCCATTCCAATTCCTTTCACTTTCACCATCGTCTCTGTCATAGTAACCACCTTCTTCACTCCCATCTTTTCTATTCCTGTCATGCCTTTCCCTGTGCCTTCCTCTACTTCGATAATCACCACTTTTGCCATCATGGCCCTCCCTATACTCTCTATCTCTACGCCTTTCATCTCTATCAGATCTATCCCCGTGCCTAGGCCTATCTCTATCTCTATCTCTATCTCTATCTCTATCCATCCAGTCTCTATCTCTATTCCTAACCTCATCTTCCCTTTCCTTGTGATTCCTTTTCTCCCTAGCCTCCGTTTGGAGTTCCCGTTCGAGCTCCTTGACTCTCTCCTTGGTATCAGCAATAACAAGAGCTTTGTACTTGGATTTTTTAGGATCAGAGGGAGCGTCGGTGTCATTATTATAGGATTCCATATCAGACTTGGCTTTGGGAGGAAGGATGGCATGAATAATAGTTAGAAGAGTACGTACAAAGTAATCAGGCATCTCCGCCCCGTTCTCCTTCAACTTGGAATCAAATTCATCAACAGTCTCGCAATTACGACCCAATTCGGTGATGAACTCTGCCAATACTTTGTCTCCAAACCCTAAGTGAGTTTCCAGCTCCGCGCAAACCTTGGATACGAGAGAGAGGTATTCCAGTTTCTTTAGACCATCATTATCTTGGGTTTTTGGTGCGCTGGCCATTGATGAATTTTGAAAAATGCTAAAACAGGTAGGACGAGATTCGAGTATTTAAAACTAACGTTGAGAGTTTTCAATTGTATTGCGTACCTCACTGGTGAAAGTTCCAGACGCCTGACTCATTTGAAACGAAAGCACGGGTAAAAGAAACGACCAAAATTCATTATCTCACCGTAAATCACTGAGGATAATGAGAATAACAAATATCCAGGTTAAAGTGATGAACACAGCCGTCAGAACTGCTGAAAAACGATGACCAGAGTCGAACTATGGCGGCCGAGCGGCACCGTAGGGTGGGTGCAGTGGGGCAAATCGAGGTAGTGAGGAAATACGGCGGCCGGAGGTGGGCTGTGTTTCTCTAATTCCAATTGTTTAAAATCATTTTGGTCATTTCTTTTAGAGATCTTTTTATTTTTACCCATCTTTCAACTTTTATTTTTAAATTTATCACTTTTACTAAAGATAAAAGACTTTATTTATAATAAACTTTCATTTTACTCCTTATTCTTTTATCTTTATTGTCTTATAAGATCATTTCTAATATTTATTAATACAATTCTAATTTTTACAATTAATTTTTCTTTTCTATACATTTCCTGTAAAGATTTTTATCTAAAATTTTCTGGCATATTTTTCTGAGATTGATATTCATTCTCGTTGTTATATAAAGCTTCAAGTTGTTCATTTATTTCAGTTATTATTTCGTTAATATTTTTTTCTGAATTTAAATTTAATAGACTTAAATATTCACCAAATTTTTCTATTACACTGACCATCTTATTTATAGAGTTTGTAATTTTTGTTTAGAAAATTTTAGATCATCTAATAATAATTTTATTATGTTTGGATTTGCATTTATTTTCTTTAAATAATTTATTCTTTTAATTAATTTGGTTATATATTGTTCTTGTTTTATACTATTATTTTCAATATTCATTTATATATCTTCTATATTTTGACTAGCTAAATTTATTTCATTTTTCAGTTTTTTTATATCGATTTCTAATTTATTTTTTATTAAAATTAATTCATTTTTTATTTCTTGTAACTTAGGTAATCCATATTCTTCTTTTATGTCATATATATTATTTATTTCCATGTATGTGCATTCATTTCTTGCTTTTCGAATTTTTTCTTTATAATATTTTATTTTTCCTGACATTTCATATAATGCTTTTAATAATTTATCTATATTTTCTTTAATAACAAAACTTACTATATATGACATTTTACTTAATTTTAATTTCTAATTATTTTATTTTTAACTCTGCTTTGATACCAATAGACGTCGGAATTTGTTAACGGATCGTTTTTCTCAAATACTAAGTAAAAAATCTAAATTCAAAATTTATTATTGAATGATTTTATTTTTTATTTCTAAAAGGTACGTGGCAGAAGATCAAGATAAATAAATTATCATTTGGAAACCAGTAGCCCGCAAATCTATTTTGCAGCCGATATACCTTATAGAATTAATTTCTTCTTCTTCTGCAATTAGTGTTATTTGTATTGCTAATTATTTCTTGACAAGTTTCTATTATTTCTGATATAATAGTATTTTTTACAAAATTATCTTGGAATAGATTATCAATAATTTGAGTTTTTAAACTATTTTCTAAATTTGTGGTTCCTATTATATCTAATTTGTGTTGAAAAGTAAGATTTATATTAGTTTTTATCATAGTCATATCATTAAAAACAATATTTATTTCTTTTTCTTCACTTAAATCTTTTGAGTTCAAATATTCTAAAATATTCATCCTAAAGGAATTCTATTTATTTTATTCTTTATCATTTGAATTCTTGATGCGTTTAAGTTAAGTATATATTTTAAATTTTCTATTCTTTCTTCTATATTATATGTAGGATAAATTATTAGTCCGTATAGTTTTTCTTCTTGTTTTAATTGTTCTTTTATTAAATGATTATATATATATATAAATCATTTATAGTTGTTTGATAATTTTTAATCTGTTGTTTTAATCTATCCATAACAACTAAAAATTGTAACCAATTCCATTTTTTTAAAAATATTCTTTCTTTTCACCATTTCTTTAGCATACAATATCCAACTAAGAAATAGAATTGAAAATTATAACCATAACTAACAGAGATCAGGATTTCGTTATACCTTTAAATCTTCTTCAGTGGTCCACTATGCTTCCTTCAATGCTGCTAGACTCCTGTTATCAACGATTTCTGATAACAGCTCACCCTTAGACTGTTTGACATTCTGGGCTAAGTTGATCGTCTCCAATTTTAACCTTCTGCCCTTCTTTTCCTCAAATGGGCTTGGTAATATCAGGAGAGACTACTGAACAGTATTCAGCTAACAGCAAAGTTGTAGTCATGTGAATTTTCTGATGAGGATTTGTGGTATATGAGTAATCTGACTCTCTCAGTATATCGAAAATAATTTTCTATATTCCTTAATGGATTGCAAATTGCTAAGTACTATGGTTACTCAGAAAGAAAAATTTCTGAAATTAGAATTTCATTTTTGAATAAAAGCTTTACAAATGATAAGCAAGCTAAAAACTTTTGAAAGAACTTAAGCTTAGAATTTTTAGTATTTTTCTAGCGTGTTTAGTACAGAAGAGTGATTGGGTTTTTATAGAGGTTAAACCCTGCCTCTATTACATTATTAAACTACATTATTATATTCTATTATTGCTCTAATACGTAAGTGCTTACGATTACATTTTTGTCTTCTTTCTTCAATTATTTCTTTATTTTCTTCAGAGGGGGTCCAGCTCCACTAGCCCTTGTCGAGAGCTTTTGCTTTCGGCTGGAGATTCCTTTTTTATCTGCTTTTTGAAAAGTTCTTTGGTCGTTTCTGCCATTGGTATACTTCCTTCTATTATTGTGTCGAGATATCCTTCAAGAAGATATTTCTGATGCCATTCTGTAGCTGGATTGGTGATCAGAATATTATCTTGAAAAACAATATAGTATTTTTTATTATCTGATAAAATTTCTCTAAGTCCACGAACATTTGCTTCAATGGTCTTCATCCTCATTTCTGGAATATTTTTAAGGATTAATGGATGTAAATTGAAAGTCTTTTGTTCATCTGGAATAAGTTCTTGTTTAGTAGTACCCATTCTGATGAAGGTTTCTGTAGGAATTTCAATATTCTTAACATCATCCCATTCAGGAATAATGTTAAAAATACGAACATAAATTTTATTGAACTTTGTAATTCCATTAAATATCTCAATTTGAGATTTGACTGTTGCTGGGAGTTGCTGTACTTCTTCTAGGTTTTCTCCTGGATAGATGGTATGAACCAGTCCAAAACGATAAAGTTTTTGCACTGTTCTTGGATCTGCTCCTTTTCTGATGATTGCTTTGTTATATGTGTTGTTGATCGGAATAGTATTTATTCCGACTGCATTAGTAACTTTTGCTAAATATTGCAGAGCTTTAAAAAAGTCTGCTTCCCATTGCTTCCGAATTTCTGTATTATTTAAGTGAGATCTCTCATCATCATTCCATTGCTGAGATGATAATGAAATATCTCTAGGAGTTATCAATCGAGAATTAATATTTCCAATTGAAGATGCTCCCAAATTTCTTGAATTTACTTCAAGAGATGATTCAGAACTGTCCAAATATTGAACAGAGCGTCTAATCATCATATTTCTAGAAATTTCTTGCTCTAGTTCTTTCTTAGCTGTAGTGCCAAGAACAGTCATTTTTTGAGAACTAGTGCTTTCTTCCTTTGCTTCCTTTTGACGCAAAAGCGCCTGTGCATAATTCATTGAAATCTGGCTAATCTCATTATCTATTTCTAGAAGACGAGATATAGCTTTTTTCATAGATTTCATTACTTCCTTTTTCTCTGCAGTGAGTTTTACAACTCTTTCTGAATTTCTTTCCATTTTTCTTTATCCCTGCAAAGAAAGGATTAATCTTTTTCTTTAATTAATGGTCTGCTTAATAAATCTGCCAATACGTTGTCCTTTCCTGGAATATACTCAATATCAAAATTAAAGTTAGTAAAATATTCTTGCCATCCCATTTTCCTTCTTTGAGCTAATTTTTCATTATAATTTTTTGTAATAAAAGACTTTACTTGAGTATTGTCTGTTTTAACTATAAATCTTTTTGATATTAAAACCAATTCAAATTTTTCTATAGCATATTATACAGCTAATAATTCTTTTTCATTACTATGATAATTCTTTTCTGTATTCTTAAATGTTCCTGAAGCGTATCCATATATTTTCTTACCATCTTAACTTTTTAATATTGCTCCCCAATAATCATCTGAAGCATCTGTTTCTAATAGTAATTCTTCATTTTCTTCTGGTAAGGGTAACTTTGATAATTATTTGTAATATTCCTTTATTTCTTTTACTGCCTTTGTGTCAATATCTGTCCAAATCCATGGTTTATCACCTTTTAACTTGTCTTGTAATACTTTTCTCTTTTTAGTGCATTCTTTAATAAAATCACTAGCATATGTTACGTCTCCTAAAAATTGTTGAACCATTTTTCTACTTTCTAGTTGATCTGGAAATTTTATTAAAGATTCTGCTATATGTGGTTGTAATTCAATTTCTCCTTTTGTTATAGAAAATCCTAAAAAATCTATTTTCTGTTTTGCTATATCTGATTTTTCTTTTGACAACATAAGTCCATGTTTAAAACATCTTAATAAAAATTGTTTTATATGTTTATAATGTTCTTCTAAACTTTTACTAAAAATAATTATGTCATCAATATATACTAGATAAAAATGTCTTAAATCTTTAAACATATCATCCATTTTTCTTTGAAATATTTGAGGAGCATTACAGAGTCCAAATGGCATAACTAACCATTCGTAATGTCCTCTTGGTGTACTAAATGTTGTATATTTAATACTTTTTGGATGCATTTTTATTTGCCAAAATCCTGATTTACAATCAAATTTGGAATACCATGTCTTTCCTTTTATACTATTTATAAGAATTTCTTTATTAGGTATTAAATATCCATCAAATAAATACCATTATTCTCCCATTTTTCTATAGGATTCGTTCCTATACATTTATCTAGTAGAAAGATTATTTCTTGTGGAGTTGAAAAGTTTGAAAAGTTTTCAGTAAGTTGAGTTTCTTCATTCTTTCTAATGGGTTCTTTTTCTATAGTCTCACCACGGTTCGCTGTGCGAGGGAGTAAAGGTGAAGATTTCCACTTAAAGGCTTGCTGAAGGCACGGGCATATAATTTTGTGTTTACAAGGAGTTGTTAGATGAATATATTGAGAACCAATACTTAAAGGATAATAATTTGTTAACCAATCATTTCCTAATAAAATATCACATCCATGATTTATGGATTGAAAAAGTTTATTTATTTGAAGTATATTTGACTGAACTTGGATTATTACCTTTTCTGTAACAAGATCATATTTGGTTGTATTACCTGTAATATCAATTCCTAATTTATAATCTTTAGTTTTTTGCCATAAATTTTCTGGGAATATATAAGGTTGAGCTAAAGTTATTGCAGATCCTGTATCTATGAAGGCATGATATGAGATTGTATGATATTCTTTGTATATGATTTCTATATTAATATAAATACTATATGGACTAGTTTCTATTCCTTGAAACTTTGTATTCATTTCCATCATATTGAAACATAAGATAATCTTTTGTAAGGTTATATGGTGATATTTGTTCTAAAAAGTCTAATCCTAATAAAATTGGAATTTGTGTAGAAGAAATTGTATCCATGTGTATTTGTATTGGAATGATTACTATTTTTCCTTGAATATCTGTTATTGCCAAATTTATTTTGACATATTTATTAATAGTATGTTGTTGTCCTGAATAATCTAAAAATTCATAATTTTCTTCTAGATTATATTTTTGGAATGAAAAGACTAGGCTTTCATGAATATGACTTTTTGCTGCTCCAGTATCGATTAATGTTTTTAAAGATTTCCATTCTCCTCCAATATCTAATTCTGTTTCTATATAATATTGTTCTGCTTTTACTGATGATCTTAAATCAATACTTCTTCTGGATTGATTATGTATTTTTCCTTGTTCATCTAATATTAATATATCATTTTTGTTTGATAAATTTTCTTTTGTATTTTCTCCTGCGGATATTAACAGTTTTTCTCCTATATGTTGAATTCTTGGTATAATTCCTATGTTTTTATTTCGTTGTCTTAAATTCATTGTTAATTCATCTAAAATTGTCATACTCGATTGAGTTAATTGTCTTGGTGGTATATATTCTATTAAATCTGAAAATGTATTATCAACATCAACTTGTAATCGTATATTATTTTTTTGTAATTTTTTATGATCACTTGTAGTGAATGCGTATATTGTTCTGTAAGTTACAGAAAATACTTTTGATCCACTTGACATTTCTATCCGATGTAGTTTATGATATAGATTAAGAGCTTGATCTATATTTTTATCTTGTAGACTTACTGAAAAATCTGGTATTATTGTAAATTTTAATTTTTTGTATACTAAATTTCCTGATACAGCTCCTAATAGAGCGTCTATTGGGTCATTTAATATTCTATCATCCATGCAAAATAATTGAATAGGACTATCTATTCCTTGTCTAAAATGTGCTTTAATAATTATTTATATTGCTCCTAAATATAGGTTTTTTATATCTATTTTTATCTGATAATTTGGGTAAAACTTTATTTATTTCATCTTTATTTATTAATGATATTACTGTATTTCATTTAGCTTGGTATATATCTATTGCAGATTCATAATGTTTTGCAATATAAGTTGCTTTTACTATTCTATTAAACCATCTTCTTTTAAATATATCTTCTTCTTTAAGATTTAATCTATGATTATTTAGTTGACTAAATTTTTCTTCATCAAATGTTTTATTATAACTAAAAATGTTGTTATTATCTATGATTTCTTGATCTTCAATATTTGAAGTCATTTTATTATTGTTGTTTATTCTTCATCAGACTCAATTTCAGAATTTGACTCTGTTTTATTATTATTTTCAGAATAATTATCAGAATCTGAAATATTACTATCTGTATTATATTGAAAATTTATTTCATATATACTTTCATTTTCTGATATTTCACTATTTTCTATGGGATAATAATTTTATTCTATCAAATCTTCATATATTCTATAAGCTTTATGATTTTCTTTATTTTTTCTTTTAGGGCATTCATTTGCATAATGTCCTTTTTCTTTACATATCCAACATGTGCATGTTTTAGGATTTTTCTTACTATATCTGGGATTTTTTCTAAAATATCTCCCCTTTTTAAACTTTTCTTTTTTAAAAGGTTTAAATTTTCTTTTATAAAAACTTTTATATTTTGGCTTAAAATTTTTCTTTTTTGATAAGTTATACTTATTATATTTTTTGTATCTTTTTTGTTTTGTATAGCATCCCCAATGCGTAGGTTCAGCTAGAATTGGACAACATAATCCTCCATTAATTGCTTTTCTTAGTTTTTTATTTTCATATGCTTGATTACACATTTCATTTATTCTATTAAATATGTAATTTTGATAGGTTCCTAAAGTTCCTTCTAATATTTCATTCTTATTTTGTATTTCATTAAATAACTTAAATCCCCATGGTTTTGGTAATTTTGTTACATAAGATTGTTTTAATAACTTAATTTATGCTCTTTGTAATATATCGGTTTTTGCTATATTATAATAATAGTTATTAAACTCACATGTATATTGTTTTAAATAACACATATTACATATTGTTAAATTTTGTATTTTCCATAAATTCTCTTGTCCAATTTTCTTTAATGATTCTGTAGGATCTAGCCAATGTGCTCCTAAAAATTCTCCTTTTATTGCTAATTCAAATCTTTGCAAAAGATCTTTTATTGCATCTGTTGATGTAAAATTTTCGTTATTATATCCATATTTTATCATTTGTCTATCTTCTAGACGTATAGCATTCCACTATTTTTCTACATTTTCAGTGAAAGTACTAATTAAGAAATTACTGGCTCTCTGTAAATTATATCCGTATAATAGGATTGCTAAATTATTCATTTTTATCCATTTTTCAATTTCTTTCTGTATGTCTTCTTTACAATCTATATCTAATAATACTCCATTTGGATAAACTGGTTCTGTTTCTGATGTTTTTACTGAAAATTTTGAATTATTATACATAGGTCTCTGTCTAGGATTTTTTCGTCTACTTTTTTCATATTCTCTAATATCCATATTATCTGTTATTATGTTTTCTTCATTTTCATTTAACGTTCCAGAATATTCTCCTGTTTCTATTTTTGTTTGAGTAGATGTTGGATTAGTATTCATTTTTAAATTTTCGAAATTATTAGTTAAATTTAATATTTCGTCTTCAGAAATTTTATTTTCTACATATAATTTTAATCCTTCCTCTAATGTTAACATATGTGTTTTTATTATTATACCTCATTGGGTATGTTCTTTTTCTTTTCCTTTTTCTATTTTTTCTACCCTATTTTTTTAAGTTTGTAACTTCTTCTTTTATTTCTGTTAACATATTAAATATTTTGTCTATTTTATCTTCAGTGCTTTCTTGTTTTGGTTTTTTAAATACAATTGATGGTAGAGTTAAACTTCCTTCTCCGTATTTTTCATCTCCGTATAAGGTACTTGTAAAACTATATTGTTTATTACTCATTTTTCTTATGTTTTGATTTAATATTTTTAAATTATTATTTATTTGATGCAATTGTTCATCATATGTATATCCATTTATATCTCTTATTTCTTCCATATATTTTATTTATTATATCCTACCTTTTTGGTTATATATTTCAAATAATTTTCTATTTGATTTAATTTATCCAAAATTTGTTTTTCTATATTTAATTCACTCAATATCCTGTATTTAATTAACTCTAGATCTTCTATACTTTCAATTTTATTTAGTAAATATTTTATTTTATCGGCTTTAGGACTTAAACCGACTCTTATATCTTGTATTAATTTTTTATTATGCATATTTATAGTATCTATTTTATTTAATTGTTGTATTAATTCAATATTTTCTTTATTTAATTCATGTATTATAGATATATTCATAGTTTTGGGGTTTCTATGTAATTAATCAATTCTTTATGTATGATTATTGCTAGTTGCTAAGTTTGACTATAAAAATGGTGGTATTTTTGAAATTTGACTTTTAAAAGAGGTATATGGCATAATTATCTCTTTTTTTTACCCGTTGGCCTGGTCAGTATGGGCTTGTGAAACTATACTCAGGCCCATGACCCAACAGATTTGTTGGATCAAAATCCAGCCCAATCGAACAATTGGACTGAGAGAAAACAGCCCAACTCCGGCCGCCGTATTTCCTCACTACCTCGATTTGCCCCGCAGCACCCAACCTACAGTCCCGCTCGGCTGCCATAGTTCAGCTCTGGTCATCGTTTCTTAGCAGTTCAGACGTCTGTATTCATCTCTTTAACCTGGATATTTGTTATTCTCATTATCCTCAGTGATTTACGGTGGATAATTAATTTTGGTCTGTTCTTTTACCCGTGCTTTCCTTTCAAATGGGTGCATTTTTTTTTTCTTAAATCAAAAGATAATAATCATTGCTTTCTCGCTTCCATGAATGCATTCATCACTTTATAGTGCTGGATTCTCAAATAATTTTCCCGAAGAACTGCAAACGGAATTCAATTAAAGAATTGGGGTTTAACTGCCGGATTACAGGCCATTTAAGGTTTAGTTGCAAACAGCGACAGTGAACAATGTAGTTTCAACGAAGAAGTCCCAAATAAAAACCAACTGTGAGAGTCGAACACAGAATCACAGAATCTCATCTTTTCTCTTTCAAATCCGTTGGCTTCTCTTCATTTCCCTCCCAAATCGAAATTCCAAACACACTTACAATGTCTTTTTCACCCAAACTATCAAATTAATTCTCTTCTTCTTAAATTTGCTGGTCTCTTCTGACGATCATCTGTTATTTTTTCTTTTTTAGATTAGTTTCAACGATGCTTCATTGATCAGTTATCATGGCTTCACGATTCCAAGCTACTCCACTGGCGGCTTCACCTTTGTACCCCAATGCCATAGCTTGGTCTGATGAGAACCTTATCGCTGTTGCCTGCGGTCACCTTGTCACCATTCTGGTAATTATGCACTCACTATTTCCAGAAATTTCATTTTTAATCGTCACTACAAGTTGGGATTTTTTTTTAATTTAATTCATTTTATTTCCTTAATTCGCAGAATCCAGCATTCCCTTTTGGACCGCGAGGCTTAATCACGGTCCCTTCCTTTGAGCCTTACCCAATTGGGGTGGTTAAGAGAGAAGGTATTGTTGTTTGCTTAATATAGCAGAATGCATGTCTTGTTAATACAAAGATAACATAAAGGTTGCTTTAATTCTCAATACTATCCTTGCACTCTAATGTGCTCATTCACGTGAGAGCATTTTCATCTGATGTTATGACAAACATTTAGTTTTAAGCAGTTTTTAAACACATATCTATAAATCGAGGTGTTTGTAGATTTGCTCACTGGATGTTTGCTGTCCGCTGCTTTATCTCGGGATCGACGTCCATGTGTTCGTTCAATTTCATGGTCACCAATTGGAATGGCTTCTAACTCTGGGTATGAACTTAACTTTTTCCTTGCCATACTAGGTCTAGTATCTTGGTGAACTTTATATTCGTTAAATTAAAGCTGCAACTTAAAGAAATATGGGAATATGTCATCTCTTGCAATATAATCTATACAGGTGCTTGCTTGCAGTTTGCACCACAGATGGAAGGGTGAAACTTTTTCGACCTCCATTTAGTGATTTTTGTGCTGAGTGGATAGAGGTATGCATCATGGGAGCTTTAATTGATACCATGGTTTATATTCAAAATAACAATTCAGTCAAACAATTAATGACCAACTATAGTTTTTGCAATCACCAGATTCTGTGTCAACAGTCGTCTAAATGGTAGCTTATACCTGCCATGAATTACTAAAAAAAAAAAAAGCAGAAACATGGAAGAAATCCTAGATGCTTAAAAATAGTTAACCATACAATGATGGTCAATTATGTGATGTTCAATGGTTCTCTTTTGGCATAGGAATGTTATTTGTGATTTATCTAGAATTATTTGCTGGAATTGTTTTTGTGAAAGAAACATATTACTTGCCTAAGAACTCAAACTATGTCTCATGAAGTTTTGTGCTGTTATCTTATGTTTGGGTTAATTAGAACCGTAATCATTTACTTTTATAATTTATTTTGTATTACGATGGTATAATCATTAAATCCTGTTATCCAACTCTACTTTTGCAAAGTTATATCAAAATCATGTACAAGTTTGTTCTTTATCATCAATGAATGAGGATCGTGAGGTACTACCTATATGCTTGAATTTTATTTTATTAAAGAAAATTTTTAACTTAAGACTTCACAAAGCATGTCCTCCAGAACATGTGGATTAACTCTTGTATGAGAACTTCATGAATTGCTTGGTTTACAACGAACCCATGGTTAGAGTTTTATTGTTAATTGAAAAGAAGGAATCACCTGTGATTTATTTAAATTTGTATCAATTAGCAATGTAAGTCATGATCGAAATATTTATAAAGAATTCAATTGCTTGTGGAGTATTTGTTTTATGATCAATTATATGAATCCCAAATTTTGCCTTTGGTTATCTAAATGTAGCGGTTTTCTTAAGAATGCTCTTGAAAATTAACTTGATATTGTTTCCAAATTTTTTGAGTATTAATATGAGAGAAGCATGTAGTTACTTAAATGGCATACTTTCTTTGACTCAAGAATCAATGATGAATTCTTGTCTGTCTCTTATAATTATGGTAGAATTTTTGAGCCAAGCAATACTTGCTTAAATAGAGAAACAAGTTCACATCAACAATATTGTTAGAATATTTCTAGGTCCTATTAGTTAATTAAATTCTAATTTATTTCATCTCTCCTAAAACCAGTACTTACCATTGTCTGATGACATTTGTATATTATTATTATTATTATTATTATTATTATTTTTTTTTTTGTAGTTTGTAATTTTCTTCTATTTCTTTAGTCAATTATGAACTTCATTATATATATTTAGTTACTTCTGTTCAATTTCTTATTGCTTAAATCTCAAATAGAACTTCTATCCCTTCTGATTTGTAGGTTATAGATATATCAGATAAGCTATATGATTTTCTTGCAAATACCAAATTTGGGGAGTCAAACCTGTCTGGGTCGGAGCTAACACATGTAAGTTCTTTATGTTAAAGCATGATTCTGTTCACATGAGACATTGTTTGGGATTTTTCTTACACTTTTGCCATGTGCAAACAAAACCAATAGTGTCTGCCGATGATTGTGCTAATATTTTTCCTAATTGTATTACTAAAAAGGAGCGCAAGCGAAGACATGATGATGTCGCTGATGGCATGTAAATATCTCATTCCTTTTTCCTGCTTCTTTCCATGTTTAGTTTCTTTTATTAGAGCTTTGTCTTGCTATATTCTGTTTGCTCTGTATCTATTAATGGACTATCTGTTGTTGCTGGAATGATATTAAAGGACTATTTGTCGTTGCTGGAATGCTATACACTTCACAGCATTAAAAAGCAATCCTAGAGGGTTATTCTAGGGTGCATTCTTTTATGTAACCATTTATTCTGCTGGGCTGCTGTATTGTGCACCAACAGCTGTGCCAATTAGTAAATAAGTAACTGCACAATTTTTGATTGTTAAATTAGATGAACAAAGAATAAGTGAAGAGAACTTTTAGAATCTTTCTTTCAGGCATTTAAATATCTTCTTCAATGGGAGAGAGTTGGTAACGGGAGTAAATGGAATAGTACGAGTCTCCCATTTTCTTTCATTTGCTTTTCCCTACTGTTGTGCTGCAGATCCAAATGAAGAGAAATTTTCTTTCTTCTCATTAAAGGAGAATTAAATAGATATTACTCTTCTTTTTGACAATTGAGATTGGAGAATATCACATGCATCTCTTCTTGGTTTTTCTTTCCTCTAGCCTCTATCCTTTTTTTTTTTTCCTCTCGTGATCTATATACCTTCAATTTAACCATGTTGCAGCAATAAGATTTCTAGAGGTACTGGGGCTCCTCGCACTCTCATGAATGGAGAACAATTGACCATGGTATGTATTTTGTGAGAGGTAGTCTGCATATCCTTTTCCTCTCCTCATTCTTTTATTTTTTTTTTGGGTTTGGAATAAACGTTGTAATATTTGAAATTGTTTGATGAGACACTCAAAAGAAGCTGCTTGATTGATTTGAAATTAAGGTTATTCTGTTGGATTAGCCAAAATTTGAATCAGTCAGATTTGATTTACTCGGAGACTCCCTTGTGTGGAAAAATTATGTTGTGACAATGAAACTGAGCATAAAGACTAGTGGAGCATTGGACTTAATTCTTTTCAACAAAGCCATCATACTTTCTGGGGTTGAAATGCATCATGCAACTCATAGAAACATTACTGCTGGAACTTCATTCATGTAATATGTGATTTCTATAATTGGGACCATTCATTTTTGTGCACAGATTACTAAAAATGCTCATCCTAATTGGATATGAGCTGTTGTGTAACAATGAATCTTTGGCTAATAGACCAAATGAGAATTCATGCTCAAAAATTAATTCATAACATTATTTTGTTTTCTATTGTTGTGAAAATGAAATACTATTGGGTACCTCTCTTTTCCGCTGTCCTAACTGACCATTTTTAAATGGTTATAATGTACAAGTTAAATTGTTGTTCGACCTTTCACTTAATTTCCAGGTTACTAAGACTAAATCTGACAAGAGGAAGCAAAATGTGCCAGAAAGTGGCTTCCTACCACAAATAACTGCAGAGCAATATGCTTCTCACAGTGCAATGCTGTCATCAATTGTTGTTGCCTGGTCGCCTGTTTTGAGCTTTTCATCTAAAACTGATTTGATTCCTCAAAACAATTCATCCTACGGATTCTCTATTCTAGCAGTTGGAGGAAAATCTGGTCAAATTTCATTTTGGAGAATTGATGTGCCAAATTGCTATTCTATGAAGCATAATGGGGTTCCTAGTGCTGTTATGCTTCTTGGAATTCTACAAGCACATAATTTGTGGGTCACTGCGGTCAATTGGGCATTCCTTGGCTCTAATTCTAATCCTCAAGTTTTATTGGTTAGTGGGAGTTCTGATGGGAGGTGAGTTATGTAATGCCGTAAATCTATTTAATTCTCTCTCTCTCTCTCTCTTTTTTGGTTTTTTTTGGAATTTTTTTATGCCACATATCTCGATTATAATTAATATCAGCCTTTTTCTTATTGTTATGTCTGTTTTTATTTTCTTAGAAGCAAGTATTTTTTTTTTTTTCCAGTTTTTGCTCTCTATTGGAAGATCCTAATTTTCTGAAATCCCCAGTCTACTAGCTCAATGCTCAAAACAACAAAGACTTTTAGTATCCACATTAAGCCAATTCCTTGTGCCCCTTAGCATAATTATTTATTTTGTTTTTAAAATGCAAATGATAACCATTAAGGTTGGAGCATAAATCACAGTAGGAACTCATATGTAAAGGGAAAATCCTTTTATCACATGAAACTAAAGATGGAATAAGATATTATTATACATAATTGAAAAAAAATAATATTATGATAGTGGAGGAAGATCCAGCAATAGTTGCTGAGTTATCAAAAAAAAAAGCAAGAGCTGTGTTTTGGCATGTGCAGTGTGAGTGCAAAATGTTTCTGATCTTGCTGGGGAAGAAGAAGAAGAAGAAAAAGAAAACATAGATGCTGCAGACAAGAACTAAAATACGAAAGAAGAGAGTAGAAGTTTTGTTGATGATAATGGGATTTATGATACAGGAAATAGATGGGAGACAGAGTGTCTATATGCTGAAAATTTATAAGAAAATTGTTAAAGGGAAACTATAATTTGTGATCTCTTAAACTCTTCTTGTTTCAACTTTTAAATGCCTTTGAAATAGTTAA
This sequence comes from Excoecaria agallocha, assembly GCA_037975025.1. Taxonomy (NCBI): domain Eukaryota; kingdom Viridiplantae; phylum Streptophyta; class Magnoliopsida; order Malpighiales; family Euphorbiaceae; genus Excoecaria; species Excoecaria agallocha. Next base: position 11,974,727 of record CM075812.1, read on the forward strand.
AAAGAAAAAAAAAAAAACAAGCAAACACATTTTCTTTCTTGTCAGAAAATCAATAAAAAACCAAAAAAAAAAAAAAGATGGACCCTGCATTGTTGAATAAGGACGGACTTCATTATACATAGATATGTTGCAAATGGTGTATTACCAAATACCTTTCTCTTTGTAACATTTCTATATTATTTTAGGTTATGTCTTTCTAAAAATCCAGAAAACCTTCTTTGATTATTTTATATCATTAATAAAGTCTTCATATGATCATGTTCTTGCCATATGGGTTAAGCGGAGCTTGAACTCACCTTTTTCTTTAGATGGCCTCTTAGCCATTGAAGAAGGAATCTTTGCTAATTACTTATATCTTCTTCTTTAGTGTGAAGATCTGGCTAGGGAATTGTGAGAGATTGATGGAGTCATCAGAATATAATAATATTCCATTTTTCCTACTCAAGGAGGTAGTTCCAATTAAATTCTTAATTATTCTAAAGAAAGGCTTGTTCTTTAGTTAATTGCATTTGACACTCAATTTGAAAATAGGTAATATCTGGCAATATGATCCCAGTTTCTGTACTTTCACTTGCAACACCTGTTCAAGCAGCAGACAAGATGCTCTTGGCAATTAGCAAAGGATCTGGCTCGTTTGAAGTATGGGAATGTGACATATCAAGATGCAAATTTAACAAATCTGGTTTACATGATGCTCATGACTATGTTGTAAGTATCTTATCATTTCTAAGTGCTATGCAATGCCACAATGATTGTTTAAGTGTTTAAGAATTCGTCAGGTTACAGGTTTAGCTTGGGCTTTTGATGGAAGATGCTTGTACAGCTGTAGTCAGGTATTATATTTCATAAACTTAATTGGTTATTAAGATATTTTAGGAGAAGATGAGTTTTTTTTTTAATTACTTCTCAATCTTGATTTTATTGACACCATTAAGCTGAATTTATACACAATTGGTCCTAACTAGAAAATATTACAAGAAAGGAAATAATCAAATTACAATCAATTTAGACTTAAAATCAGGATATAGAAATATGCCTGATTTAGTTAAAACGAGTCAACATTCCCCCTTAAGTTGGAGCAAAAGTGTCACACATGCCTAACTTGCAGACCAAAGTATGAAAGGTCTAACTGTTGAGTCACTTTTTAAACATATTAGCTAGCTGCTTGTTAGTCACATGGAACAAGCTCAATACTATATCTCAAATTTTTTTTAGTGAAATGTCGATCAATCTTTCTAAGCTTTGTCTAGTCATGTTGTATTTGATTATGAGCTATATTGATGGTAGCTTTATTGTCATAGTATAAGGATAGTTTGTTGTTTCCTAACAATTTCAATTTCTTCAATAATTTCTGTAGCCGCAATAGCATAAGGATAGTTTGTCATTTCCTGACAATTTCAGTTTCTTCGATTATTTCCATGGCCACAAAAGCTTACAGATGCCCTGGTTCAGCACTTGATCAAGCAATCGCACTTTGCTTCTTGCTTCTTCAAGTGGCTAACTTTCCTCCTACAAGCATGCAATAATCAGATGTAGACATCCTATCATCTGGAGATCCAGTCCAATTTGCATCTATAAAGGCTTTTATTTGAAAATGAACATGTCTGGAGGAAAAAAAGGACATTTCTTGGAGTAGACTTTAGATATTGTAGAATGCAAAAAAACAGCCTGCATGTGAGGTTCACTAGGATTATGCATAAACTAGCTTATTAAGCTTACTGCTTTTGCTATATTTGGTCTAGTGTGTGAGAGATGAATCAGTCTTCCCACCAATCTCTTATATCTCTCCATGTTGTAGCTTATGTGTGCTCTCATACACTAGTGTCTTCTAAGAGATTTAGGATATATTTTCTCTAAGAAATGAAGGTTCCCTTTTTTGAAATGACAACTTCAATTTCTAAAAAATATTGTAGTTTTCCTGGATCCTTGATATGAAATTCTTGAGCTAGAAGCATTTTTAGTTGATCAATCTCTTTTTTGTCATCTATTATTATTATTATTATTATTATTATTATTATTATTATTATTATTATTATTATGTCATCAACATAAATAATGAGAAAAGTGATTGGACTCTTATGATTCTTGATGAAAAGCACATTATTATTGCTTTATTGATAGCCAAAAGAGATCATGGTTTTTTTGAATTTGTCGAATCATGCGTTGGGAGACTGCTTTAATCCATACAAGGCCTTATTTAATCTGCACACCTTCCTTTGTGTTCTTTCATCATCAAATTCAGGAGGAATCTCCTTATACACTTTTTCTTTTAAATTTCCATATAGGAATGTATTTTTCGCATCGAATTGTTGTTAGTCCCAACCAAAGTTGGTTGTAGAAGATAGTAGAATTCTAATTGTATTCGTTTTAGATACCAATCTGGTTTTGAGCTTTTTAGTCGAACCATTGAAGAGGTGATTGGGTTGTGCTTAAGTAAGGTTCAATTTCTCTAAGCGTAACCATGTTGATTAAGTATTTCATAGAAGGGGGGTGATAACACTTATACCCCTTTTGTGTTTGAAAATGCCAGATAAACACACATCTAAGAGCCATCGGTTCTAGCTTCTCATCATTCCTACCTAGTATGAACAAAACAAACACATCCAAATGCTTTTGGAGGAATTTTATAGGCATTTTTCCTCTGTAAGTCCTCTAAAGTTGAGAGCTACAAGCTGCATTTTGTTAATTAGATAAGTAGATGCAGGAATAGCATATCCCTAATAGGATTTTGTGAGCATAGCAAACACGAGAAATCTAACAACTTTTAATAAATACCTATTTTTCCTCTTTGCAACACCATTTTTGTGTACTGATATTAATGTAAGGACGACTAGTTTGATGTATTATCGTAGCGGATACACTCTTATGTATTTTGTGTCATTATCGGTTCTCAAAATTTTCACTTTAACATCAAATTGAGTACATATCATTCTTTGAAAAAATTGAAAGCAAGAAAACACATCACTTTTTGGTTTCATTAAATAAACTCAAGTTAACCTAGTACAACAATCAATAAATATGACAAACCATCAATTACTAGATAATGAAGCATGTTGAGTATTTCCCCAAACATTTGAATCAATGGTTGTAAATGAAACATAAACTTCTATTATCACTCAAAGGGTAAGAATTCCTAATGTTTAGCAAGATCGCAAGCATACCAAACCAAATAATCAAACTTAGTATTCTTAAACCAATTAGGCTATAATTTGTTCAAGACAAAAAATAATGGATGTCCTAATTGTTTATGCCATTGGATTATTTCTCTGTTGACATCATCACCCTTATCCAAAAAGGCTTGCCTTTTACCAAGAACTAAGTTGTGCTTTGTCACCAAAATATGTTAGCCATCTTGTAATCTACCTATGCCAATCCTCTCCTGTTTTATGGTCTTCTAGAACCTAGTGTGTAGGAAAAAATTCCACTTTTTAGTTCAAAGTTCTGGTTATTAAACTAACGAATAAGAGATTAACATCAAATTGAGTTCCATGAACAACAGAGGAGAGTTTGATAGTGGGAGTACGGTCAACAAAACCTATTCTAGATAGAGGAGTAAAAGAGCCATATGCTATTTAGACGTTCCTGCTTTCTGAGATGGAGAATAAGAAAGAAAGTCTCTAGAAGAGCTTGTCATAAGTCTATTTGCTCCAGAGTCTATAATCCATGAACAAGTATCATGTTTTGCAAAAAATGATTCTTCCAATTGCCCAAAGTTGGAGATAGCATCCGTTGGTGTAGAGGTAAGCCGAGACACAAAGACACTTATCTTTGTATTTCCTCACTAGAAAGAAATTTGGTGGTATTTGCTCTCTTCCTAGATGATTCCACTGCCTTAGTCATTTCTTGTGTCTTACTAAAGATTGCCCATTTCCCGTTGGTCGTGTTTAAAAAGTAGCAAAAGGGAAGAGATTTTCTGGGGTCTTACTTGATGATTCCACTGCCTTAGTCATTTCTTGTGTCTTACTATAGCTTGCCTATTTCCCGTTGGTCATGTTTAAAAAGTAGGAAAAGGGAACAAATTCATCAACCAAAAGAATACCCACTCAATGAATCCCAGAGAAAACAAAAATCCAGGTAGCAAAAAAGTCTGAGCAGCAAACTAAACTAAAAAAAAAAAGGGATTCGGTGGCCTGTAGTGACAAGACACCCTTGGACTAGGACCAAAAGGAACAAACTCCAGCAGAGAAAGGTCCGGAAGGACTGGTTGAGGTCAGAGGAGGTTGTTGGAAAGAAGAAAACTGCTGCAGTGAGCCTCATGCACTGGTGTGTGAACAGTATGTAGAGAAACAAAAGGGGTGTGTGTGATACGTGCGTGGAATCTGGTCACTGGATTCTGGGAGCAGTTCAGGGTTGAGGTGGCACACCCTATTGATGTGGCAATAACAATTACTTTCTCCTTTTTTTTTTATTTATCACTTTTGTTATTTTCACTAAAATTAATAAATAATAAATAAACTTAAATTTAATATTAAATTGTGTTATTAAGACTAAATTATCAAATTTTTTTTGTTTTAATTTTATTTAAAAAGAAAATTAAATTAAAAAAACAAACTAAATTATATTAGAAGTTCAAAAGTGACAGATAAATAAAATTTAAATTTTACTTTAAAGTAATACATAAAAGAGAACGGAGGGAGTACTTGTTGCTCTAAATGGGAAAAGCCCAATATTGTTGTTCTAGGGTTTTCAAGACCACACCAGAAAAATTAGGGATTTAAACGTAAAATCAGGTGTTTGGGCCCTAATACCATGAATTTTAGGAGAAAAAGGGATTTCTTATTATTTCTCAATCTTGATTTTTGCAGACACCATACAGCTGAATTTATACACATAAATTGGTCCTGACTAGGAAAGAATCATTCCTAACTAGCAAATATAACAAGAAAGGAAATTATCAAATTACAATCAATTTACAACTAAAAATCAGGACATAGAAATCTGCCTAATTTAACCAAGGCATGTCAAGAGCATGTCTCCAATTATCTGCTGTATTTAGTTTAGCTTTTCTATATTCTTGTGCATGGCATTTAGGTTAAACTTTATCCCATTTGATGTTTCCTCTGCCTTTTTCTGATGCCATTTGACAATAATATCACTCTTTGTTGTATTCCTAACCGTGTAAACTTGCAATAAAAATTCTCCCCAAAGGATTTTTGATTGGACACCACGTCAATGCTAGAGCCTAGCAGTTTTTATCTCTTTTAATCTATCTCAATAGGAATGAAATTAACTAGAATAAATTTATATGGTACTTATTAGCTTTATTCATTTTGATTCTATCTTTAAACAAAACGAAATATTTATATAGAAAAAAGAATAGAAACAGAAGACAAAGAGAGAGAAGACAAGATAGAAGTCTATTTGTTTATTTAGATTAGAATGAGTACTTCTAAAATTTAAGCATTATGGTATAATCAAGATACAATTATAAATGCCAGCCAAACATCTTCTCTTCTTAAAATATAACTCCTAAAACAGGAAAATAATGCAACACCTGGGCACATAGTTGGAGACATACAATTCAGTTAGTGAATTACATTTAAGATTACCTATAGATATACAGGAATTACGGGGATGATGATTTAAAAAGTTGTCCTGTTTTTCCTGAAAAGGTATAAAAATTATTATTTAGATATACTTATCACAGTTACAAACTGTTTAATGATCTATCATTTAATATTCTAGGCAGTCACCATTTCGGTGAGATGGAGATGTAGCTCAAGAAACACAATTTCAAACACTTTTCAAAGTTAGGGCATTAGAATCTAGGTTTCATTTAATATCAGGTATATTTAGCCAATTTTGGGTGGCACTTTTGAGTCCTTAAAGATTATGACATTTATGCTCATTTTCCTCTCTCTCTCTCTCTCTCGCTCTCTCGCCCTGTGTGTGTGTGTGTATGTGTTGTGGCTCATTAGAAGGTGAGGTGGTCATGGTCACATAACAAGGGCTTACTTTCCCCCTTATATGACTAAGTTATCATGGTAAATTACTTCCACCATATCTACAAATAGAGACTCAAAACAAGGTTTCCCACCTTTTGAGCCATTAAAGGGAACAGGATAGGCCTAGTTGAATTGTGTTAATGCTTGGTTAAGTCATTAGCCACTAGTTAAGTATTTAAAGGTAACCCTCTACCCCAGGAGTTGTGAATATTTTTGCAGAATTGTGAAGTAGGGCATTAGTTCTACTTTTGTATTTAAGGGGTCCAAGTCCTTTATAGGCCTAGTTGAATTGTTTTATGCTTATTAGTCATTAGCCACTAGTTAATTCTTTAAGGTTTTCAGAGTTTTGAGCAAGGGAATTAATTCTACTTTTGTATTTAAAAGGTCGAAGTCCCTTAAGGATTAAGAGTTCATGCACTTTCAGGTTTAGGATTGTGATGAGGCTTGCTTGTAATGCATTGCTTTTCTTAAGATAGAGCCAATTAGTAAAGTTTCCAGCTTTTGTTACTAAACTGAGTTATGGATGCAATGAAATCCTAGGTATATGAAACCAAGCCCTTCTGGTTCCAGGAACTATTTGTAGTGCCAGTTCTGTGCTGCAAACATCTTCTTGGACTTGTGGTGTTATTTACTTTTTAGCCATATATTAGCAAACTACTCCTAAATAACTTGAGTTCTCTGCTTTCCCTTAGCATAATTCTGCTGGTCAGATAATGTTTAGAAAAGATTATATGACATACATAATTTTTTATTTATCATGTGTCTTCAGGATATATATATTTTTGTTTGTTTTATATTATTGTTTAAAGTTATCAGTTCCACTGATATTGCACTATTAATCAATTATAGGTTTTCTCTTTCCTCATGTTAGGATAATTATGTCCGCTGCTGGCAATCCAATGGGAATTCCCTTTGCGAAGTGCCCATTCCCTCAAATACTCTTGGCCTGAGGAGCTCAACTTATGTATGGTGTTAAAGTCTCTGGTTGCCTTTCTCTTTTCACTTTAGGATATTTACTATGTCCCAAGTAAGAGTTGCTATTCCTTTGCAGCTTCCAGATGTATTCATCTCATGCCTTGGTGTAGCAGTCTCTCCTGGAAATCTTGTACTTGCAATGGTATTTGATCTTTTTATCCAGAGATTCTTCTCAATTATGTGGTATTCATTTTGGCTGGGTCAGTTTCATGACAGAGCTGGTGCAACATCTAGTTGTTGAAGTGTCATGCTGAACAATTGGTCCTTTTTGTTTATGAAACATCATTTACCAATGGAAGGATATTCATAATTGTAGATTGGATTATGGCATTGAGTGATTTTTTGTTGTCCTGCCTTTGAAATGATGGATTAAACACTTCCAAATGCACTGAATATTTGAAATGTGGCGTCGCTTTTAATTGCTATTCAAGGACCTAAAATGCTAAAACCTTGTTGCTGATTAAATTTTATTGATTTTTTTTCATTAATTTCTTGGAAAGCTTCCACAGGGGAGGAGGGATTTGCTCCTGTTTGCTTGGTTTCTCTTATATTCATCAGCTTTGGTTATTATGGTTTCATTAAGCACTGGGTCGGTACTTTATCTTCGAGCATAAAGTTATGTCCATCTTTCATCATAAACATGTTTTAGAACATAATGATTTTACTATTGCTTATTCTTTTTACTTTAGGGGAATTAGTATTGGCTGCAATAGCTGCAGAACATGGATAGGGACCATAAGAATAATCTTTAATACATCACTTAGTGATTTACCGGACAATAACATAGAGAGGCAGGCTGAAGTAAACACGTTGCCCTGTTGGTTCTTGTGCTTGATTTTTATCATGGTGCTTCAAGCTCTATTCTATTTCTGTATTGTATGTGAAAAATGAACTTAATTCAGAGGGAAGATATAAATCATTATACACACCAAGGATAAGCTATTCTACATGACTTCCTTATCAATAAACTTAATTCCAGAAATGTAAGAATTCCTACAATGTAGAAAATACTGTAGTCATATATACAAAAAATACATAGAGTTTTGTAGGTCATCATGGTCTATGATCATGATGGAGGCCGTAGTCCTTACTGGTGTAGTATAAGTCTGGCAGTCTTGACAACAGGAGGCTCCTATGGCCATAGGCAGGAGCCATGGAGTAAACTTCCTATACAGACAACTTAAAACTGATTTTCCCCAACTTGTTTATTCATTTTATTTTTTTAGCTTGATAATATTTATAATGAAAGTTATGATTAATATTATTATGGAGATGAAACTGATGCTAGATTGTGCTATTGCGTGCTAGATTTCATCTTCAAATAGTTCTTGGTGTTTGCAGGTCCGTAGTCTTGATGTTGATCAATTGGATCATATGTATGAGGCAAGGTGAGTAGATACTTATCCTCCTAAAAGTTTAATTTGCTTTACCAATTTCAGTAATTGTTGAATACTAACAGATAACAATAAGTTGAACATGAAGAACATGATACAGAAAAAGTAAAAGTCATTGGCCTAAATACAAAGAACTGAAAAATGCCTTGATTTGGTGTTTTAGGGGATAGTTTAATAACTTCTAAAGCCTTACATTTGTTTTTTTTTTTTTTTGAAATTGGGAGGCTGGTTAAGCTAAGGCTACATAATTAGGGGATAGGTTAATAACTTCTAATGCCTTATATTCGTATTTTGATTTTGGGAGGCTGGTTAAGCTGAGGCTCCATAATTCAGGTTAATACCACCCTTTCCTGTTCCACATTATCATAACAATCCACTTTATCCGTGAGGGATATTTTGACATGGGACTTAGTTTGAATAGTTTTGGTCGGTTTTGAAATTACATGGAAACCTTATCCCATTACTCTGCCACAGTTGTGGCATTTCATATTTGCTATTTTTTTTATTACATTGATGTCATCATGTTGCACTATAAAAGCCATTTGAAAGTGTTTGAGATGAAGGTTAATGACTGCTCTTCTCACGTTCCTCGTTTTTCTTTGCAATTTCTTAATCTCCCTTTTATGACATTAACATTAATTTTGTTTTGTCTTCCTTTAAAGCACTGCTGTTCGGCCTTTCTTTTAAGTCCTCATTAAGTTAGGTTGTAACATATTTTCAATAAAAGGAGTTAACCTATATTTTTTAGAGTACAGAATTATTTTAGAATTTCACTTTTTCAAGTCCTTAAGTTTTATTTTATTTTTATTGTGTTAGCTTAATATCCGATTATGAATTTCAAACGTTGTAGTTAATTTCGACTCCAAAGTTATATATTTTTTCCACACGAGATTTATGAAGGGGTAATTATATTTTATATTTGGTAAAAATTGCTGTCAGAAACTATATTTTTTAGTTTTTTCCTTAAAAAAATTGTAAAACACCCATTGAAATCATCCTATTTAGCAACAGTCCAACGAGTTCCCCTTGCATAAACCAATTGGCATTCATTAAGAGAATTAGTTTGTTGCTTAGAGGGGTGGTGGAAAATCTGCTCTTCTTATGTCAGTGGAAATTTGAGAAGGGGATTACGGAGTGCCCTTTAATATAGCAGTAGCTGAAATGCTCTTAGGTGATATTCTGAGCTGTATTATATAATTATTGTTAATCTTCTGGGAAACATGCAGGGCACAGAAGGCTATCATTGAGTTTTTCTGGATTGGTGGGCAACAACTGCATATGTTGTCTGACACTTCTCTAGCAATTGGCAATGAATATCTTCTTGGTCATTCTGAAAATGAATTGGTTTATTGGGAGTCAAATATACTGTGTTCACTGAAAAAAATTGAAAATCTGGACAAGCCTCTGGTTGTTTGGGATATTATAGCTACATTATTGGCTTTCCAGCAGTGTATGCCAGAATATGTGAACCATATACTCACTAGGTGGCTCTCCATGACATTTTTGGAATCCCATTTGTTACTGTCACTTAATGAGGTTTTGGCACGCATTGCTGAGAATTTCTCAACGATTACTTCTAGCCAATTGCACCTGCTCAATATCATCTGTCGATGCGTAGTGTTATCTGAGTTGACAGGTGATGAAATTAACAATAAAGTGAACCAGGAAGAACCAACAGGTGTTGCAGAAAAGCTGCAAAATTTGTGGATGGAGATACTTTTCAGGAGTGAAGAGGAACTCCGTGAAAGGCTTGTGGGTTTTTGTCTTTCTGCTTTTTTAGCCGAAACTTCTGTCCAACAACATGGATGTTGGCATCCTGCAGGAGTTGCACAAATGGTTCAATGGGTTCGACTTAATCATGATAAAGTCAGAAGTGAACTAAACGTTCTCACATCGAGAGTTCAAAAGCACGGAAGGAGGTACATCTTAGTATAATATTCTTGGTGAATATATGTTCTCACGACTACTTAATTAATTTTATGACAAATTTTTACTTTTTTCCAGGTTACAAAAATAAAACTTTTAGAGAAGGAATTAGCTTGGATTTACCTTTAAACTTTTCCCATTTTCAGATTTCATTGTTTAACCAAAGAAAAATAAAGTTTGAATCCAATGCTCAATTTTGATTTTACCATCGATCCTGCCTTTTCATCAGAAACTACAACATATTCAGCAACATTATTTTTTCAAATAGGACAACTAAAAAATCTTTTTTTATTTTTGAGTAGGACCACTAAAATTTTGTATATTAAATGAGTTCTGTCCATGCATTGGTAACGTCTTACCAAAGATTGATTTCTGCAAAAAGAAAGGTATTCTGTCTTTCATATTTAAAATCTTATTGTGTATGTTATGTTGGAAACAGGCTTTCAGCTGGTGAGCACAAGGAAGAGGAAAAGTGTAGCTATTGTGCAGCGGCAGTTCCATTCGAGTCTCCAGAAACTGCAGTTTGCCAAGGTCTGGAGTGTAGTGATAAAGATGTGCCGAAACACAAATTATTACGATGTGCTGTTTCTATGCAGGTTTGCCCAGCTACGCCATTATGGTTTTGCAAGTGTTGTAACAGATGGGCTTCCAAATTGGCACCTGAGACACTTTTTGCATTATCTGGATTTCCTTCAGAATTCAAATCTTTGAAGGAATCTTTTGTTTTGGAAAGATCATTGAAACCGTTGTGCCCGTTTTGTGGAATACTGCTTCAGAGATTACAGCCCGACTTTCTACTTTCTGCATCGCCAGTGTAAGCTTTATCTACTCCGTATTTATCGTTGTACTGTTACTAGTTTATTGCATGTACAAAAATTGATTAGGATTAGATCTAATCTAAATATAAATGAGCATGCTTAGTAATACTAGACCCACACAAAAATGTGGTTAAGTCCTTGCAACCTTATGGAAATTCTTTTTAATTGCAATTTTGGGAGCCTTTTTTTTTTTTTATTGATGTCTACTAGCTGTGCATAAAAACTATTAATTTTCTGCTGCGCCTAATTTCCGAGATAATAGTAGGGGGAAAAATTGCACTAAAGGCCTACGTGTAAAATGCTTGATGGTTCCTTCGTGAATGGTTTGAAGGACGGGATAAACAAGTTATTTTATTTTTTTAAAATTTTTCATGCAATCTTTGGACCAAACATATAGAATAATATGTTGTGAAATTTCTGTCTGTCTGATAGTTGAAATATGACAACCAATAGGGACGGGCAACAAAAAAGGAATGTCATGAAATAGTATTTATACAAAAGAGGAAATCATTTGTGCACACTTTGATTAGAAAAACTAAGGTACCCGTATAGTAAAATTTCGAGGTTAATCTATATACTGACATGAATCTATGCATGACCATTCCATCAGGTGAATTTCAAATGCACATAAAGCTTGTTAAAATAAATAAATAAATAAATCTATGGAGGAATCACGTTACTGTAGTATGAAGAAATATTTATGGGCTCCATGGTGTGGAGCTACTTTTCTTACGATATAATAAGTATGCATTGATGTGGGAGCTATGCAAGTTAGGCCCCTTAATGCATGAATCCAGTTTTAAATTTGGCCCGATATGTCATTTACACGCTTTAAAAATAACTTATCCAGCACTTGTGATCTTCAATTTTCAGAAAAGTAGGCATTATTTGACTGCTTGGCCCGTGAGAACATAAAAAAAAAAAACGAGGATAGAAAAGCATATTCAATTGATGTTAATGGTGAGTATGGATCAGTTAATCAATCAATAAGCAAAAAAAAAAAAGTTTATTAATATCAATTTTTTAAAATTATTAACAATTAATTAGATCATTATATTTGATTAATTAGTTTGTTTGTTTCGATTTTTCAGTTTGGTTAATTAATATTTTTCGATTAACTATTAAAATTTATAACATAAAATTAGATAAAAAAATTAGGTAAAATTTAATTCAGTTTGAAATGTGCAAAGTAATTTAATATAAAATTTATGAAATAAATATAGTTTATTAGTCAAAATTTATGTTATATAAATTAATATGCTTGGTTTTAAGTCAAATAAAATTTTAGATAATATTAAATATTAAAACATAAACTTTAAAATATAAGATAATGTAATTAAATGTTATTAAGTAAAATATGAACACCAATATATGATAAAAAAGCACATATAAATGTTAATCAAATACTATATATAAATATTACTATATAATTAAAGAGAATGATATAATATAAATTTAGTTTAAAGTATTATATAAATTTTATATGAAAATATAAAAAATTAAGGTATAAAAATAAAAAATATAATTTAAATATATTTTAATGTGTTATTTTATGTAAATTTTAGAGAGAAATAGAAAAAAATTTAAGATAAATAATAATAATAATAATAATAATAATAATAATAATAATAATAATAATAATAATAATAATAATAATTTAATTATTTTAATTATTAATCATTAATTATTGTCGTGAAATTTTTGAAGCAATTGATTTTTTTTTTCCTTCAACCAGTTTATATTATTTTAAGTTAGATAGGAACAAAATTAGTTTCCAACAATTAGAGAAAGACATAAACACTTTCCATCCCCTTATGAAACTATATTCATCTTTTTTTTTTTTTTTGAATTTTTCAATTTAATTTGAGCTCAAAATGGGGAAAAAAAGAAGCAAAAATCAATTGTATAATTTTTTTGTTCTTATTTTTAATTTAACTCGAGCTCAAAAAAGCAAAGGAAGCTCTATTATTTGCAAGATCCAAGGCTTGATCAAGATGTATAATTGAAAGGGATGCAAAATTTATTACAGATGCTGTAGATGGTGCCCTAAAAACCGCCTTAAAAATTTATGGTATTGTAAATGATATTTTGGAGCTTAGTAGGAATATGCAAGTTAATTTTTGCTACATTGACAAACGCTGTAATATGGCTGCCCATAGCTTGGCTAGGAGGGGATTAGACTATAGTTTTCCATGTAATCAGGCAGCCCAGTTTATCTTTGTAGATAGTAATGTTTTGCTACATTTATAAATACTCATCTTTTGATCAAAAAATAATAAGACCCCAACTGCCTGAGTTCAATGAAATTCTATATTAAAAGTTGGAAAGAAATATTCAAGGTAAATTAAAGGAATTATATTATACCAATTTAAAATTTATTTGAATACACTAACTTATGAAACCATTTGGGAGGAAAATTTTCTAAAATTGGTTTAATTAATAATAATAATAAAAAAAAAATTCCAAATGATACGTAGATATATATAAAATAATGTTAGTCAATCATGCAAATTTGGGAAATAAAGATGCAGATTCTTTTAAGCGTTATATTTATTTGTCGTTTTGGAAACAATATGAACAACGTTTGTCCTATATCATGTCAGCTAATGCCAGAAATGAAATGGATCAGCATCATATAACTTAAATTAAACATTGAAAAAAACAAAGATTATTTGCATACTTATTGATAACACCCAAAATAAAATTAACTATAAGGTCGGTCCATTAAAGGTTCATGAAGAGGCCTAAGATCAAAAGCTCATAAAGCCCAACACTCAAGGGTATAAATATAAGAGGTAAACACATAATAGGAAGGCTCTCTCTCTCTAACTCTTAATACTCTCTCTCTAACTCTTAATACTCTCTCTCCATTAAGATTTCTCTCCAGACTTCGATAGCTAACTTAGGCATCGGAGCTCAAAAGTCCGGCAAAATCGAGTTAGTTTTCTTTTTTACAGGTCATTAAAGCCTTCTTCACCATGGTCGATGATCTCTCCTTCTACTGTAAAATTTTGTATTTTATCATTTGGTGCTTTCGTTGAGAGTTAACGCTGGATCTGAGCTACTTAGCCTTAAATCGAAGAAAAGAGACAATCATGGACGACTTTAAGTCCCAGATCTGAAAGATCTTGAGCTTGATCTCACAATAAAAGTTTAAATCTGAAAGATCTTGAGTTTCTTTTCAAAGAAAATGCCTAGATCTAAAAATCCTGGATTTGATCTTGCAAAAAAGAAGAAGAGAGAAGTGATACGGGTGTTGTGCTTCAAGAAAAATAGAGCAAGGTGACAACCAAACTCACCGAAGAGGCCCCCACCAGACAAAAGTGATGGTGAATAAACAGTAAGATGAACAAACAAAGCTGGAAAGCAAAAATCAAAAAGCAAATTTCAGTGGGTACATGTGCTCAAATTTCGTAGATGACTAGCATTGATTGCAAATCCATCTCTATGTTTTGAAAGATATGATGGATGGGTCCCACATCTAATATAAAAAAGCATGTGATTACCTGCCACACCTTTACAAATCTAAAAAAATATATTTCGAAAGTCTTTTTGGTCCAACACCAAGTATGTACATTGAGAATTTATTTAATTATTCTTCTAAGTTGATCGGATGGAAAACGATCGGTCGGGTTATTTCGATCGGAAGGATAATATCTCTCCGCCAAGAGCGGATCAGAAGACCATCCATCGTCAAGAGCGGATCGAATGGAGAACGATCGGTCGAATCAGAAGACCGTCCATCGCCAAGAGCGAATCGGACGGATAATATCTTTCCGTCAAGAGCGGATCAGAAGACCATCCATCGCTAAAAGCGGATCAGATGGATAATATATCTCCGTCAAGAGTGGATCGAAAGACTATCCATCGCCAAGAGCGGATCGGATGGAGAATGATTGGTCGGATTGAAAGACCGTCCATCACCATAGGCGAATCGGACTAGTTATCTCTCCGTCAAGAACGAAACGAATCGAAAGACCTTCCATCGCCAAGGGCGGATCGGACGAGGTTATCTCTCCGCTAAGAGCAGATCGGATCGAAAGACCGTCCACCGTCAAGGGCGGATCGGACTGGTTATCTCTCCTCCAAGAGCGGATCGAATCGAAAGACCGTCCATCGTCAAGGATGGATCACATAAGCAACCTTCAGGTTAGTAAATATTTATAAAATTATTTGCACAATAAAATTGCAAAAAATTATTTGCAGGATAAAATTTTAAAAATGGTAACTCCCCATAAGTGGGTAACTCTCAAAGTCGACATCTTAATTTCGATCGGTTGATACTAACATCCCGATTGAGGTATTCTCCAAATGGGTAACTCCCCATAAGCGGATAACTCCCGATCAAGGTATTCTCCAAACGGGTAACTCTCCATAAGCGGATAACTCCCGACCAAGGTACTCTCCAAATGGGTAACTCCTCATAAACGGGTAACTCCCGATCAAGGTATTCTCCAAACGGATAACTCCCCATAAGCGGATAACTCCCGATCAAGGTACTCTCCAAACGGGTAACTCTCCATAAGTGGATAACTCTCGACCAAGGTACTCTCCAAACGGGTAACTCCCCATAAGCGGGTAACTCCCTATAAGCGGGTAACTCCCAAAGACAATATATTCTCCAAACGGGTAACTCGTAATAAGTGGATAACTCCCAAAAATAAGGTATTTTTCAAACGGGTAACTCTTTATAAGCAGATAACTCCCAAAATTATCGAGCCTTCGATCTCAAAGATCGAATTACGTGGAGGGAGACTAGTGATAACACCCAAAATAAAATTAACTATAAGGTCGGCCCATTAAAGGCCCACGAAAAGGTCTAAGATCAGAAGTCCATAAAGCCTAACACTCAAGGGTATAAATATGAGAGGTAAATACATAAAAATGGGGCTCTCTCTCTCTAACTCTTAATACTCTATCTCCATTAAAATTTCTCTCCACACTTTGATAGCTAACTTAAGTATCGAAACTCAAAAGTTCGGCAAGATCGGGCTAGTTTTTTTTTTTACAGGTCATTAAAGCTTTCTTCATCATGACCGACGATCTCTCTTTCTACAGTAAAATTTTATGTTTTATCACTTATGATTGTACGACAAGGATATAATTTTCTTTTTCCGACCAGGAAAATTTGCATAAGACAATATTAATTAAATTTCTTGTACAGCTCTATTTTGTGCTATGGGAATCTGATTATAAAGCTTCAAAAATAATAAAAACAAATAAAGCAACTTTTAACTTATCTTTATTCTCTATTAACAGAGAAAAAAAAAAGAAAAAAAAAGAGAGTATTAATAAGCACCTGCAACAACAATGCTACTCTTTGAATAATTCTTAATTCTTATGTTTTTTTTTTATATAATTAATGCTATTATACATTTCGAATTTATTTAGCTTATTATGTGGTAAAATTGTTTCAATTTTAATTTTCTTTATTTACAGAATTTAAACTCCAGATCTTATTTAACAAGGATCAGTTCCAAACCACTTGAACTAACTAATGGAGTTGAATGATTCTTAGTTTACATAAATTGTTATTTAATTAGAAGTAACATATTTCAAAAGGAATAATATATAAATTTTTTGCTAAACTATCAATATTTAACATATGTTAGATTGTACTCTTGAATTTATTAAAAATATCAGATTAACTATTTAAATTTATTTAAAATTTAAATAATATCTCTTATACTATTAAAAATGTTAAATTATCTACTTAAATTTATTAAAAAATATCAAATTATTCATGTTATTATTTATTACATATTTTTCATGCACTTTTTATAAAATGACAGATGTTATAAAAATATGATATGATATTTTTAATAAATTTAAAAAATAATCTATACGATAAAAATCTATTAAATAGTGATTTTTTTTTGGGAAAATTTATATATTAACGTATGTAGAATTTTGATGGAGTTGGGGATCTTAGCAAAACAGCAGACAACAATGGCATGCAATGATGCATTGGGACCATTTAGTGGGGCAATTATCACGTGCTACTCATCCCCACACAACACCAGATATTGTATCCGATTTCTTCCTCTCCTCAATATTTTACATTTACATAATTAATATTCTGAGCTGTCGCTTTTGCATTTGCCAGTGACATTCAAAAATCGGTGGTGTGAGGTCGTTTTATCATAATGAAAAACAATATTTATTATGCAGAGAATGACAGGCACCCCCAGTACAGGTTCGTACTTTTCGAATAGGACAATTTTGTCCCTATTTCTTCCACCACTCTCCTTGGCCTCTACTTTTTTGTATATATTTATTTAACTTTTTTTTTTCTTTGTATTTTTTTTAAATTTATTTATATTCATAAGATTTTGAAAATGATATTTCATGCAACTTGCCCAAGATCAAAGAGTTTCGTGAAGGATTGTTTGTTAGGTGTTGATAAAGGGTGATGAAGGTTGGGCTTCCTAATATAAATGAATCGCAACAATATTTAGTTAAATTTATAAATCAAAATTGGACTAAATCGATAATTAAAATTATTATATATTATTAATCAAAATTGAATTGATTAATAATTTAGAAAAAATATTAGTCAAAAATAATATTGTTTAAAAGTTTTATTTTTTTAAATTATTAATCAAACCAAATTAATAACTAACATTTACATAATTTGCTAATCGAAGTTGAATAAATTATCCAAATAACTGAAACAAATTAATTAAATTAGCTTGGCTCAGTTTAATGGAATGGTACTCGCCCTAAGTGTTCATAACACTTGATAAAAATAATAATAAATATATTTATTTGGACTTAAAATTATTTTATAGGTTAAAAATTGGTTCTAATAAAATATATC
This sequence comes from Excoecaria agallocha, assembly GCA_037975025.1. Classification (NCBI taxonomy): domain Eukaryota; kingdom Viridiplantae; phylum Streptophyta; class Magnoliopsida; order Malpighiales; family Euphorbiaceae; genus Excoecaria; species Excoecaria agallocha. The sequence goes on from CM075812.1 coordinate 11,992,605, forward strand.
TAAAATTGAGATTTGTACTAAAAATTCTTCGATGTGAAAATTTAATGTGCATAAAAACCAAAACTGATCAATTATTTGATGAATGCAACCCAATAAAAAACTGAATTTTTATTTTGATAAAATTTGAGCACTAAAATTTCAATAGTTAGGAAAACAACTTTTATTTTTTTGGTAAAAGATAGTGAGCAAAGCTCACAAAGACAAGGAACTAACGAAGATAGGAAACTCTAATGGAATCATGCCTAAGCCAATTACTTAGCTCCCGGGGGAGGGGGAGCAGTCAGGGTATGATATCTCGAAGGAAAATCATGACCAAGATGAGCGATGAAGTTCGCAACAAAGTTTGCTTCTTGATGAACGTGATGAAAGGAGATGGAGAGGAAATCCTCAGCAAGTCTTCGAATGTGACTGATTAGAGAGTGACAAGAAGCATTGACCAAACACCTACCATAATCATATCTAAGGCCATTTTATTATCACATTCAACTATCACCTTGTGAATCCCTTCTTCTTTAGCCTTACATAGTCCATAATAGACCCCCCATACTTCAGCCAAGAGAATGGGTCAAACTCCAATGTTAACTACATAACCTGCACACTAATTCCCCAAGTGATTCGGTATGAGCCCATCGTAGGTTGCATTTCCTTCCATTGACACCGAAGCATCGGAGTTATTTTAATGACTCCCATAGGGGGATGAGACCAAGCCACACGGACGGGGTCTACTTCTTTATAACTAAAGGCATCTAGTCGGTTGAGTGTATCTTGGCAGTAAGTAGCCTAATTAATCATATCCTTGACCATCAGAAAAGTAGGTATGTGGACTTCTTGAAAGATAAACCCATTTCTATTTTTCCAAAGATTCCAGCAACTAATAGCAAAGAATTTCAACCACCTAACCCCCTCCACTTTCACATTCTAATGCTGGAAGTTGAGTTCATCCAAGACTTTAAGTCTTCTGCCTCCATAAAAGAAGAAGAGATGTCCGCATGAAGATAAAGATGCCATAAATAAAATGCTACAAAATAATTTCAAAGTACATGGAGATAACTTTCACTAACCTTATGATAGATAGAGCAAACGTTAGAGTCTAAGAGATATTTGCGCTTCCTTTTCGAATTTTTCATGACTCCATTATTAGGAGCAAGCCGAAGAAAGGTCTTTATGCACTGTGTCACCTTTAGTTTCCAGATTTGATCCCAAAAAGAATCATTATCATACATAGAATTTCCACTCAAAGATAAATAGGTAGACCTGATGGTGAAGTCTCCTGAAGAAGAGAGGTCCCAGATATGTTAAGTAAGTTTGATTTGACTATCTCTGCGTATGATAACTCTAAAAGGCAAGCTGCTAGGACTTTCAAAGTTGTAGTGAAAATGAAACCCATTAAGACAGGAGCTGAGTTTGTGGTCTTTCCCATCCTAGCAAACTTCTTAGTACTCCTTAAAAAACCATGGTTTCATGAGCCAAGAGGAGTGCCTTCCACATTGCACTAGATGATTAAGCTTCCTTACAATGGTCAAATAGTCACGATCAAGGCAACAAAAGAGAACCAGGTGTCTGTACTAGAAATAGCCAAACAACCATTTAATAGGTTTCATGTGGCAGTGAATAAAGATGAAGAAAATAGGGATGACTTTCCTGACAATCCTTAAGTAATTAATATGCTCAAAAGGATGAATTTCCTGCTTGGAGCTGGTTTAGGCAAGAATTCCTAAAGACCTCAGACTGTTGTAGCTACCAAGGGTCAGAAAGACAAGAAAGGTTTAGGCTTCATAGGTTCCAATAAAAAAAGAGAGGAGAAGAAGCCAGAGGGAATCCCCTACATTTCTCAGAATTTTGTACCAGCTTTAAGCTTGTGCCTTTATTATGGGGAGAATGAACCTCAGATGACAGATGGTGAGTTAGTACCAGGATTTGAGCTGTTCAATGATGTATTCAACTAGGAACAAGGGATTATCAAGCCAATTAAAGGTTTTTGGGATGACGAGATCTTGCTGCACCATTCAGCCTGGGATAAAGAAACACCAGAGGAAGTTATGACAGAGAAGCTAATTGCTACTAAGTTGAAAGGCAAAAAGAAGATGCAAGCCAAAGAGCCACCCAAAGCGAAACCTAAAATCGAAGAAGCGCCTGATGCTGACAAGATTGAAAAAGACACTTTTATTGATGTTGTTTATGTTCCTAAATTATTTGATGAGAACAATATTTGCTCTTTTGATTACATTAATGAGATGAATAATTTGCTTACTTGTGCGATGTTTCTTCTGATTTCAATATGCATGATCATGATCATAAAGCATTTATATTTGACATTAACTCAATCAACACAAGTTCATTCAATTTGGGAACCAAAGAAAACCTAAAAGAAATTTTACTAGCATCAGATATAACTCCTGAGGAGAGGAAAAATTTGAGAGAATATTAAGAAAATATAAAAAAATCTTCACCTGGACCTACGAAGACATGCCAGGGATAGATCAAGAAGTCGCTGAACATGCCATCCCAACATACCCAGGTTACAAACCCGTTAAACAGAAGCTTAGAAGACTTAGGCCAAAATGGGCTGAGAAAGTTAAGGAAAAAGTTAGAAAACAAATAGAGACCAAGTTTTTAGTGGAAGTTCAATACCCTTTAGATGATTTGTGTGGATTATAGAGATCTAAATAGAAGAGTAAGAGTCTGTGTGGATTATAGAGATTTGAACAAAGCCTGTCCTAAGGATGATTTTCCTTTGCCTCACATAAATGTTTTGATTGATAGTGCTGCCACTTATGCCATGTATAGTTTTATGGGTGGATATGCAGGGTATAATCAGATTCTAAACAAAATAGTGGATAGTATTAAAATGAATTTTATAACGAAATGAGGGACATATGTTTATCGAGCCATGCCTTTTGGACTTAAAAATACAGGAGCTACCGATCAAAGAATGGCCACTAAAACTTTAAATGATTTGATTCATAAGGAAGTATAGGTGTATGTGGATGATATGATGATCAAGTCAGTTACTAGAGAAAGTCACTTCAAAGCATTAGAAAAGTTCTTTTAGATGATTAGTAAGTACAATCTCTGACTTAACCCAAAGAAGTGCATATTTGGGGTTAGTTCAGGAAAGCTTTTAGGTCGTGTCGTAAGCCAAAGAGGTATAGAGTCAGATCCTGATAAGGCAAAGGCCATTAGAGAAATGCTAGTGCCCTAGAGGGAAAAGAAAGTCAAGGGATTCTTGGGGAAAATTCAATAAATAAGTAGGTTCATCGCTAAGTGACTTCGATTTGTGAACCGATTTTCAAGCTGCTTAGGAATGATCGGCCAATGGTTTGGAACAAAAATTGTCAGAAAGCATTTGACAGCATCAGGGGTTACTTGTTACATCCACCTGTATTGAGAATGCCTCAGGTAAAAAGACCTTTGATTTTGTACCTAGCAATAGAAGACAGCTTGGTAGGGGCTATGATGGCACAAGAGGATGATTTTGGGGTGGAGTATACAGTATACTATCTCAGTAAGAAATTCCTCCCTTATGAGGCAAAGTATGTAGAAATCGAAAAGATCTGTTTGGTAGTCATTTGGGCATCTAAGAAGTTGAGACACTACTTCCATTCATATAGGATACAAGCTGTGGCCAAACAAAATCCTCTCAAATAGCTACAAAAAACCCCTTCATTGTTAGGAAAGATGGAAAGATAGTTGATTCTTTTGCAAGAATTCGACATAGAATACATTACTAGAAAAACCATTAAGGGAAGAACGGTAGCATAATTCCTAGTTGATTAGCCTCTGGAAGGTGAAGAGATGACCTATGAATTCCTCGATGAAAACATAATAGCTATAACGGTGTAAGGGTGGCAGATGTATTTTGATGGAGCTGTTAACAACAAAGGAGTAGAAGTAGGGGTGATCTTGGTTACCCCGAAGGGAAAAAGGATGCCATTAGCTAAAAAGCTGAGATATAAGGTGACAAACAATAAAGCAGAGTACTAAGCTTGCATTTTCAAGTTAGAGGCTCTACTAGTCATGGTGGCAAACTCTATGGAAGTATTTGGAGACCTATCTCTTATGGTTTATTAAGTAAGGGGTAAATGGTTAGTGAAAGAACAATGCTTATTGCCTTATCTCAAATACCTAAAAGTTTTGAGTGTTCAGTTTGAGATTTGCAATTTCGGATACGTGTCTAGGAAGGAAAATCAATTAGCAAATGCTTTAGCTACCCTGGTGTCTATATGGGATAATTTGAAGGGAGTGACTACGAAACCTGTAATGATTTTGAGTGCTGATAGGCCATGTTTTGAAAAGGAACAGGTTATAGATATCGAAGTAGATGGTGAAAAGCCTTGGTACTGCGATATTCAGAATTACCTAAAAAAGTCAATATTCCCTAAGGAAGCGACTAAAAAGGACCAAAGAATGATTTTATAAACTGTCAACTCAGTTCATCACTGTAAGAGGAGTGTTTTATAAAAGATAGCCTGATGGAATTCAATTGAGATGCTTGGACAAAAAGGAAGTAAAAAGGGTAATGAAAGAAGTATATGCGGGAGTATGTGGAGCTCACATGAACGGGTTAGCCTTGGCGAAGAAGATCATGAGATAGAATTTTTCTTTTGGCTCACAATGGATACTGATTACTTTAAGTATGCCAAGGAATATCAATCGTGCCAACAGTATATAGATCTGAGACATCTGCCTATTTTTGAACTATGTAATCTCACATCACCATAGCCGTTTGTTGTATGGTTAATAAACATTATAGGAATGATCGATCCATTTGCCTCAAATGGACACAAATTCATCATATTAGCTATCAATTACTTCACTAAATGGGTGAAAGCTGAATCCTTTAAAAAAGTATATGCACGAGATATGGCCAAGTTTATAGAGAGAAACTTGACATATAGGTATGGTTTGGCTCATCATGTGGTCTTGGATAACGGGCTATAGTTCTTGAGTGAGAATAGACAGATGCTTATTAGATATGGGGTTTAACATCACAAGTCTTCTCTTTACAAACCTCAAGCAAAAGGAGTAATCGAAGCAGCTAATAAGAATGTAAATAGAATCTTAGCTAAGATGGTACAAACTTATAAAGATTGGGCCGATAGACTACCTTTTGCATTATAGGTCTATAAGATCACGACCACAACTTCAATAGGAGGAACCCCATTTTCTCTAGTTTACGAAATAGAAGCAGTAGTACCAGTAGAAATTGAGCATCAATCTTTGAGAGTAGCTCTAGAGGCTGAGATACTAGAAATGAAATGGGATAAACAGAGACTATCACAGCTTAACTTACTTAATGGGGAAAGAATCAAGGCATATTGCCATAATCTAGTTTACCAGAAGAGGTTGGCTTACTCATTTGGGAAAAAAGTTAGGAAACACCCTCTGAAGGAAGGAGACTTAGTGTTCAAATAGATAAGGCCTGGGATACCAGATATCCGAGGCAAATTCAGGCCCATATGGGAAGGACCTTTTGTGCTTAAGAAATTGTTATCCAAAGGCAATGTTATTTTGTCAGACAGCGATGGCAATGAATTTTGAGAACCTGTGAATGTTGATAGATTGAAAAGGTTCTATGGCTAAAGACTAAAAAGAGAAAAATAAGAGAATAAATGGTTCGTGGGTTGAAAACCTAAAAATGGTGGCCTTGCTAAAATTGGGCATCTCACCAGGGTGAAAACCAAAAAAAGGCATCCTGGGCCAAAATTAGAGGATGAGATAAAATAGTCAATCAAGAAAACTCAAGAGGGCTAATTGGCGATAAGAGTCAATGATGCTTGTAAAGTTTCATTTTAAGATTGAATAATATATGTCGTTGTGATAAAGTCAAATACTGATCATGTGTATTGGAATAAAAAAATGAAATGTCATACATGTATTCATAAATGTCATTTAAATGTCTGAAAGTAACATTTTCTATCATATGTTCAAATAAAAACAAAAACAAAATATATGAAAGTGTCTGATCTAATCTATCAATATCATGTCCCTCTCTCCATCCAGATGCCTCAAGTTGGAAAGTCTGTTGTCAGCAGCTGGACTGGTAACCCACCACTTTTAAGAGTTGGAGGAAGTGAAATCCCAGGTGCCTACATCAGAAATGGTGGTCCTCACTTGAAGTTGAGCATAAATTCTATGATAATATTCAGTCATAAAATAAGCAGTAAGGATGCCTCCATGGAAACCCAAAGGTTGCCTAACAATGTCCTACCTACCTCCAAACTGGCGGACACATCGAGGAAAAACATAAAAGGTAGCTTGACAGAGTCCACAGAGAGGTACGCATCCTAACTCACCATCCATGACCACAAAAACAACAGGCAGCGAAGGACACCTAAACTTGATATCTGTATCTATAGAACAACTAAGCCACCCAATATCATCTTGAATCAACCGAAACTCATGCTAAAGTCACCGAGATGTGACAAGCCTCATAAGATAAATCCATATAGCTCTGACTTGGGGAGGAGGCTCAGATAGTAACTATAACTTCTTATAAAGACAAACCTAAAAAAAAAATAAAAAAAAGTCCCTGGGGTGAGTTAGGTTTATCTCAGGCAAAAGTAAGGCAAGAAATATGTGAAAATTTAAAAGGAAACGCATTTCAACAAAAAAAGCTAACATGAAAACCCATAAGGGGCATGTTACCTTAAAAGATAAGGACATACCTATAGGAGCAAAGGACTGCCTGTCAAGAATGAGAAAGAGCCACTCTGAGTAGAAAGCCTATGATAAAAGTCATCTAAGCCTATAAGGGTCTCTGCCACAATTAGGGGAAAGGATTATACCTCTGTCGTATGCCAGCAACAACATTGAACAATCTATAGTATGTGGTAATGGAATCGCCAGCACACATCAACAAACAACGAGAAAGACAGTAGAGTAGCACCACACTAGAGTGAAAGGTGGGGATGTCATCGAAGTCAAACAACACATCTATCAATCACTCTAGTGAAAAAGTCTCTCCTTGAGGCACCAGACCCTTAGCCTCGGAGGGGAAGGACACCTAGGGCACAGACTACCTCCCTGGGATAAGTAACCGCGGGAGAAGGTAGGCAGGGTCGAACATCAAGATCGAACCTAACACCCACCATGGTAGCAAACTCTTCAGGTAAAAGGCATAACTCCTAATGAGTGAACCAAAACAAGTGAAACCTAGGATCTTAAAATCGAAGCATAGCAGCTAAGAGGTGGTTATCTGGATAAACTCTTCTCAAAAATCTCAAACTTGAATAAGGGGCTAACAGGGGGGTCTTTCCAAGTTTTCGAGTCATCCAGTAATCGGTGTAATTTCATAAGTCCAGTGGTCATAATTATGAGATGTTCGAGTAATCTAAAGATACAGACATGATGGGAAAAAATAAATAAATGAATAAAAAGGACAAGGAAAGACAGGAAAAGAAAGAGAAAACAAGAGAGAGAAAGTTACCTAATGGAGGCTTCCTAGAAGTTGAAAAGTCAATGGCATAAAATCCAAAAAAGGGGCACTATTTATAGAAAGTGGTAAGCCATGGCCGTCCTTCACCCTAGAACGAGCCACAACCAGCCTATCCCTCACCATTGGAAGGCCAAAAGTCACATTTCTGTATATCCCATACATTACACGTACATACTAGAGCATTCATCTTTGTTTACATTTTGAAGGTGATGTAAAAAGAATGACGACTTGAATGTCCAGATTTTGAGGATTTACAATGTCTGAAGCACAAAAATCAATATTTCACAGAGAAATAACTAATTTCAAGGAGTATTTCGAACCTCAGACACCCATGTATAATAAAATGTAATTAAAATCCATAAATATTGTAAAAATAATGTTGAAACCTATAAAAGAGTGTCAAAAATATTGTAAATTAATTTTAGATGGATGAAGAATGAAAAATTGAGAAAAATGGCTTAAAAATCGAAGAAAACGGAGTTAAAATGTGAAAAATATGAGAAAAATAAAAATGGAGGGTAATATAGTCTTTTTGATTTGAGGGATGAGACCACCTATAGGTCTCGTCTATCACTAGGCGAGGGATGGCCACCCATCCCTCACCTCAATTCTATCAATATAAAAGGGTTTTCCTTTCATTTTTTGTTCAAAACTTCATTTTTTCTGGCGAACGTTTCCTCTCAACAATTTTTCAAGCATTTCTTCTTCGTCTGACATCTAATTTGCAAGCCATTTATGCCCATGGACTCCTAAAAGTGAGGCACACTTCAGGAAGCCAAAATTTCCTATCTTTTCTTATTTTTTATATTTGCTTTTCTCAAGTAAGTGTAGTTTAAATATTTTTGTATTTTCTTGCTTTCTTTTTCTTTTTAAGTTAGAATAAAATTTAGGTTAGTAGACTTTAGTTTTAGGCGTGATGGGCATGAGCACTTGCTGTTGTACTTGTATTCAATATGTTTTTGATGTTATACATGATATTAGTTAGAAATGAATAATATCGTGTAGCGTAAGTAACATAATGTATATAACTTTTCGCATGCCACCTTATGTATGAGCATTTGGAATCTATAGTATAGGTAGTAATGTACATAAGCTTTAGACTCTTGGAGGCATTTCGCTTATGATTGCCATTACATCAAGAATGAATATAAGGGATTTGTATTGTTTGGCAACTTTGATGGTCTGCGACTTGCTGTGTGCTTTTAAATTGATATTTGTACAAGGAGGTAGTGTCATTCTTAGCTGAAATGCTGCCAAATTTTTCTCTCATCTCTCAATAAACATAAAATGTCAATATCTATATTGTTTGGTGGCTCTGAAGGTCTACGTTGGGTTGCTATTACTTTAAATGTATATATTTGTACAGGGGGCAGTCATATCCATAGTCAAAATACTGCTGGAATTTATTCTTAGAAAAGTATGCAACTAATGCAGTTTGCCTCATTTTTCGTGCATGTGTGCTAAAATTCCATTCTTATTTTGTTTGTGGTGTAAAATGAGCATGACCTAACACATCATATTTTGCAAGACAGCATATCCTCGGCCCTTGCAGTCGGTGTTGGATTACATGACAGATGAGCAAGCTGCTAGATATAGAGCTTTAAGCCACATTCAGTTTAGAGCTAGTCGGTATATGTTTAGACAGTTCTTGGAAGAGTTTGGTTTGCTAGAGGAGGCTAACAAGCTATTAGCCAACATCGGGTAGACTAACTTCTTTGCTCTAGCCTTTAGAACATATGCAGGTGTGACCCAGTAGGCCTAACATACAAAAAGGGGTAGTACGATTTAGAGCTTTGGGTAGACCATTCAGTATTACCAGATGGCAATTTGCATAGGCTATAGGACTTTCTTCTAGACCAGACACACTCACACTCACAGCTCCTAGGCTGATGGACAGAGACAGATGGAGAGTCATCACATTGCTTGCTGTATATGATTCGGATAAGGCAAAGAGCACGATGCTGGCTCTTCGAATTTATAGGTACTTGCAAAAGGTTCTTTCTTCTTCTTACCTTGGACATACTGGGAATCTGAGTAATGTCAACTCAGTAGACATTACCAACCTTTAGGGGATGCAGGAGAGACATTGCATAGATATCTCTCATGAGATCATCTTGACCTTCACTAGAGTTAGCACCACACTAGGGACACATGTATGTGTAGGCGGTGTCATTACGGGGCTGCTTATATCACTCGCACTAGAGGAGGATCACTTCGGGGACCATACTCAGGAGAGTATGTACATCGACCTACATGTAGCCATCACTATGAATATGGTAGAGCCTATATAGGGTCAAAAGGGCTCGTGCAGATTGCTGACAGTGCCTGAGACCCAGGACAAATGTGGACTTGACCCTATTGTACTTGATCAGGAGGTAGGATAAGATGCTCAGGGTCATGCAGCTGAAGGGGTCTCAGTGGAGCACTAGGATCAACCATCACAGTAGGATATATGAGTAGATGAGCCTCGAGAGATAGAGGGTTCCCAAGGAGCAGATTTAGATTTCGACTACATTTTTAATATACATCGTGATTTACATGACCTCCTATGTAGCTTACCCTCGACACTGGCTCACACCAGATCTCCACTCAGACATTAGAGATCCCCAACTATGAGGTTTTCTCCATACAGGTGCCTTGGAGCTTTATCCTCTACTACTCCTTCGCCTTATGGACACCTAGAGGCATCTACATTGACAAGACCTCTGCCACAGACTCTATCACCTTCTGCTCAGGCACCTCCAGCTTTAGATGATATATCTAGGATACTGGCCATGATAGAGGAGACACAAAGGACTATGTTTGTGGTGATATAATCTTTACAAGCACTATCAGTAGTCGTGCAGACACTACAGATAGCGGTATAGGGCCTCCGGATAGATATGCAGGCTGCAGGGCATAGGTTTGATAAGTCTTTACAAGTGGTAGATGACTCCCTCACTCAACCTAGGGATCAAGGGACTCGTATCGAGGCGGAGGCTCCTAGGGCTAGATAGATGGTGACTGAGACCGATGAGCAATTACGGAGGTACATCGAGTACTTAAGGGGGGACCTGATGAGATATCTAGAGAGCCACCCCCAAGCAGTTATACAAGTAGGGTAGGGATCAAAGAGGCTGGCTGAGGTGATATCACGGATACTCCAACCACTAACTTTAGCACTACCAGGTTTTAGGTTTATGTTTGATTAGGCAGGTGAGCAGCCACCTCCAACACCTCAAGCTGTGGCTTCAGCCCGACCTCTCAGGCTGCCAGCATTCAGACCACCATCATGATCAACATACTATCAAGCATCAAGGCCTGGGCCATCTTAGTGACTGATCATTTATTATATTTAGGGAGTTATACTTCATTAAAGTTTTGATTTATATAAAATAGGATTGTATATAACTTATTTTGTTATTGTATGTGTTATTTATATGTCTTATATTATTTATGCTTTCATTTGCTTAGAAGATGAATGAGTGTAAATGCCATGCAATTAACTATATCATTATAAAATAAAGTTAACAAATAATAATGATAATAATAATACAACAATGATAATAGAAACGATTATAAAAAGAGTCAAATTCGATAAGCAACATATTAACATCCAATGTCTTTACATCAGGTACTCCAGAACCCCACTAAGGGGGCAAATGTTTGCTTTATCAACAACAAGAAAACTAAAGTAATCATCATCTTTCAGAATGAGAGAAATTTTAATATGAAAATTGCTGAACAAAGGGAAACCACAATGGGTTCACCACTCCAGAGGTATCTCACAAAAATATCCTTGGTGGGTTTAATTCTAGATGATTCCCCTGTGGATAAATGCATATATGCCAAGAACATCCTCAGTGGAATATTGACTAAGACAGAACCACCAAATATTTCAGAAAGAACAACCACCAGGATAACTCTAGCATTCAAGTACGATGAATTGTCTTGACTCTGCATACCTCGTGTGCTAGTCATGACATGTTTTTAGCAATTTGATTCTACATGCCCCAAGTGCAAATCAAATGCAACCAAGTCAACCTAATTCTGCATGCCCCAAGCGATAATCAAGGAAGACCTTTTTCTTATTCTAATTCTGCATACCCCAGGCACTAATTAGACAAGTGGAGACTCCCCGCCTTCAATAAAGTTAGTCTCAAGCAGTCTCGATTCTACATGCCCCAAGTGCTAATCATACACATTCAAAATAACTTGATTTTGTATGTCCCAGGCGCTAATCAGAGTTAATTAATTTATCCCAATTCTGCATATCCCATGCGCTAATCGGACAACCAACATAAGGTTAACACATAGACAAGCTAATGTTAAATATTTGAATTCAGGGTTAACGCATCGACAAAAGGACAATAACTACTCGATCAAGAGACTCAATGCCTCTAAGGCACATGTTGCAATCAGAGATTTGCTGTCTCAGGTACGCATCTTTTTTTTTCTTTTACTTTGAATTTTGGCTCACTTTGGCACTAGTGCATCAACTCTTCAAAATTGGGGGCAGCTGTAAATACCATGACCCCGAGGCAGTCTAGATCAGGGTTACCCGATGATGAGAAAACAATGCATTGCTGAAGTCGGGTTCAAATCTCGAAGCCTCAATTGTGGATTTGTCACTTTTTCTTAAAGATTTTACGATTCTCTAAAAAACTTTTAAAACTTTTATAAGTGTTTTAACAAAATAGGCAAAAAAACCCTGATTTTGGATTGTCAGTGGTGACAGATGGCCGTTTATCACCTGAAGGGCAGCTTTTTGTGGGTCTTCATCTCTAGAACAATGTAAAACTGGGGCATTTTGGGAAATCTGGGGTCTAGTGATGAGGAACGACCATCCTTCACTCACAGACGCCCGTCCTTAGGTCAAAACCTAGATTTTCCCATATTTTCTCGGGATTTCAAAAGAAGAAGGAGTTTGAAAAAGGTTCAGGTCCAAATTTTGGGGATTTTATCTCCTAATCTAGCAATTTTTGAGTTATAATCAAATTAAAACTCTTTCTTATGTATAAAAGCCAAAAAATTAGGGTTTTGAAAGGGGGAATCATCATTCTTTGAGGAAGGAAACCATGAGAGAATTAAGAAAGTTAATTTCTTTTCTCTCTCTAGAGGTTCATGCTTAGCAATCTTTTGACACAAATTAAAAATGGATTTCGTATTTTCTTTAAGGATAAAGGAACACAATTTGGGGCATAGATCTGGACTTCAGAGATCATAGAGTTAGAATATCTCTTGAGGGTAATATTCTAGGCTCATTTGCTTCTTTCTCTCTTTACAATTTATTCACTCAATTGCATGATTATTGGGATGTTAAATTGTTCTATTTTGAGAACTGAATAACATGCTCATTTTATTGGAACATGATTCGTTTTTAGTTTGGGTGACATTTTAGAGGCATGGCTATCAAAGATTTCCTCCATTATTATTTTTTTGAAGTTCTTCTCTTTTAACATATAATGTGATAAGTTTCTTAATTTTAATTCAATTTGGTGTAAGTTTTATCGCTTTGATATGTTTTAACATGATTTAGTGATTAATTATTGTATATCTAGGGCTAAGATATCCATTTGTATAATTTCTAGCATTTTACCTTATGTTCTGTAATTTCTACTCTGTTTTATAAGTGAGGGATGGGAAGAAGATGTGAGGGACGGTCATCCCTCACTCAAAGGATAAGACATCCTTCTGCCTCTTTCCTAGCTGTCCCTCGTTTCCTTTTGGTTGTCCTTGGAGTATTTTCTTCAGGAGTTTTCATGTATATTAGGTGTTTTTATGCCTCGCATTTTAATATTTGTTTTATGCATTATTTATGCGATGTTTGAAGTATTTTTGTTGTTGTATATGCACTATTGTACCTATAATAAGCTTGTTTATAGGTGTCCATCATGTAGATATTTCATCATCAATGCTAATTAATTTGTTTGTTTGTTTTTTCGAGTAATTGGTATATTTACGGTCATGGACGATGTATAGTCTTTGCACGGGAAGTCATGCTCCTACCCTGGCTTACCTCTTCATCCAGATTACCTCATTATTTTTTCTCTTATTTATTATGGTTATTATGTTGTTATTTATTCATTGATTCTCTTAATGTTTTTATTATTATTTTGGATGTATTATTTTAGGGATTTAATAGGTAGTAATAAATTATTTTTGCACGTTTAACAATAAAATTTTACATTAAATCATTTTTACTAATTAATTGAATTTCCTTTAATAAATATGGACCAATGTCCAGTTTTTTTAGTCCAAACTCACAATATAATGAAAAGATTTTTTGTAAATGCTTATAAGGGACCCAACGTTCCCAAACTAATTAATGACCCGTTTTATGTATGATAATTTTTTTGTCTTTCTTTTGTATATTATTTAGGTTGATTTGCTTATGTAATAATCTTTAAGTAGGACTTTATTTGCCACTTTCTTTATTTGATTGGGATGTTTACTTAAATTCTATTGCTTGCAACGTGTGACAAAGAAGAGGAAATTAATTATAAAACTCAATTATAAAACAACACTTAACCAAGATTCCTAATAAGAGAGATGTCCTGAACATCGATTTCTTTTTAGGCATCAAAATAAGGTAGAGATTCAATTCCCAATATTTTGTTGGGTGGCGACCCCATAACACATGCCTTTTTGACCCACTAGTAGATGCCTTTATGGGTTGACCGTCAACAATAGTTAAGACTTAATCCTTTTTATTACAAAGCGGTCAATTTATGACCAAAAGTCAGCCTCTTTCGATCTCGGGCCCTAAAAGCAGGCCTCCAAGAGCAAACCTAGAACGAAGGGCGAGCTCTGGCATGCATCACATTGGACAACAAGGATTTTTAAAGGGAGGTAGAGCTTATTTAAACTCAATTTTTCTTTTGAGATTCAAGAAGTAAAAAATCTCAACTCCCCTTATGTTCATAAAAGTTTTTTTTTTTGTGTTCTTTGTTTTTGTTTTTGTTTTTTCTTTATTTATTTAGTTATCTTTTAATGTGTTTTAGTTGTGTTTGTTTTAATTGTAACTTTTAATAGTAGTAACTTTGTATTATGTTTTAAGCAGTAATGCGAATGTTTTTAATGGTATTTTTATGGTAGTTTTAGTTAATGAGTGGTTTTTGTTTGTGCTAATGGTATTGTTAGTTCAATTATCATTTAGCTTGCACAGAGTTTAGTTCACCCTAGTTTATTCTTGAAATCAAACTTGTTGAACTTTAACTTAGAATATGTAATGGTTAAAATATTTGTTTAGCATTAAAGCGGGCATATTGATTAATGGAATCCTAACTAGGTTAGCATTTAACTTGAACAATATTTGTTAGTTTTCACATTTTGAACACTAAGACCAGTTTTGAAATAAGAAGAAAAACTAGTGTATGAAGGTAGTTAAGCAAGGAATTTTAGGATACTAGAACCTTCCTCACCACCGTTTGAAGCATATAACCAACTCAAACAAGCTAGAAAGTGATATAGGCACATTTTTCTTATTTAGCCATAATTGAGCTTATTTACCTACCCTGCATGTATGTTTTTTCCTTGTTAGCCATTTTGAGCCTACTGAGGCATACTTAATGTGTGCCATATTTATTTTTATTATTATATTCATCTGTTTACTATATAACTTAAAAAGCTTTTATCTCCCCTTTTAAGAATTGGCCACTCTGGGATTGGGATTGATTAATCTTTTTAGATATTTAGAGAGTGTAGTTAAAAAGGGTTCTTGGGATATTATTGTTAAAGGTTAATGTTAAAGTTGAGAAGATATTGAAAAGTTGAACTTGTAAATATCCATATTATCATTGGTTGCCAACAATAAAGCTAGCAAGTTTTTGAAAAAAGAAAAGAAAAAGAAAAAAGTTAGAAGTAAAGAAAGCAATTTATGAAAAAAATTTTAAGTGTGGGTTATTTACAAGGGAAAAGAATTCTGACTTCTAAATATGGTTGAATTGTGAAAATTGAGAGGAGTTTCAGTGACTTTTTCTCTCAAATTATTTTGTGTATAAAGGGTTAAGTGAGTAAGTATGGTTAAGTCATATATTCTTTATTCAGTAGAAGGAAAATGAAAAATGTTGGTCTATTCAATTAGATAGTGGTTATTCTTCTTATTTATTATTGTCCATTCTTTGTTAACCATCGCTATGACCATATTACAACCTAATGAAGTGATGGAATATGACATGGTATGAATCTCATGATGGCACAATGGAAAACAAAAAAAAAAATTTTAATCATACATACCATACATATCCAAAGCTAGAATCGAAACATGCAATTTTAGAGTTTTAAACTTACAACTTTAGATGCCTTTAAAACTTGATTTTGATGATGACCAGCAACCAAGAAGGATATGTCCACCTTAGATCTTCACCACCAATGCCAAGGAACAGCCTTTACGCCACTCCCTCTATTCTCACACACACACTTGCAAAGATGGCTTAAAATCAAGAGTGCTAGCTCTATGATTGTGTATTCGGCAATGGGAATGATTTGAAGCCACAAGATCTGATCTTGTTCTTCCTTTAGGTTACT
This sequence comes from Excoecaria agallocha, assembly GCA_037975025.1. NCBI lineage: Eukaryota > Viridiplantae > Streptophyta > Magnoliopsida > Malpighiales > Euphorbiaceae > Excoecaria > Excoecaria agallocha. Next base: position 12,008,551 of record CM075812.1, read on the forward strand.
GTTTCAGCCCGAGAACACAAGAGAACAAGAAAGATTTCTTTCCCCTTGAGTATTTCGGCCAAGAGAGAAAAATAGCAAAATGGCATACCTTTTATTCATTTAATTCATTAATATATATCACTCAATGTAGGTCAAATGTGAGTGCCGAAAATTAAGTGTTAATTTCAGCCTCCATCACTTCCTAATTAAGAGATATATCCTAATTTAAATTCCATTAGAATTTAAATTCAAATGGCATTAGTCATTTAATCAAAACAAACTTACTTATTTAAGGTAAAATAAGTTGCCGAATTCAACTAGTATTTTAGTTTGAATTTTGGCTACTTTAATTCCCTCTCAAGTATTATATTTTGATTAAATACAAATTAGGATTTAATACTCAATTAACTTAATTATACATAGATAATTAATCAATTGAAATTAAACCTAGCACATGCCAACAAATTTCTCTCGTGACTAGCTGTTTTAGGCAAAAAACTCGTTTCACATATTTGCCTAAAACAGCTAGCTATTTTAGGCAAAATCGTGGCTTAACAGATTTGCCTAAAACAGCTAGCTGTTTTAGGCAAAATCGCACCTTGACAGTTTTGCCTAAAACAGCTAGCTGTTTTAGGCAAAAAAACTGTTTTTACAGATTTGCCTAAAACAGCTAGCTGTTTTAGGCAAAAATCTGTTTACCCATTTTATGCATTAATTTGACTTTAAATAAAAGTCCAAATTAATTTCCAATACACAATTTAAATATTTTAAGCCCAATGCTTTGTGTGCGATCCTATAGGTCCATTTAATGTTGGCAATGAATTAATAAATTAATTCAAAGGCTATATATATTCTCTAGCAAGATATTATAGCATTCCAAATTAAATGAAAATGCATATGGCATTTAGTGACCTAATGCAATTTTGCATAGTCCATTACCCATAAATATCAGAATTAATATAAGGCATGGAACCAGTCATCCTTATATATATTAATTCCTTTCTTGATATTCCAGTGACACTGAACTCTCAGATAAATAATGATTACTCATTATTTCATCTCGGTATGGCCATACACTTCTCAGTTCACTGATCAAGTGGCCGATGATATTCTCTCTCTTATTGAGAGGGGTAATCCCTTCACTTCTCTCATGCTCTCTAACATGAATTAATGCATACCCAATCATACCCGTACTTGTCACTCTGTTACGAGCATGTTAGGTGTATGTCAAAGTACACAGTAATTCATAAAGAGTTTCATAGAGATTTCAGGTCTAAGAACTCCGATACAAAACTTGCATATGAGAAACACTTATGACTTGTACCATGTAGTGTTCTCATGAGTGGATCTAATCCAGATACCGTGTTCTAAACATGTATCTATGATCTCTGATTGACACTCTTGTCCTTATGATCCGTAAGACAGAACTCAACTTATCAGAGAGAGCATACTGGTCTTAATTCATTTGTTATTCCCATAACAATGACTGACTAGGGATATTTAGAATGAAGTCTCATTTGTTTCAAGGTCTTACAACCATGTGCCTCACACATGATAACTTAAACTGAAACAACATTCTTGGATAGTTCTATCAATTGATATGCACAGGAATACAATAGATTAAAACAAATGCCTCATTTATTAAATTAAATGCTTTATAACAATGTATTGGGGCTAGGGCTTACACTAACAATCTCCCACTAGCACTAGTCCCAATTGGGTATAGCCCTAAGACCGAACGCTCTCAAATGAGCTTCGTGCAGATTTGGACACAATTGTTTCGTCAAAGGATCTGCTACATTGTCTTCACTTGCTATCTTGCCAACCTTAACGTCCCCACGATCAATGATTCCTCTGATCAGGTGGTACCTCCTGAGTATGTGTTTAGATTTCTGGTGTGATCGGGGCTCCTTGGCCTGTGCTATGGCCCCGTTGTTGTCACAGAAAATTTCTAATGGATCTAGGATGCTTGGGACCACTCCTAATCCAAAAATGAAATTTCTAATCCAAACAGCCTCTTTTACAGCCTTACTTGCTGCAATATACTCAGATTTTGTAGTTGAGTCGGCAACGGTTTCTTGCTTCGAGCTTCTCCAGCTGACAGCACCACCGTTCAAAACAAAAATAAACCCAGATTGCGATCTAGAATCCTGAGTGCTGGTCTGAAAAGCAGCATCGACATAACCTTGTATGACGAGCTCTTCTTGATCACTATACACCAAGAAGTGATCCTTAGTCCTTCGCAGATACTTCAGAATCCCTTTTACAGCTGACCAGTGCTTCTCACCAGGGTCTTGCTGAAACCTACTGGTTATACTCAGTGCATGAGCAACATCCAATCTAGTACATAACATAGCGTACATGATAGATCCAATAGCAGATGTATATGGGATTCTACTCATGTTGTCCCTTTCCTCTTTGGTTTTAGGGCACTGTTCTTTAGTCAAAGGAACTCCCAAAGCCAAAGGTATGTACCCTTTCTTTGAGTCTCCCATACTAAAACGCTTTAGTACTTTGTCTATGTACTTTTCTTGACTTAGTCCCAAGAGCCGATTCGATCTATCTCTATAGATTCGAATACCAAGTATTGTCTCGGCTTCACCTAAGTCTTTCATTGAGAAACATTTTCCCAACCATTGCTTAACCTTTTGCAATGTTGGAATGTCATTCCCAATGAGAAGGATGTCGTCCACATATAGGACCAGAAATACTACTATGCTCCCACTAACCTTCTTGTACACACAAGGCTCATCTTCGTTCTTGATGAAGTCAAATTCTTTGATTGCCTCATCAAAACGAAGATTCCAACTTCGGGATGCTTGCTTTAATCCATAAATGGATTTTTGAAGCTTGCAAACCTTCTTAGGATGCTTGGGATTGACAAAACCTTCAGGCTGTGTCATATACACATCCTCAAGTAAATTTCCGTTAAGGAAAGCAGTTTTGACATCCATTTGCCATATCTCATATTCATGATATGCAGCTATGGCAAGCAAGATCCGAATGGATTTGAGCATGACTATAGGTGAAAAGGTCTCGTCATAGTCTACACCATGAGTTTGTCGAAAACCTTTTGCTACTAGTCTACCTTTGTAGGTCTTATCAGCTTTGAGTTTGAATAGCCACTTGCATTCAATTACCTTAGCACCTTCCGGTGGATCAACCAAGGTCCAAACCTGGTTATCGTACATTGATTGCATCTCGGATTTCATGGCTTCAAGCCAATTTTCCGAGTCTGGGCTCTCAATAGCTTCTCGGTAGGTAGTAGGATCCTCACGATCTACTTACTCAATAGTGTCACTGTCAGTGATTAGAAATCCATATCTCTTAATCTCCTGACGTACCCTACCGGACCTTCTAGGTTCTTGTGTAATGGGTTCTTGTTCCACAACTGGTTGTGAACTTGATCCCATTTCCAAACCATCCTCTATAGGAGTTTGTGGTGCTTGAATTTCTCCAAGTTCTACTTTACTCCCACTGTCTTTCTTGAGAAGGAACTCCTTTTCTAAGAAAACAGTCTTGCGAGCAACAAATACTTTGTTCTCGGCTTGTGAGTAAAAGTAGTATCCCTTTGTTTCTTTAGGATAACCCACAAACAAGCAGACAGTGGATTTGGACTCTAGTTTTTCGGATGTTAATTTCTTAACATGTGCTTCACATCCCCAAATCCTGAGAAAAGACATATTGGGTTCTTTCCCAGTCCATACCTCGTATGGTGTCTTCTCAACTGCTTTAGTTAGAGTACGGTTCAATAGAAACGCAACAGTTTCTAATGCATAACCCCAAAAAGAGATAGGAAGATTAGCTTGACTCATCATAGATCGAACCATATCCAACAGAGTTGATTTCTCCTTTCGGACACACCATTCCATTGAGGTGTTCCAGGAGGAGTGAGCTGTGAAATAATACCACACTCCTTTAGATGACTGTCAAACTCTTGGCTTAAGTATTCGCCACCTCGATCTAATCGAATGGCTTTTATACTTTTGCCAAGTTGGTTTTCTACTTCATTCTTAAACTCTTTGAATTTCTCAAAAGTTTCAGACTTGTACTTCATTAGATAGACATAGCCATATCTACTGAAGTCATCTGTGAATGTCACGAAGTAGCTAAAACCACCTCTAGCATGTGTACTTAAAGGTCCACATACATCGGTATGTATTAGTTCCAATAAGCCATTAGTCCTCTCGCCTTTTTTATTAAAAGGACTCTTTGTCATTTTTCCATGCAAACATGGCTCGCATGTATCATAAGACTCTAAGTCGAATGACCTAAGCACTCCAGTTTTGTGGAGTCTTGAAATGCGTTTTTCGTTTGCATGTCCTAAGCGACAATGCTAGAAGTAAGTAGGGTTCAATTCGTTTGATTTAACCCTCTTTGTATTAATGTTGTATATGGACTCTTTGTTTTGTAAATCAAGGATATAAAGGCCATTTTGCAACATGGCATTGTCATAAGAAATGCCTTGGCGACGAATATGAGCATTGCCATTTTTAATAACAAAATCAAATTCATCATTATCCAAACATGAAACTGAAATAATATTTCTGCTCATAGCAGGCACATAATAACAATTATTCAAAACAATACAAAGTCCGGAAGGTAAAGTGAGGTGATAGTCGCCTATCTCCATGGCAGCAACTCGTGCTCCATTCCCCACACGGAGGTCCACTTCATTCTTCCCAAGTAACCGCCTATTTCTTAACCCCTGCACATTTGAACAAATGTGAGAACCACAACCGGTATCCAATACCCAAGTGGTAGAAATAGAAAGGTTAATTTCAACAACAAAAATACCAGAACTGGACGCTTTGGCTCAATTCTTCTTTTGTTCTTCCTTAAAGAGAGTGCAATTCTTCCTCCAATGCCCTATCTTGTTGCAATGGAAGCAAGTGCTCTCACTCTCTTTGAGTTTTGACGCCTTGGGCTTAGATTGGGCCTGAGGTGCACTCCCAACTGACTTGGGTTTTCCCTTTCCCTTTCCCTTTCCCTTAGCAGGTCCCTTCTCAATTCCCTTTTGAACCATTAGTACGGGATTGGTCTTTCGAATGTTTTCTTCAGCATTCTTAAGCATCCCATGAAGCTCAGTGACTGACTTGTTCATTGCATGCATGTTATAATTCATCACAAATGGATCATAAGCAGCAGGTAATGATCCTAAGATCAAGTCAGTGGCCAATTCCTTTGGCACTAGTACCTCAAGCTTCTCAAGAGTATCAAGATACCCTTTCATCTTAAGTACATGGGTACTAACAGGAGTACCCTCAGCCATCTTGCAAGAAATTAAGGCCTTTGTTGTCATGAACCTCTCGTGACGAGCTTGCTCTTGGAACATCTCCTTGAGGTGCACCATGATCGCATAAGCCTCTTGGTCCATAAATTGCTTTTGTAAGTCAGGCACCATAGTGGCCAGCATCAGACAGGTCACATCATTGGAGTCGCTCTTCTTGGTCTCAAAAGTTTCCTTTTGAACCGCAGAGGCGTTCCTTCCTGGTTCATCAGGCAAGGGTGCGTCCAAAACATACGACTTCTTCTCTTGCTTAAGAACTATTCTTAAGTTTCGAGACCAGCCTAGGAAATTGGTGCCATTCAATTTGTCCTTTTCAAGGACCGATCGCAATGAAAAATTGTTGTTTGAAGATGCCATTTTCAATCTACAATAAATTTTAGCAAGATTAAATGAGGTCTTATTTATGATCCCACAAACCGAATTAATATCCCTTTAAATAATTCGCGTTAGGGATTTAATGTGGGCCAAGATCCACTTTTCACAACAACTTATTAGTCAAGCTGAGCTTGTACACCTAACAAGTTAAGTTACTTAGGTAGGAAAACTCCAATCATGTCTCGTACATGACTCTTGGATCAAATGGGATAACATCTTAAGATGTTATAGCACAACCCATTTATTAGTTGCCTAGGTCTGGGCATCCCTTTCCATGTTAAGTCCAACCTACATTCATAACCCATGCCTCACAAAGATAATCGGGCGCATCTAGGACTCCTAGTCTACGTGACCGATGATCGATGCCTTGACATGTTTCGAATTAGGAAGGCAACTTTGTGACTTACTATTTTTAGGGATTCATTTTATTACGGCTTACATGGAATACGATTTGTAATCCATACATAGCATGCATATATATATAATTGCATAAAGTAAAGCGTGACAAACATGGGCCCAAAAACCTACAACTAAGATTCTATACTATTACATAAGAATCTTCGAGTTGGGCTTCTCCACTTCGGTGGGCTTCGTCTTGATTTACAAAGTCTTCAAGTATATTATATTCTAAGAAATAAATGAAACTTTTACAATAAAACATAATGGCTCGCAGGCCATATTTAATTACAAAAACTCAGGGCCCATGAATGCACCATGCATATCCATTCATCACACCAAACTAGCAAATAAATATACATAGCATTCATGGATAAAACAAAGTCCAAATTTATTTAATTTAGCCAAGCCCATTAATGGAAATTGTGTACTTGAACCTTTAAGAGATGACCCCGTGATGGACCTGGGCCGAAGCCCAATAGACTAAATCCTCTTATTGAATAAGTTCTCTTAAAAGCCCAAAACACAAACTAGTTAGATTTGTGCCATAAATCAACTCTAGTATAATTTCTAATTTTGCCATTTTTAATTTTATGACATACAGCCCATAAACATTAAAAATACATATAATATGTGCTAACATGAATTAAAAATAAAATCATGAAGAACACATATATAGTACACGGCATTCATGCAAAAACAAACAAACAACAAAAACTAGTTGTTTAATGCTTATGTAATGCCATAAAATGCACAAATATTTAAATCAATTTTATGAGTCATTTAATAATCTAAATAAGTCCATAAAAATTGATTTAATATTCTGTACCATTTTAATCTAAATGTGTTTTTACCATTTTAATCAAAACAAAACAAACAATGTTGATTAAACATGTAACAAACACAAACTAGACATAGTTTTAAGTGATTTTAAAATTAATCAATTAAATTGTCATGGACCAGAATTAAAACCAAATTTAAAACATGTCCAGACCTGATATTTAATCTTCAAAAATCACTTACAAACATTCCAAAAACGTTTTTACATTTAATTTTGAAAACTAGTTGTTAAACTAGCAATTTACATGCCAACTAGCACCTAGTTTCATAATTAACATGTACCATCAGGTATAAATAATTAAATCCGACCATTACCAGCCCTAATAACATCTTAGGACAGTATATTAACATGTCATATTAATTATAATACCTATCTAATCAATTAAAATCGTTTTTACACCAAAACAATGCAAAAAACTCAAAACAGAAAATTTCAGATTTGCATGTTTTCATAATGACGATTTTTAATTAATTTTTTCATGCATCTAAAGCACTAAAATAAGCATGTTTAGGCTCTGATACCACTGATGGAATATGACATGGTATGAATCTCATGATGGCACAGCGGAAAACAAAAAAAAAATTTAATCATACATACCATACATATCCAAAGCTAGAATCGAAACATGCAATTTTAGAGTTTTAAACTTACAACTTTAGATGCCTTTAAAACTTGATTTTGATGATGACCAGCAACCAAGAAGGATATGTCCACCTTAGATCTTCACCACCAATGCCAAGGAACAACCTTTACGCCACTCCCTCTATTCTCACACACACACTTGCAAATATGGCTTAAAATCAAGAGTGCTAGCTCTATGATTGTGTATTTGGCAATGGAAATGATTTGAAGCCACAAGATCTGATATTGTTCTTCCTTTAGGTTACTGTTTCAGCCCGAGAACACAAGAGAACAAGAAAGATTTCTTTCCCCTTGAGTATTTCGGCCAAGAGAGAAAAATAGCAAAATGGCATACCTTTTATTCATTTAATTCATTAATATATATCACTCAATGTAGGTCAAATGTGAGTGCCGAAAATTAAGTGTTAATTTCAGCCTCCATCACTTCCTAATTAAGAGATATATCCTAATTTAAATTCCATTAGAATTTAAATTCAAATGGCATTAGTCATTTAATCAAAACAAACTTACTTATTTAAGGTAAAATAAGTTGCCGAATTCAACTAGTATTTTAGTTTGAATTTTGGCTACTTTAATTCCCTCTCAAGTATTATATTTTGATTAAATACAAATTAGGATTTAATACTCAATTAACTTAATTATACATAGATAATTAATCAATTGAAATTAAACCTAGCACATGCCAACAAATTTCTCTCGTGACTAGCTGTTTTAGGCAAAAAACTCGTTTCACATATTTGCCTAAAACAGCTAGCTATTTTAGGCAAAATCGTGGCTTAACAGATTTGCCTAAAACAGCTAGCTGTTTTAGGCAAAATCGCACCTTGACAGTTTTGCCTAAAACAGCTAGCTGTTTTAGGCAAAAAAACTGTTTTTACAGATTTGCCTAAAACAGCTAGCTGTTTTAGGCAAAAATCTGTTTACCCATTTTATGCATTAATTTGACTTTAAATAAAAGTCCAAATTAATTTCCAATACACAATTTAAATATTTTAAGCCCAATGCTTTGTGTGCGATCCTATAGGTCCATTTAATGTTGGCAATGAATTAATAAATTAATTCAAAGGCTATATATATTCTCTAGCAAGATATTATAGCATTCCAAATTAAATGAAAATGCATATGGCATTTAGTGACCTAATGCAATTTTGCATAGTCCATTACCCATAAATATCAGAATTAATATAAGGCATGGAACCAGTCATCCTTATATATATTAATTCCTTTCTTGATATTCCAGTGACACTGAACTCTCAGATAAATAATGATTACTCATTATTTCATCTCGGTATGGCCATACACTTCTCAGTTCACTGATCAAGTGGCCGATGATATTCTCTCTCTTATTGAGAGGGGTAATCCCTTCACTTCTCTCATGCTCTCTAACATGAATTAATGCATACCCAATCATACCCGTACTTGTCACTCTGTTACGAGCACGTTAGGTGTATGTCAAAGTACACAGTAATTCATAAAGAGTTTCATAGAGATTTCAGGTCTAAGAACTCCGATACAAAACTTGCATATGAGAAACACTTATGACTTGTACCATGTAGTGTTCTCATGAGTGGATCTAATCCAGATACCGTGTTCTAAACATGTATCTATGATCTCTGATTGACACTCTTGTCCTTATGATCCGTAAGACAGAACTCAACTTATCAGAGAGAGCATACTGGTCTTAATTCATTTGTTATTCCCATAACAATGACTGACTAGGGATATTTAGAATGAAGTCTCATTTGTTTCAAGGTCTTACAACCATGTGCCTCACACATGATAACTTAAACTGAAACAACATTCTTGGATAGTTCTATCAATTGATATGCACAGGAATACAATAGATAAAACAAATGCCTCATTTATTAAATTAAATGCTTTATAACAATGTATTGGGGTTAGGGCTTACACTAACATGAAGTTTTAGTGATTCTATGTTTGATTTTGAGTTGTTTAGTAAAGATGACCTTTGAGTTCTAGTGCTAAAGGAGAGGCTTATGGTACTTCTAAAGTTTTGACAATGAAACCATTTGTACATTTAGGTGTACATTAATTCTAAAGCTTGACTGTGAGATTGCATTGGTATTTTGATTTTGAAAAGACTTGAAATGTTTTAGTCTTGCACACACATATGGAAACTGGCTTATATTTTCTTGATTGAATATAATTTAGTTGGAATTTTATTAAGTTCTCCGGTTAATTGTTAATGATGATTTTGAGTTGCATGATTCTTGGTTAAAGTTTGATTATTTTGAGGAGTTGTTTGTTCAATTTTGCTCGAGGGTGAGCAAAGAGTAAGTGTGGGGTATTTGATAGCTTTAAATTATGACTATATTTATTAGTGTATTTTTAGTGTGTTTAGGGGTTGTGTTAGTGTTAATTTAGTTAGTTTTGTGTTTAAGTTTATAAGTCTTTGATTTGTGTGTGCTTAATTACATTTTGGTGTTTTGTAGGTGAATATTTGAAGAAAGCCTTAGCAGGGTTGGAAATCAACTCAACCGAGGTCCCTAGAGGAGGAATTGTGTCATTTCAATCTAGAAGTAAACACCTCGATGGGGGTGAAAATCAACCCTACCGAGGCTTGTGTTCCCAAATTATGATAAAAGTTAAGTTTTCCTGATTTAGGAAGTTGGGTGGCGGCTGATTTTTTCCATTCTAGGGTACTTAAGCAAGTTCAACACCGGAATTAAAGGGAGAATGAATTTTTTTTCATAGTTTTAGACCTAATTTAACGATTCCAATTACCTTAGGGTTTGAAGCTATAACTTGGTTGTTCTGTGAAGATATTAAGAAGAGCTTAAGACTTTGTGTATTGTAACTTTTTATTTGAGTGTTTTAATTGTTTTTAAGATGAACAATGAGTAGTTTTTCTTACTTTTACTGAGGAAAACTTAAACCCTCATTCTTTTATTGTAATGACTTTGATTTGATCTTAATTTCAATATAAGTGTGTTATTTCTTAATTCTTGAGCTAATACTTATTTTTGGTTATGTTGAATTGATGATTGGTTTATTGAATAAATGATTGATTGTCAATTTAATGTTTGATCAATGATTTGCATGTTTTTAGTTTAATTTACTTATGTTAATGTATGATTGTGTTCTGAAAATTGAGGCAATAATGTGTTATTCAAGAGTAGAATTAAAACTAAGAATTCTAAATTAAGAATAGGCTAGAAGAAAGAGGATGTAACGAAAGTTTAGGAGTTTATAAACCAAATTGATATGCTAAGTATTATATTGTTCATAATTTGAGGGTTTTGTACTTAGAACGATATTCTGAGTAAGATATCTAATCTTGAACTGGTTTCTATAACCACTTGCGTTATTTTTTATTGAGTTATTATAATAGAAGTTGAGGTAGATAGTCCCTTAGCAGAAGTTCTTTTAATATTGAATTTTATCGTCTTTTGCATATTGTTCTATTTTAGTTTTGCAATTAGTTAATTTAGTTTCATTACTTGATTTGTTTACACTACAAGAAAATTCGAAAATAGCAACGAAAAATAACAACATAAATTATTGATTTTTCGTTGCTAATCAAAATTAACAACGAAAATATTTGGTTGCAAATTTGACAGTTGGTATTCTTAGCAACGAAAATTATTTCCGTTGCTAAATTTAGCAAACGAAATCAATTTCTGTTTCTAAATCCACCAAATGGTGGATTCTATTAATTGATCAAATTTAGCAACGAAAATTGAATTTTGTTGCTAAATCTAGCAACGGAAATTATTTCCATTGCTAAATTCACCCACCAAAAATAAATTCACGACAGTCAGTCCATCGTTATTCCGTCGCTAAAAATTATTACAGATTTCTAATTAATTTACATCTCAACAAGGGGAGAGACACAAAGCATACAACTTCATTCCTTTATTAAAACATTATATTCATAAAGCATAATTGAAGTACTAGGTACTAAATAAACAGCCAAGTGAAGAGAAAATAACACAGTTATGGAGATGGAGGCCAACCATATAATCCAACATCCTCAATTCCTTCATAAAACCTCAGACCAAGCTCATCTAGTCCTTGTTCATTATCCCACATCTCATCATGACTATCATCATCATCATAATCTTCCATGTCACCCGAAAACAAACATAAGTAATGCATCAGGCGAAATATTCAAAAGAAACAAATGAATTTTTACATAAATCACTTTTATAAGAGAACAGATTTAAGGTGCAAGAGTAACCAAATATAGATTTTGATCTCTTAGTCAAAATTCAGGATGCTTTCCAAGCCAACTCAATAATGAAACTCACATTTGCCAGCATTTTAAAAAGTAATATCTCAAATAATACATAAGCAACCAGTTTCATTTTGTAATAAATATCTCAAATCAAATATAAACAACTCGTTTCATTTTGTAATAACAAATTAAAATAGCTAAGACATAATCTTCCCCGTACATAATGAAACAAGCAGGCTTAACCTTAAAATTTAATGGCCAAAAAGTCATACTTGTGTACAGATTACATAACATTAAGCAAGAAACAAAAATAAACTTAATTATTAGTTCTAAGATGATGGCAAAAATAAAACTGATATATCCATGGAAATGATCATTCAGAATGACAATAGCAGTGGTGGGTTATATCTATATAATCCACGGAGTCAATGACAGTCCAATAATCTATTATTTTTGTAACTCCTTACTAATTAATGCGCATTTACTCACAACTGTTGGATGAGCTGCAACTTCTCCCTTCAATCTAATAGGTTCCGATTCCCATATCATCAAATTTGGGTTGGCAAGCATCAGATAAGAACGTTTGAATCCTATTAATAGTGCTCATGCTTGATAACTTGTCAAGACCAAGCGGCTCATGCATCCCTAACCTGTTAATATTGAACTACCCACACTCATTCCAACTTGTTAATATTGGAAGTCTTTAAATCAAACAAATATATAAATAGAAGATTAGACATAAAAAACTTGACCTAAAACTAAGTAAACATGAACTGAACTTAAAGATTTTGTATGTAAGAGAACTAAAGCAGCTACCAAAATTCATAGAAAAGATCATAAAATCAAAAACCCAACAACATGAAATCATCAAAGGTTATATAATAACACAAAATATTTTGCAACATGAAAAAAGAAATGAACCGTATGTAATTAAGATACATAAATAGACAGATACATAAATAGACACAAGGCATATGTTTTACCTGGATGTATAATCCGAGGATAGAAAGAGAAAAAATTAAAAAAAAAAAAAAGAAAGGAGAAAGGAGATGGATTTAGTATAGCAGTGGAAATCAAGAAATGAATATAAGATAGAAAAGAAAACCCAAAAGGGTTTGCAAAAGTAAATTATGAATTGGTCTTCAAAGACCTTCTCTTTAATTAAAAAAAATAGCTATTTTTATTAATTAATTAATTAATGTTTTAATATTAATAATTAAAAAATAATTGTGATTTGTTGTTATTGTGATTTTATAATTGGTCTGCTGTTGCTTAGAAACATCGGATGACATAGTGCTCACCAGCTATCTGTAATTGGCAATTAAATCTCGTTAGTTTTAGCAACTTATAGATAATTATTTAGCTAAATCAAGACTATATATTACCATAAACTATATACATGGAAGCATATATTCTAATGTACCCTAAAGTGTACTAATATTAGTAGAGCAAGAAAGCATGACCCAGTAACAGAGCCCTGTTCTGTATGAGCCAAAAACTTCCACCTGTAGAGTTGCAGCACTAATATAACCTCACTAGATTTCATGCTTATATAAAATTAAAATGTGAAGAAGATATAAGTCACCTTGGTATTCGGCCATATGTATTTAATTACATCCAATAAAAATAATAGCTATCAGAGGGAGTAAAAATAATAGCTACAATAAAAAAGATAGAATTAAACACCAACAACAGACATAAAATTAAACTATTCCACATTATTTTATTTTTATACATAAAATTAAAATATAAAAATACTAAAAATCATATAATCCCTTTGCAAGTATTATTATTATTTAACTTCATAGTGATGTATGAAAAAAATAAAAATCTATGTTCATCCCATCAGCCTATAGAATGGAATAAATAAGTACCTATCAATCCCTCTATAAAGCCTTTAGTGAAGCAACTTGGTTTTGTCTTCTTGATAGCAACATCAAACCTTTCTATTTTCCATGGAAAACTATTCCATATGTGCGTGAGCTGAGTTCTTTTACATACTTTAGACCTGAATTTTTAATAGTCTGCAGAACAAAAAAGATAGCAGTTATTAGAGTTTCACTCATTAATTATAAAGATATAAGATATAGAGATTATAGATTGTTAACAAACTACCTACAATTCTCTAGCAGCTAGATGAGTATAAAATGCAACCAAGTCATTAGAGATTCCACCATAGACCTTTTAGCAATTAATGTTTTGTTTAATTTCATCCTTTAACCAGATGGCAGGTTTTGTTAAATCTCTTCTTCATGCACCTGATCCTTTTTTCAAGTTAACTATAATAGGGCTTCAGACACTGCGATAAGTTCTCCATCCACTAGACCAAAAGGCTCTAATTCAGGCTTCAGTAGGGAATTAGCAACACCACTATTGGCTAGATAAGTTACTATTCATAGCTTATAAAGTCATAATTTATCATGAGAATAGCATGTAATAAAAAAGGAAGTTATATGCACTAAACAAAAATCGAAGGGATAAATAATTTATAGTTAAAATACCAAAAAATAAGTCTCTATATACTACAACAAAAGCTTGTATGCAGATGCAACATAAAAGCTAAGCATGAAGTTAGTGGTATCAATTATGAGAAATGCCAAATTAACACACAAAGAAGTAAGAACTTTCTTCTCAAAACAAAATCAAAACAGTAAAAGACCTCTAGATAAAAATATCATGAAAATAGCAAGTGAAAAAAACAAGGAACAAATCTGCACTAAACAAAAATTGAAAGGATAAAGAAACACAAACAAACACAAACCATCACTTAAAATTTTAAAGACCAGGCCAGGTCATCAATAGTTGGAGTCTCAAGCAAATAAATAGGAAAGCACCGTAATAACTTATTTTAATCCCATCATATAGCTCATACCTTCAGTAATGATGCAAGCTCCTTTTCAATTTTCAATTAACCAAATTTAGGTTATGGATCAGGGCCATCAAGTAGTTCGTTGATGAGTAAATATTGTATCTTAGATATTGAAAGGCAATGGCAAAAGGGCATGCTTTATAAACTATTTACCATTTAGAAAAAAAATACTTTTTTCATATACCATTAACCTAAATAAATTCAAGGCCACTAGCTTGATCCATGACTGAATAAAAATAATAATAAATCAACCAGGAATTAAAATCTTAGTCTTATTATATAACAATTGAACTTTTACTAGTTTAACCATTGATGATTATTGGTCAAATTCAACTTTGTACTAACAATATTCATTAAGAATGGAAAGAAATGCATAATAAGAAACTGGAAGGATCTAGCCCAAAGAAACATGTAATAAAGTGAAATTTTGAGTAAATAAGTAAAGAGAAACTTACAAGATTGTTAAGCTTTCCATCAAACAAAGCATAAACTGAATTTAGAAGCTTCTCTCTTTGTACTCTGCAAGATACATCACAAACTGAACCACTCACTTTATAACCCTTGGCTTTCTAATCATCTATGCGATCTAAAATTCCATAGTTATACAACAACAAAATGATATGAACTAGGCAAGCTAAAATTGAACAACCTTACAAGATCCAACCAGAAATTAAAAAATAAGAAAAAGAATGGTGAAAAGAAAACTCACGAGCTTAATGGCAACCTCTTCACTTAAAGGCAGCAGCATAGACCCAATAGCAACCACAAATTACCATATCATCAACTATTAATGAAAAGAACAAACCTGGATAACCATAAGCTTATAATTTTTGCAAATGTGGAAGCTCAAGACTGTTCAAAAGATTTGCATTTTTAAGAAAAAGAGGTTATTTTATTATCAGAAATAGAGGAGAAATAATATCATATGGTTCCACTATAAATTCAATAATCTAAACAGAGCATTACATAATCTCAATCTCAATCTAAATCTCGCTAATCTACCATTCTTTCCGTGGAGAAAACTAAAACATCCTACAAAATAAGAAGGTAATAAAATGTATACCTGCAAAAGCACAGTGCAGAAAAGAGGTTACAATACAATTCATTACCAACTAATAAGAGCAAAAAGAAAAAGAGTAAATTAGTCTGGCCTACCAATAGGAGCAAACAATTTATAAACACAAGTGGGAATCGAAGGGCCCAACTAACATTGGGAATTTATGCTGATAAAGGCAGGCGCTTTACAAGCAAAGAAACAGAATTTTACCTTTCCCTATCTCCTAAGCACCCTCTTATTCTCTCTTTCAATCATTTTGGCTTTTTAATCTTTGATTCCTACCAAAGTAACCCTTCAAAACACAACTCTCAAACACATCATTTCTCCCAACACAAACAACCAAAGAAAATTTTAGTTTCTTAGATGACGACAGTATAAAAGGCAAGATATTAAAATCGGTAAATAAAGTTAAAATACCTGACGTTTGCACTAGAAATTGACAAGTAGCCGGTGGAAGAGGTCTCCAGCCCTGCGGAAGTAGTTACCCCACCAATGGTGCCGGCTGTTGAATTATGGTTACTAGAGACCGACTTAGTTAAGGAGATTCCAAGTGAATAAATTAAATATGTACCCCTTCGACCTTTTTTACAATGGGGCAGGGACAAAAAAAAGAGAAAAAGATAGAGAGAACCGACTAACCCATCGACGCGTAGAGGTAGACGGCGGCGAGAAGCTGCAGTGACGATGAGGAAGAGTTATACTTGTGCCTTCGAAGTTGAAGTTCTTTGTTAGAGAGAGAGAGTGAGGAGTGGCTATATCTACGAGGGAGGAGGGAAGAAATGACAAATGACACGAGGATGAGGTTCCAATTGGTTAATTTATAATGCATGGCATAAAGGTAAATAATTAAAAAATTAGGAAAAATAGCAACAAAAATTTATCCTGTTGCTATTCTAACAACTGAATTGTGTTTAGGTAGATTTTTTAGCAATAAAAAATAAATTCTATTGCTAAATTAGTAACAAAAAATCAACTCCGTTGCTAATTTTACAATTCAGTTGCGAAATAGCAACATAATATTTTTTCATTGCTAAATTTTATTTTAAAGTTTTTGGCCACCTAATGGTGTCATATTTAGCAATGGTATTAGAATTCCGTTGCTATTTTTTGTTGCTCTATTTTGGCGCTAAAATTTTCTCCATTTTTTAGCAAAGAACTTTCACCATTTTTTATTCTATTGCTAAATGTAAAAATTTCAACCAATTTTAGCAACATAATTAAATTTTCATTGCTAATTAGCAACAAAAATAATTCCATTGCTATTTTGATATTTTCTTGTAGTGTTAGTTACTGCTTTTAACATAATTAATCATCACTATAAAACTTGGGAATTCTTTCACACATCGCTCACTATAAAATCTGAAATACACAATCTTTAGGTTACGATATTTTAGGATTTTAATCTTATTTTTCTATATTATTTAACTGATATAGTATACTTGCTAGACATCGGTCATAATCTAATCATTTTTCTTCATCGAAGATAAGATTTGTGTAGAAGAAGCGTTTAATTGAGTAAACTAATCTTCACTTCAACTGTTGGAGTAAGGCTTTGAAAATATATATACTTTTTTTGACCCTCTCCTAGCTCAGGAGTTACTCCTTTTTGAACTTTCTCTATCTCGACCTGTTCCTTGAGAATTCTCATTGTCCTCTCTTGTCTGCGTGCTATACTTCAGCCACTGAGCTTCTTCTATTCGGATGTATTTATGAGCTCGGGGTTATAAGTTCGGTCAAATTAGATAGAGGCTTCTTGTTAGCAAGTTGCTAAAATCTTAACACCTTGCATTCCTACCGAGCGCATTAATGGTGACCTCTAGATTCAAATTCTGAATGTCTATGGCTATCACATTAAATCATTTGACATAACTACATAAAGGCTCTCCCTTCTCCTGGACAACTTGATGTAGATGGACTGAAACTTTAGTTGGTTGGACAGCTGCTACAAACTTTTCCATGAACAAGTCACTGAATTGTTGAAAGTTATCTATCAAATGCTATAGTAAGTTTTTGAACCAAATTTGGGCGGACTCTGTCAAGGTTTACGAAAAAACTTTTGCAAATTATGGCTTCCTCTATTGTGTAAATTAGCATTGCGTGATGAAACTGATCTAGATGTGCTCGATGGTTTGTACCTTCATTATACCTCAACAAATTAGGTAACTTTATGTTTAGAAAAGGGCAGAGAGTATGTGTAGACATCGTGACCCGAGGTAGCCTAGATCAGGGCTACCTGATGATGAGGAAATAGTATATTTCTGATGAAAAGTGCAAACCTCGAAGCCTCGATGTGGATTTTTCACAATTTTCATAAAAATTCTATGGTTTTTCAAGTATTTTTGAATTGTTTTAATAAAAGAGCACAAAAAATCTTGATTTTGGCCTTCAGTAGTGATAGACGGTTGTCTGTCATGTGAAGGATGGTTGTCTATGGCCACCTCCCTCCTATCTAGGTCAGATCAGGGGTATTTTTATGAATTCTAGATTTTTTCCTGAGGGATGGCCATCTGTCTTGATGGATGGCCGTCTGTGGTTAAAATTCCAAAATTCCCATGTTTTTTGTTTTTTTTAAAATGGAAAGTAGATTTCCAACGATCTTAAGTTAGGATTTTAAGGGATTAATTCCTCTAGATTTGGAGAGTTAGAGTTGAAATTAAATTCCAACTCTTCCCTTGGTATAAAAGATAAAAAAAAAAGGTTTTCCAGTAGAAATCTGGACTTTAAGAATTTTAGAGTCAGAAAATCTCCTGAGGGTAATATTTTAGGCTCTTTATCCATCTTTCTCTGTCTACACTTCATCATATATGTATTCATGTTATTTTTTGTTTAAGTTAAATATTTTGTGTGCCATTATTCTAGAATTTGTGTGTTTCATGAGAATGCCATGTTAACCTAGATTTGTATGTATGATAAAATATAAATTTGAATGTGATTTCCTCTATGGTTGTATAATGTAAATTTTGTTTTTATATTGTTGTTTTGATTTTTAATGTCATTTAGTATATTTAAGGCATGATTTACGCTTAAAATTCTAGTTTGGCATGTTTTAGGACCTCATATTTGAGCATTTAACATTTACTTGCATTTTTGGGTGAATCTGGGTAAATTTTTAGCTTGCTGTTCTGTCCCTCGAGTAACAAATGGGAAAAAGCCCTCATGGACAACTGTTTATCGACGCGATAAATGGGACATTACGGGACCTTCTTCCTGTCCCTTCCTTCCTTTAGTTATGGTCGTCTATCACCTATCTAGGGGCGTCCATGGCTGATTTTAGGCTTATTTTTAGGTATTTTAGGTATTTTTATTGTTGTTAATATTATTTTATTGATCTCTAAGGTGTTAGCTTATTTTCTCTACATATTTTGATTCTGTATATATGTTTAATTAAGCGGTATTCTATATTTTATTCTTTAATTGGATTTTCCTCACAATACTAATTTATTGGCTTTTTTTTGTTGTTTTATGTGAGTAATTGACCTCATGTGCTTTTAGAAAATCATGTGATACATTGTGCTTTAGGAATCATGCCTCGATTAGCTGCTATCTTCTCCTGCACATTTGGTTTTTATATGCATTTATTTTATGTATCATTCGATTCTATTATTATTTTGCTCATTTAGTTGGATTTTGATGCATTTTTTGATGTATTCATTTTAGGGATGTAATAGCTTGAAAAAAGGATTTTTCGTGCACGTTTAAATGGAAAAGGCACTTAAAATGATTTTTATTAATTAACTTTGGTCTTTTTTTTCAAAACTTGGACCAATGTTCAATTTTTCATCTAAAAATCGAATAAAGGACAAAATAATTTTTTTTTTGTAAAATATGCAAAAGGAAATCAATGTTCCCAACCCAAATGAATGCCTCGATTTATGTAGTTTATTTCTTTCTTTACGGATTTGCTTCTATAATAGTTTTAGTTGATTTAATTTGTTTATCGCTTTTGTTGATTGATTGGGATGTTTATTTAATTTTATCACTTTGCATTGTGTGAGAGATAAGAGGAGATTAATGTTTATAACTTAATTATAAAACAACACATAAATGAGGTGCCAAGTAAGAGTGATGTCCCGAACACCAATCTCTGTTTGAGCATTAAAAGGTTGAAATTCATTTTTCAACGTTTTGTTTGGTGGTGACTTAATGACACCTACCTTTTTTAGCCCATAATAGATGCCTTCATAAGTTGACCATAACCAATAAATTGGCCATAAATCCCTTTTTATTATGAAGTGGTTAATTTTTGAATTATAACAAGCCTCAGTCGGTCTTACTAAGAGCGAGCCTCTGAGAACCCAACCAAAAATAAGCATGGGCTTCGGCACGTGTCACAATGCCAATCAAGAAATAAGGTTAGAAAAGAAAGACGAATAATTGAATGAGGTCGAAAGAGACACTGATGAGATTAGAAGGTTGTCATCCTTATAGGAAAGGTTGGTTGCATCTGTTGCTAGGTCTTCAATGACAAAGGATGAGCTAGATAGGAGGCTGGATAGGCATTTTCAAGATTTTGAGGAAAGGATGTTGGCTATAATTGGTAGATTGGTGGCCTCTATGACACTAAATACTAAAAATTGGCTTGTAGCACCTATTCATGGGATAGTAGAGCAGATACAAGTTAGGGATACTACCATAATAGATGCTGCCATACCATGAGACTCACTAAGAAGGGAGAAGAGGCTCGATTCTGAGAATGATTATATTAAAGAGGAGGATAAAGATTATGCTCCCCCACTAATAATTATAAGGAGTAGAGGTCCTGGTGTAGAGGATGCGGCTTTCAAAAAGATGAAAGATAAGGTTGAGGCTATGCCTAGGTTGTTATCTATTGGTAGGGGGATGAAACCTGAGGATAGGGACTTGGATGGGGATGAGCTATTGCGCCAAAGGTTCAAGATGCCTAACTTGCCAAGGTTCGATGGTACTTAAGATCCTTTGGCACATGTTAAACAATATACTCTAATCATAAAAGGGACCACCTTGACTAAAAAGCAAAAGGTGGAATATTTTTTTATCTAAGTTTAACTAGGCCTATGATTGATTAGTACTGTGGGTTGGATAGGCATACCAAGGAAGACTGGGATTTACTGACTAAAGAGTTCCTTAAGTAGTATGATGGCAGCACCCGAATGGAAGTTACCTTGAAAGATCTTGAGTGGCTCCAGCAAAAACATGATGAATCATTTCATGAGTTTCTCACTAGGTAGAGGAATATGGTCATGAAAATGAAGAAAAAACCTGACATAGCTAACAAATTAGGCTCTTTATCCAAAATGTGAGTCCATACTTGAGGGTTGGCTTAAAGATAAAAGGTCTGAAAGACTAGGAGTCTTTAAAAGACATAACTATAGAAGCTAAGGGAGAGTTTTTAGCTAGAAGGGCGAACAATGAGGGTGTAAGGAGGAATTTTAGTAATAACAAGGCAATTGAGAATAGTAATGGGTCAAATAGAACTAAAAAATCTGTAGAAGTGTTTGCTACAGAGGCTAGTCAGAGATATTATTCCAACCAAGGTAAATCATTATCTTGGATATTGGACTGGTTGAGTAAAGAAGGAAAACTTCAGCCATTGCCATCGAAACCTGCAAAGAGTCAAGGGTTGCCTTATTATAGAGAAGATCAGTACTATGCCTACCATCAGCATACTAGCCATCTAACTAACTATTATCGCACCTTGAGGAATAGAATAAGATCTAATAGATAGCAAATAGATTTTAGATCCTAAAAAGAGGGATAAAAAAGAAGAAAAAAAGGTTATAATGATGTGCCACCTCCGGTTTTATGATTAGGTCTAGTATGTCAGAATAGTATGTCATGAGAGACTTGTATGGGAATGAGTATATGGCTGTTACTCGCTCCACCCCTAAAGTAACAAAGCTAAGTGAAGAAAATTGATAAGTTTTCATGATTTATTATTGGGACACCCCCCCCCCCCCCCCCGAAAAGTAAGGGTGAAGGGACCTTAATGCCCATTGATATCTAGAGTTTGGCCAATGAGAATAAGGAAAGAGTGAGGAAAGATAAGAAGGTAAAGGCAGTCACTAGGAGTGGAAGGGTGGCCCCAAAACCTACGAAGCAGCCGACTCCTGCTACAATGCCTATAAAAAAAAGTGGAAGATGATAAGATAATCAAACAGCTAAAGAAAACACATGCTCAGATTTTCATTTGGGATTTATTGAGACAATCTCCCTCATACAAACAGAAGTTAGTGGAAGCCTTGAGTGAATCTGCTATTGCCATTACTATTTCACCTTTTTAGTTGTTGGGTTTGGTCAAGGGAGGGATAGGAGAGAATGTTATGTACTCTAATACCGATTTACCTGCTTAATGAAGAAATCATAATTGCCCTCTCTACATCAAGGCCCAAGTGAGTGAAAAACACACAGCCTGTGTGATGGTAGATGATAGCTCTTCTATTAATATCTATCCCTCGGGGGCAATCTATACTTTCTAGCTAAATAAGAATATGATGAGTAAGTCTAACTTGACCATCTCTACTTATAATAATTCCAAAAGGCAAGCTACTGGAACCTTTAAGGCTTTAGTGAAGATGAGGCCTATTGAGACCGAAGCTAAATTTGTGGTGTTGCTAATTCCTGCTAATTTTTCTGTGCCACTAGGAAGGCTATGGTTCTATAGGTTGGGTGGGGTGCCTTCCATTTTCATCAGATGATCAAGATACCTCATAATGGTCAAATATTAACCATTAAAGTTGTGAGGGAAAACTAGGTGTATGTGTTTGAGATAGAAAAACAACCTTTCTGTAACGCCTTCTTAACTAAATTTAAGACCTATACTGTTCATTAATACCCTTATAAATATTAAGCTATTATTTTGATTTTAACGAAAAATTTTGCAATATAACGGCTAAATTTTCTTAGTTTCCAAACCTGTAAAAGTCAAATTTGCACTCCCAATAATATTCCTCCTACTCCCAAACTTCAATCAACAGTTCACAACACTTCTATAATCTTAGTTCATACTACATTCAAATTCATTCATCAAACTCATACATTAAGTTAATATTACATGCCAAAAATTCTCATTGTTATTGTAATAATTTACATATAATTATAAGGCAAAAGTTCAAAATCAAGATCTTCTATGTACATGCCATTTCTTCCTTCAATTCGCGTCTTTGGCACCTGTCCCTGCGCGCAGTCATAAACTATACGCTAAGCAAATCTAATTGCTTAGTGGTGGATACATTTACAAATAATTTAAACTAATTTAATTTAATTATTTAAATTAATTTAACCACTATTATTTAATAAACCTTTATAATTTCATAAATTCATAATTTATTCATTTCATGCCTAATTATTTATTAAATAGTCTCAAAACCTTTCTTTCTCATTTAATTTCAATAATTTACCAGTCAGAGTAGAAATTTATCATTTTATCCCTACAATTGACTTTTCCTATTATGTTGACCAAGTTTGACCTTCGATTGACTTTTTCATATTTATTCATTTTAACTACGATTTTGACTCAGTAAATTTCTTCCGATACCAAATTAACTTTAATTTTTGTAAATTACCCCTTAGTCCCTGAAAATATTTCTTGAAGGTAAATTTACCGTTTGATCCCTATACTCTTCTTTATTTGTAAAATTTACCCTTTTCAACTCAAATAAATTATTTTATTTCTTTTAATTATGTTTTACCGGCAATTGATTAGCTTGCCCTTTATTGGATGTAAAATTATATTTTTTACCCTTATTAACATATATACTTCATTTTTCATCTTATACTATCTTTGTTCATATTTTCAACATTTCTAAAGCTAAATTTTTTTTTCTTTTTACACAGTTTTATTCATAATTATCATTTTGCCCCTAGTTATTGACAGCAGGAAAATTCATGAACCAGATAAGCGGATAAGTAAATCCAGTCACCGGGAGTGTCCATACTGCTTGGGAGTATGCGACTACTCCTCGGACTATCAATAATAAACCGACTAACAGAAGTAGAATAATTGATATTTTTCAAAGTAATAATAGAGTATAATAATACAGAGACAGAACACCGCGGGGTAAGTGCCCCTATGGCTAGCCATACTATCCTAAGGTCCTGGTTTATCCACTGACACTAAGGACATAACTTTTTATTTATTTTATGTCGTTATTATATTATTTTTTTTATGATAACTGTCTTATAATAACCTACATAGAATTTATTTTTCAATCATTTTAACTTCTCAGCTGTACATTTTCCAAAGTCATACAGAATATTATCAAAATATAGTCAAATCAACTATTTTACTCACATTAGCCATTTGGCCACAATAGAAATTTTCACATTCATAGCCTTTAATCATTCTTTTTATACTATATTTATTTTCTTATTTATTTAAACATCATTATAACAACATATGCTTAATTTGCACAAGACTTCTCAAAGTATCACAATTTCCATCATTATGTACTTATATACATATTCACATACCCTTATCATTTTTCATTTTTATCAAGTCCATTATTCTTTTCACATCTTATATTATCCATATATAACCAAATAAAACATTTAATACTAAGTTACATAATAATTACCTAAAGAAAATCATTAGGTCATTAGTAGGGTTCCCACTTTTAAATTATTTTCTTCACTAAAATAAGTTCATACTAGTTTAAATCATCACAATATCAAGTTATTTCCAATTAATTCATCAATTAACCATACTTTTCATAGTTACATAATAGAGATTTCAAGGAGAAATCATCAAAGAAATTGAAATTAATGGTAAATTGTATTCACTAACCTTATTTTGGCTTCCTTATCACTTATTCCACCTTGTCTTTTCCTTTTCCTCCTTTAGATTGGCCTTCCTCCTTTTGTTCTTCTTTTGGCTGAAAATACAAGGAAAGAATTTATCAATTTAACTCAACAATTAAAACAATTTAAATACACTACTATACTTCCCTAACCCTACTCTATATGCTGATACAAAATCTCCCTCAAATTCAAGCTCAAACTCATAAAACTATCAAAGTGTACCTTAGAGATTTTACCTTAAGTATTATGTTTCTTGGCCTTTCCTTGTTACAAACTCTTTCCTATGTGAAAGAGCAGTGATTTTTGAGTATGGGGATAAAATTTCAGCTGAAGATATGGAGGGAAAAAGCTTGAGAAGAAGAAAGAATGGAGGAAATGAAACCTAGGGTGAATTTTGGTTTTAAGAAGGAAAAGGGGAGATGATGGTCGAATTTTCCAGAGATTTTCTGCGTGTTTCTTCCTTATATAGGGTACTAAATATCTGCAAAAGGAGAGGCCAAGATTTAATCTGTAACTATTTAATCCAATGATCTCAAAATTGGCCACTTGTCACTCATCTAAGGCATTAGGCTTATCCTAACATTATGAGCTCACATACAAAGTATCATTACACCAAAATATAATCTCATATAAAATTTCATGATCAAATTCCCGGATTTGACCCTCATAACGACCCGATTTCGGTTTTTCGCTTTGAAATATGAATTTTCGATCCCGATATCGAATTGCCCTGAAATTTTACCCCGAGTGTCACTATATATTCAAGAACATATGGTAAAAATTTTAACTCATTCTGACATCGTTTCAATATACTTTTAGCTTCAACAGCCTATACGGTTAGTCTGAAACCCAAATTTTCAGAATTATCAGAATTGATATTTTTCAGTTCCCCGTGTGCCAATAAACTATGAATAGCATGTATATAAAATTTGAATTCAATCAGAGGTCTCTAAGGCCTCCAATTGCTTAGTTAAAGTCTTAGTTAAACCTACGCCGAACCGTGAAATTTTTCTTCTTTTGCCCTTTTGGAGGTCTATTTGACATCAATTATCACTCAAATTATACCATTAGGCTCCATTTCACACGTACTTTCATATTTAACATTACTCTCACATTGTCCATCGGGTCACCCATCCTCGGTTACTATGGCCCGGGCACGTTTAACGGAGCACTCTTTGCAACCTTTTCGTCCTAATCAATTTTAATCACTACTAAACTTATAAAAAAATAATTAATCATACATAATAATAAATCATGCATAACAAATGATAATTTGGAGCGTTACAGTACTCCCCCCTAAATAAAAATTTCGTCCTCGAAATTTATCTGGGCTGAAGAGATGTGGATACTGTCGTCTCATCGTATCCTTCGGTTCCCAGGTGGCTTCTTCAGCATTGTGGCGTGTCCAAAGCACTTTTACCAACGGAATTTGCTTATTTCGAAGTTGTCTGACCTCTCGTGCTAGGATTCTCACCGGTTCTTCATCATAATATAGGTTAGGTCTCAACTGAATATCTTCAGAAGTGATAACATGGATCTGAACGATATCTTCTTAACATAGAAACATGGAACACGTCATGGATCCTTTCTAGTTTCGAAGGTAACTTCAATCGGTATGCCACTGGTCCCACCCGTTTGATTACTTCATAGGGTCCGATAAATCTGGGACTGAGTTTACCCTTTTTGCCAAATCGGAGCACTTTTCGCCATGGTGAAACTTTCAAAAATACTTTATCTTCAACATTAAATTCTATGTCCTTCCTTTTTAAATTTGCATAAGATTTTTGTCTGTCGGTGGCAGCTTTTAGATTATCTCGGATCAACTTCACTTTCTCTTCAATTTCTTTAATCAGGTCCGGTCCTACTAGCTTACTTTCGCTCAATTCTGTCCAGCATAGAGGAGTTCTGCATTTTCTCCCATATAATGCTTCATAAGGAGCCATTTTAATGCTGGAGTGATAACTGTTATTGTAGGCAAACTCAGCCAATGGAAGATATCTTTCCCAACTGCTTCCAAACTCTAGCACACAACATCGCAACATATCTTCCAACACTTGTATCACCCGTTCAGATTGACCATCTGTCCTAGGATGGAAGGCTGTACTATAGTCCAAGCGGGTTCCCAATGCTTCTTGAAGTTTTTGCCAAAATCTGGAAGTGAATCGTGGATCTCGATCAGAAATTATAGACAACGGGACACCATGAAGCCGCACAATTTCATTCACATAAATCTCTGCAAATTTGATTAAAGAAAAATCCGATCTTACTGGAAGGAAATGAGCCGATTTAGTCATTCCGTCCACAATCACCCAAATAGAATCAGCCTGTGCTGATTTTAAGTTCTGATAAGCCATATTTTGAAGATGAGTAAATTTTTGACATCAAGGTGGATGATGGGAAACCTTGGTACCATGACATTCAAAACTACTTGGAGAAATCAAGTATTCCCTGAAAAAGCTACTAAAAAAGACCAAAGGATGATTCGTAAGCTGTTCATCACTGTAGGAGGAGTGTTTTATAAGAGACAACTTGATGGAATCCAGCTGAGGTGTTTAGATGAAAAAGAGGCAAAAAAGGTCATGAAAGAAGTACATACGGGAGTGTGTAGAGCCCACATGAACGGTTCAACCTTAGCAAAGAAGATCATGCATCAAGGATTCTTTTGGCTCACAATGGATACCGATTATTTCGAGTATGTCAGAGAATGTTAACTATGCCAGCGGTATGCAGACTTGAGACATTTGCATGTTTTTAAGTTATGCAACCTTACATCATCATGGCGATTCACTGCATGGGGTATATGCATTATAGGTATGATCCATCCGCCCGCTTTGAATGGGCACCGGTTCATTATAATGGCTATCGACTATTTCACTGAGTGGGTAGAAGAAGAATCCTTTAAGAAAATAGATGCAAAGGACATGGCTAATTTCATTGAGAGGAATTTGATATTCAGATATAGTTTGCCTCATCACACAGTGTCAGGTAATGGGTTACAGTTCTCCAATGAAACCAGGCATATGCTTATCAAATGCAAGATTCAACATCATAAATCTTTTCCTTATCAACCTCAAGCAAATGAAGCAATCGAGGTGGCTAAGAAGAACGTCAAAATAATTTTGGCTAAGATAGTTTGAACCTATAAAGACTGGATCGATAAACTACCCTTTGCCTTATGGGGTTATAGACCACAACCAGAACTTCAATAAGAGCCACTCTATTTTCTTTGGTTTATGGGATAAAAGTGGTATTGCTAGACTAAATTGAGCATCAATACTTAAGGGTAGTCCTAGAAGTTGAGTTACCAGAAACATAATGAGCTAGACAAAGGTTGTTGCAGCATAACCTACTAGATGGGGATAGGATGCGAGTATACTATCACAATCAGATTTATCAAAAAAGCTAGCTCATTCACTTAGGAAAAAGGTTAAGAAGCACCCTATAAAGGAGGGAGATCTAGTTTTCAAGTAGATGAGGCCTGGACTCCCAGATATCCGAGGCAAGTTTAGACCTACGTGGCAAGGAACTTTTGTGTTTAAGAAGTTATTGTCTAAGGGAGCTGCCATTTTATCGGACAGTGATAGTAATGAGTTTGGAGAGCTAGTAAATATTAACATATCGAAGAGGTTCTATGGCTAAGACTAAAAAGAGAAAAAGAAGAGAATAAATGCCCTAAGGGTTAAAAATCGAAAATAGTGGCCATGCTAAAATTGGGCTCCTCATCAGGGTGAAAACCAAAAAAAAAAGGCATCTTGGGCAAAAATTAGAGGCTGAGATAAAATGATCAATCAAGAAAATCCAAGAGGGTCGATTGACGATAGGAGTTGTGATGCTTTTGAAGTTTCATTTTTGAGATTAGATAATATGTATTGTTGGGCTAATATCAAATGTTGATCATGTGTTCTGAAATCAGAAAAAAATATCATGCATATATTTATAACATCACTGGTGTACCTAAAAGTAATGTTCAAATGTAAAAAGTTCAATAAAAGAAAAAAACATAATCCATAATAATATCTGATCTAGTTTATTTGTATCACATCTCTCTCTCTCTCTCTCTCTTCATCTAGGTGTCTAAGGTGAGATAGCCTATTGTTGACTGTCGAATTCGTGATCCACTGTTTATATAAGGCAGGGGTGGTGAAGTCACAAGTAGCAATCTTAGGAATGATACTCCTCATAGGGGGCCGAGTCCAGATCCTCTAATGATACTCTGATGGGAAAGGAAAAGCGAGCATACCACCTCAAAAGCCCAATGGACACCTAACAATGTCTTAACGAACAATAACATAAAAGGTAGCATGATGCAATCCGTACAAAGGAACACACCCAGAGGCTCTATCTTGAACTATGGAAGTGATGGGTAGTCAGGTGAACCTAAACATGATGTCATCATCTGCCAATTGTGCCATCCTATCAACTCTCCCTAGATCGACTCAAATTCACGATGTAGGTGTCTGAGAATAATATATCTCATTGGGTAAGTACCCGTGGCCTTGGCCCGAGGTGGAGGCTATAACTATAGCTTCAGCTTCTCACAAAGCCATATCTGCAAAAAAAAAATCGGCTGGGGTGAATTGTATTAATTTTAGGCAAAAATAAGGCAAAGAAATACGTGAAAATATGAAAAGATGCATTTTTAACAAGAAAAACTAGTATGAAAGCCCACAAGGGGCGTACTACCTTTAAAACAAGGACATACACGGAGCAGCATAGGGCTACCGATGAGACGAGAATCGGGGTCATGATGAACAATGTCCAAGCCAAGATAGTCTCTACCAAAATCAAGGGAAATGGATTGTAGCCCCAATGCACAGTCCATAATGTTGAATAATGCATAGTCTCCGATCATCAAGTAATCTGAATGCCCCATCAAACATCGAGAAAAGCGATAAAGCAAAATGACACCAGACTAAAAAGTAGGCATATCATCAAAATCATCCAGGACGTCTGTCAAAGGCTCTAAAGAGAAAGTCGCCCTTTAAGGTGTTAAACCTTTGACCTCAGAAAGAAGGATACCTAGGGTATGAGCCACCTGTCTGGGATAGCTGGGAACAATAGAAGGTAGACATGGTCGGGTACTAGAGGTAAATCTCACACCGACTATTTCAGCACATCCTTCGGCAAAAGGGCACAATTCTTGGTTTGTGAACCTAAATACATAGAACCTCGAGTCCCAATATTGGGTAGCAATAAATATCAAGTTTCTGTCAAAAGATACTCTCCTAAAAAATCTCAAGTTAGAATACGGAGCGAAGAGAAATTCCTCTCAAGTTCTCAAGTCATCCAACAGCTGGTGTAATTTTGCAAGTGCAAAGCTCATTGTGACAGGAATTTTTAAATGGTCTAAGTACAAGAGTAACGGAGAAAAATAAATAACTAAAAAAACCAAAAAAAAAAAGAAAGAAAAGAGAAAGAGAAAAAAGGAGAAGTACTTAGCAGAAGCTTCCTTAGGAAAGGGAGAGGTCAAAGGCACAAAGATCACGAAAAGATTGGCACTATTTATAGAAAAGGGATGACAGATGGCCATCCCTCGAAGAGTGAGCTAGGGCCAGCCCGTCTGTCACCTCTGGACGACCAAAATGCATTTTCTCCTACATGCCCCATGCATTGCACTTATATATTTTTGCATTTCCTTTTGTTTTCATTCTTTTAGGGAATTCAAGAGGCTTGTGACCAAGCTAAAAAGTTTTGAAAGATTCTGGATGTGGGATGTGCGGAGATTCAAAAAGCACAAAAAATTTCAAGGAGTATTTGGATTTTCAGTAAATATGTATAACTAAAATAAATAATGTATGAGTGTACAAATGTAAATAAAATAGAATAAATTCAAACATATGTAACATAGGTGAAAACTATGTGTTTTAGGAAAAATAATGTAAATTAGGGATAAAAAATGCAGAAATAAAACGAAAAAAGAAAGAAAAAGGTCAAAAAAGTAAAAACGGAGTAATAGACAAGACGTACTATACGACCGTCCGTCACTGCCTGTATTTCGCTTAAAAATTTGAAAAATAAAAATCCTTCTTCTTTTTTTCTTCCCCACTCCTCCGTAACTACCGTTTGCGATTTTTCAAGCTCTCCTTTAGATTTTTCTTGTGTTTCTTCTCCATTTTTCATTCATTTTTTGTGCCGTTCACGTAGAAATTCACCGAAGATTGACACGCATATCGTGATAGCAATTAATCTACCTTTCTCTCATTTTTTTATTTCTTCATTTTCTTCACTGCAAGTAAGTGCCCTTTCACTTTCTTTTTCTTTATTTACACTATTATGTTTAGCTTACTCGCATTATTTGTATTTTGTAGATCTAATTCATTCGTTTTAACTAAAATTGGATGCAATTTAAATTTTTATTTTTATAAGTTTGTCGTTTTAATTTGGAGGTTGTTATATTTTTGAATGGAAATTATTGTCTTTTTGTATTGTAGGCAATTGATTATTTTTCTATAGATAATAGATGATAAAAATTAAAAAATGCTTTATTTTTTATTTTTTATTTTTGAAGAAGAAAGGGAAACAACTACCAAAGACAAATCACATACAAACCAATATGGGAAAAGAAATTCCCATGGCATCAGAGGAAAGAATAGCACTCAATTCTGTAGGATGCGAGGAATGCCAGACAAACCGACATTCTTGATTAATTTAGGAATAAGGCAAATAATAGTCGTACAAAGCCATTGATCAACAACCCCTCTCTAAGCGCCCTGTTAACAAAATCAAATAATGAATATTTAACATAGTCCCAATATTTTTAGAAAAATAAAAGATTTAAGACCATCAATGCTAGGAGCTTTAAGCAGCGTCATACTGAAAATGGCTTTATGAATTTCCATCATATCCAGCGGCTTCACAATGTTCTCCTTCATACTCCTTTGCAACAAGGGAAATTTGCCACTAATGGGGAAAATAGAAGCCACTGCATTGTTCTCAGTGTATAGCTAGCTATAGAATTCCACCACACGAGTCTTTAGAGTTTTTTGGTCAAAACTCCAATCTCCATTATCGAGCATGAGTCTATGGATGAAATTTTTTTCACGCCTAAACCTCACTCCTTTGTGAAAGAAAGAGGTATTCTTGTCACCTACTAACAACCATTCTGACTTGGATTTTTGTTTTCAGTACACCTCTTCTTAAAGAAGAATTTGATCCAACTCCAGCCTTAAATCATGCCCAAGATTCACAAGAAAATCAGAGTGGGCATGTTCAAGATATATTTATATTCCCACCAGCCTTGACAAAATATACTTCTTGCAATAAGAGATGCAGCCGAAGTTAGGGTGCCAAGGCTGGATCGTGAGATAATGACCCAAGACAATCCAGGGTCCTCCCACCAAAGCATTAATGTAATCATCAATCAAGTCAAAGCGAATGAGAAATAATTGTTGTCCAAGCCTACTACCTTACAATGTCCTTTAGGTGCCCAAAGGGGGTTTAATCTATTACAAAGAACCCTGTAAGTGATGTTCCTCCTACGGAGACGAACAACCATAGATGTTTTCCAAGGCCTAGCTAATCTGGCTTCAAGTTCGTCAGACATTTCTAGTCTTAGCAACCCCTCATGCAATGAGATAGAGATCTCATCGTTAGGTTCACATTCACTATCAGTACCCACTTCCTAACTATCCGACTCCTTCTCCACAACCCCATCATCACGGTTCATCAGGTCATCTTCGCTTGTATCATTCTCATGAAAAGGAATACAGTCTCTATACCACTTTCTAGCCATGCGGACCAAGGCATCTCGAAAGGTCCTGACAGGAGGACCCTGAATTTCATTCCTATTTTCGTCCTGATCTACCAGCTCCATGAACACATCCAAATCCTCTTTCCGTATATACGTGTTCTATCATCTGACGGAGATAAAGGAGGGGCTTTTTCCACTATTGACAGAAACTCAATAGCGGCTAAGGTTTCGGCAGCCATCTCAATTTTGAAAGCTTATTAATGATTTTAAAGAGATTAGAAAATGCTTTATAAACTATAATACATTTGATATGTTTAATTACCACAATAATTACAGTTGAAAAATAATTACAGTTGAAAAATATCAATAGTTAAACGACTAAAAGATGGAATTATGGAAGGTGAAACTAAGCCTGGTTCCAAGAACGTTCAAAGTGAACGTGGGTGGGCCATTAGCGACATAATATTGCCGAGCCAACTGTGAACTTATTTCATATCCATATTTATTTAAATCTCCAACTCATTTATTTTCTGAAAGAAAATACGTTTTTTCCAATGATCAAGCAGTTGGTACATGTGAATTTTGTCCCCTAGCTTCATGGATGATTCCCTTTTTTGTTTGACTAATAAACTGGGGAAATTTTTCCATGATTTTCTGCAAGATGATTGCTTTTTTTTTTTAAAAAAAAAAACGAAAAGCTAGCCAATCAAATTAAATTAAATTAAATTTATAAATACATACACTAAATATTAATTTATACAATATTTTTTAAGATTAATTTAATAATATATTAATAACTTATTAAATATAAAGAAAGTCCCAATTATGATATGATATGCATACGTAAATACTTTTCAATCGATCTCAAAACTTAAACATAATATATGTAGAAATATTTGAACTTAAGTTCATAATTCATTTCAACACTTGAACTTTAAAAACGATACATTGAATACCTATAATGTCAATCATATAATAATAAGCACAAATTTACTCTTGTTTTAGAAAATTTGAATACATGATGCTTAATTGTACTAATGTGATATTTGAATAGTTATGATAATAAGTACAAATTTACACATCTTTTAGAAAATTAGAATGTAAGACACTCAATTGAAATCATGAAAATATGTATTTCACATGCACAATTAATAAAACTCTCAGGAATTGAAAACAGATCGGGTTGGATTTTTTTATTGCTTTTAATGTTGTGTAATGCCACATCAATATGATTAAATATTATGCCCTTTAATTTTTCAAAAATAATATATATTTATGTTTATTATTTGTAAAATCAATAATTACATACATTTAGTGGATTATTGTTGAAGTTTATATATTTAAATGAATTAGGAAGTCAAGCTTAGGTATTTGTATATATATTAAGCTTAAAAGTTATAGAAATGCAGAAGTGTAAGAATTTAAAAAAATATATAAAAGTTACCTAAACTTTCTTTTTTTTTTGAAAAAATATAAAAAGTATAAAATAAATAAATATGTAAATTTAGATAAATTTTAAGCTTAATACTTAGCATATCTAAATAAAAAAAAATGATGAACTTGATCGGTTAAAAAAAGGAAAATAAAAAGTATAAACTAAATAAATATGAATTTTAGAAGGAAGTGAATGTAAATCATTGAGAGATTTATTAACAATTTATTCAAAATTGATATCTACAAGTTTTATTTTTTATGTTTCAAGTATTTAGGGGGTGGTGGGCCCTCTGCTGTTAATGTGGTAGCGCCCCCTGGCCATTTATGCCTTCCTTATTTTAATTTTTAACTTCTCTTTTTAGCATTACTTTCCTTTTGTTTTGTTGTTAACGGGATTCTATACATACTTACAATATAATTAACTACCTAAATTGGTAAATAAATAACTAGTCCTTAAAAAAAATAGCCTATATTATAATAATATAGGAGGCAGGTAAAAGTTTTTAAGTTTGGATTTTATAATAAGTTTTCTTGCTTCTGATTAACTAACTCTTATAATATAATAATTAAAATTTCGACCAAAAAAATAATAATATAATGGGAAAAAGGTAATTCTTGCTTATTTTCGAAGTAAATCCCATACATTTTGATCATACAAAAACAATATATTAAAATTACAAATATATGTTTTAATAACATCTAAGGAGATATCTTTCCATTGACTCGTAGAAAACATGTGATCGATTTGATGTATAAATAATTTCATATATCTGATATAGAGAGCAATTTTCCATCATTAATAGCGAATTGACAACAAGTAAAGATAGATGGAAAGTTGAGAGACAAATAAGTGATGTTGGGCATGTAGTTAGTTTGAAAATTGAAGTAGTAGAGTCATAAAGACAAGTATAAGAACATAGTTTCAGGTGTGTATGGGAAATAGAAAAATAAATAGTAAGTGGAGACAAATAAAACCCATAATGGAAAATGAAAGATGAGAGAATGCCAGAATGGAACACAACCTAACGACTAACGGGCAGAGATATTTGTTCCCGAGGAAGAAATTCTACTGTGTGGATTTTGTGCAACGCAAGATATTCTTATGGGGCCTAAGGGAAATCAAGAAGCAGTTACGTGCACGGATTTTATTATCATAATAATAATAATAATAATAAACGGGCAATATGTGAAATTTTTCCAGGAAAATTAAAAATAGTGTATAATTTTTTTAATTATGTTCTGCTCTAAATTTGTGTTTAAAGTACTGGAAATAATAATATAGATTTATCTTTTAAATATATTTTCGGATTAAAATTGATTTTACTATTAAGTAATTAGCTAAAATTTCCGCAGAGCGGAATTATAGGGAAACAAATAAACACGCATAACATGTTAATTGAAGTTATATAAAATTGTCATAAATGCACCGTAAATTGAAACTATTTTTTAATTTTGGAAAGATAGTTAAAATTTTTAATAGTAAACCTATCAAATAACTAAACTGCTGCTAAATAAACCAAAATTTCTTTTGTTTTCAGTGACAAATTTGATCCAATCCTATAATAGCGGGATAATTTTAACCTAAAAATATATTTAAAAAATAAATAAATATTATTTTTAATATTTTAGAGATAAAAATTTAAATTAAAAGATAAATGTGTATAAATTTTTAATATTTTGAGAACAAATTTGATAATTTTTGCATAATAAACGAATAATAGGATGGAGAAATATACGGAAAAGTGAAAGGTTGTGTGTGGCTGAAAGACGCAGAAGGAAAACAGGACATTAAGGCCACGTTTGTTTTCCCATATAATATACAGGACTGTATAAAATAATATCCTCTTATACAATAGCAGATGTTTGGCTAATTTTTTTAAAAAATAATCCCTGGATTATCTAATACATAACTGTATTTTTATCCCATGTTTACTGAATTATTTAACACACCCCTCCCATATAGATTTATTTAATACCTAAAATACTGTACTAATTTAAACACCTTCCTTAACAATCAACAGCATCGCTGTCACCATCGAAATCGCCAGACCACCGATCGTCGTTCTCGTCGCCAACCAGCGTAAACAATTAGAAAACAGACTATAAGTCAATGGCTAAAGTAGAAGGAAAAAAAGTACCAAAGTGGCGCACAGACAAAAACAAACAATTTTTACCCATAACAGCAAAATAAAGAGAAGGAAGAACAGTAGAAAGAGGAACAAAGATTGAGAAAGGTAAAGATAAACTCTTTCTAGGCCTGTGCAACGGTCGGTTCGGTTAACCGAATCGAACTGAAGTAACCGAAACCGAATTTTGATGAATTTATCAAATCGAACCGAACCAAAATATATAGATAACCGAACAATAATCAAACCGATTTTTTCGGTCGGTTTGGTTCGATTAACCAAAAAAACTAAAAAATTAAATATATTTAAAAAATTTAAAAATTATTCCTAAAAATTATATAAAATTACAAATTATAATGTACTAAAATAAAAACATCCAAATAACATCAACAACATACAAAATACAAGTCCAAAATTAAAGATATAATTTCAAAATACATACTAAATAATACTAAAAAAACTGTTAAATAAACGTCTTCATTCCACCGAGCTCGAGTTCAACCGTGAAAATCACAAATTATCACCTAAAAAAATATATTACTAAGTGATAATTATACTCGTATAATTTATAACTCAAAATAAAATAATTTAAATATACAAAATAATTACCCAATGAAGGATTAGTACTACTCAATGCCATCCCATTTCCACCAAAACCAACAACAGGCAACTCTGAATATTAAAAATAAATTAGTTAGCCATTCAAAACTCATAAAAATAAAATAAAAATACTAATTTAATTTTCAAATATAAAAGGTTTATCTTACCATTTTCATGTCGTTTAACTTCCTCTAAATCTTCTTCATTATTCAATTCAATACCGTTCCGAAACCAATCTTGTGCACAAATCAAACCTTCAACTACTTTAGGAGTCAAAGAGCTCCTAAATGAATCTAGAACCCTCCCTCCAGTGCTGAACTCTGAAGCTACTGTAGAAATCGGAACAGCCAAAATATCTCTAGCCATGTGTGCAAGAACAGGAAATCTCTTAGAATTCACCCTCCACTATCTCAAAATATCAAAATCTTCTTGCAATGCCTCCTCTAAATAAACATCTAACTCGTTCTTTATCATCTCCATAAAGCCTTCATTTTCCTTTTGTCTTTTAAATTCTTCCCTAAAAACACTTTTCAATCTCCTTTTTGTTCCTACACTAGAGTCACTAAACTCAACATTGCTTGAAGGGCTCCCAATTGATTGTGAAAACAAAGATTGACTACTTTCAGGTTGAACCACAAGCTTATATTCATTAAACAATTCAAAAAGTGCATCCCTTACTCCTTTGAACAATTTCTTCCCATCATCAATCCCATGAATTTTACAAAAAGCAAATTCCATTGCCTCAAATTTCTCTCGAGGATCAAATACATGTGCAATATAAATAAGTTTATTCATTTTTTCATGATCACCCCAATATTTATCAAACTTTTGCTTCATCCTTGAGCCCATTGATCTAATCTCTAAATCATCACTTTGAATCCCACTTCAAAATTGATCCCAGTAGATTACTAATTTCGGTCCAAAAAGTATTAGATGTTACATAGGATGATCCTGAAATGCGCATGGTAGCATTATAAAAATACTGCAACATACTACTCAATCTTCTCACAGTGGCCCAATCTACAAAAGGAATGCCATCACTATCGGGTGCTTCAACTTCAAGCTTAAAATATGGATCTAACATTTCAAATTTCTCAAATGCTTTCTCATATTTTTCAGCAATACTTAACATTTTATACGTTGAATTCCACCTAGTAGGAACATCCAATTTCAAAGAATTTTGACATTGAATATTACTATCTTCAGCACATTCTTTGAATTTTTGTATCATAGCAGAAGAATTTCTCACATATCTCACAGCATTCCTAATCCATTTAGTTGAACACCTAACTTCTTTTAAGCCATCTTGAACAATTAAGTTCATAATGTGAGCAATGCATCTCATGTGTATAAACTTGCCTAGTGCTACACAAGTTCCCCAATTAATAAGCTTTTTCTTTAAAAAATTACAGGCTACTTCATTGGCACTATGATTGTCAACTTTTACAGTAAATACCTTTTCAATTCCCCATTCAAGTAAACAATCAACTAACACTTTACCAAGTGAATCACCCGGATGACTTGAGATTGGACAAAAATTCAATATTTTCTTATGTAATTTCCAATCATTATCAATAAAATGAGCAGTGATGCACATGTAATTCATCCTTTGAATTGATGTCCATGTATCAGTAGTAAGGCATATCCTTTGTGAATTTTTTTTTTATGAAACTTTTTAATTTTGTTTTCTCATTAACATAAATTTGAAAACAATCGTGTGAAACAGTTCACCTACTAGGTACCTTAAACCTAGGACATGCTTTATACATAACCTTCTTAAACCCTTTACTTTCAATAACTTTAAATGGACATTCATCCTCAATAACCATTTCTGCAACTGCTTCCCTAATTTCCATTTGATCAAACTTCCAGTTAGATAAACTACCCATTTCACCGTCACCCGTTGGTTGTAAACACAATTGTTTTTGACTTATATCAACAATGTGTGGACTTTTTTTACAAGAACTAAGGTGATTATTTAGTGCACTAGTGCCATTTCGCCTAGGATCACAACAAAATTCTTTACTACAATAGTTACACTTGCCTTTTATGCTGCCCGCTTTATCAGTAAATTTGGTGAAGTGTTCCCACACTTTAGACCTTGGTCTTATAGGCTTTCTTTTTTACTTTTCCTCCCCACTTGAAGGTAATGTATTTGAATTTCCTCCCTCATTGGATGTGCCTAGTGGTGATTGATGTGACTGTTGTGATTGTTGTGAATTCTGACATAATATAAATACATTATTAGATAAATAATAGTACACTAAATTCTGTCCAAAAAATATTTATCAAACAAGATATAAAAATCTTACATGTTCGGTGGCCATCAACGATTTTTCAAAACTGACAATGCAGCTTAAAAATCCTGCAAAATTGATAATAAAGTATTCAATAATTTTGACCAAAACGTATAATTTTCAACATCCATCAACCAATTATAAAATACTATGTTAGTATGTAAATGCTGAAAATTACACTGTGCGATCAAAATTACATTTTGAGATACTAATAAAAATTTTGATAATTTTATAGTTATGGTATAATTTTAGTCCTTATATTTTTATGATGTTACATGTTTAATCTACCAAATTTTCAAAAGAATTAAAAACTTTTTTAGTTTTCATAGGATCCTAAATACGCCCTTGGTTAATCCTGAATTAACCAATTTTGCTTGCATTACAAAGGCAAGGATCCTTAAAGAGAGGTTAATTCGTCTAACAATACTAATTAAATCTATTTTTTTAATGCCTTCATAGGATTCCCTACTGTTTTCAGTATGAAAAGAAGAATATGTAATTATCTGTAAAGCCCAAAAGGTCAAAAAGTTAAGAATATTATGTCCCCTTTCAGCTATGTAACATTCAAAAGAATTTTACTAAAGCAAGTTTAATGCATAGTCTGCAATTTTCTTTCTACAATCATGTAATAAAATTAATTAATTTTTACAAAATATTATTGGATTTGATTTCTCTGGCATGATTAGTGGATTTGATAAGAGGGATTAAATCGTGATTAAGTAGCATGAAATTGAAATTAAAAAAAAATATTAATTAGTTTGTTTTTGAGTGGTACAAATGTCAAATGCTGAAACTCTTTACCCTTTACACGGAATGCAATTATCTGCAGCAAAGATATATATATATATATATATATATATATATATCAAATTCAAACAATAAAGAAAGCTAAAACCAACGAATCTTGAGTCCTTGACCATCAAATTTATAATAATTAATTTCAGAAAAAAAAGTCCCTATAATTTGAATTTCTATTCATTCTCGCTAACAAAGAGACAATTTCTTTTCAATCTCTCTTCCATTTTCTCATGAACCCAACAGGAAAAGAAAAATCACGAAAATCTGAAAGAAGCCTTACCTAAGAAGAAGAGGGTTTTGTGTTTGTTGGCTGGGTTTTCTATTTGACGGGTTTGAATTTGTACTGGACAGTTACAACCTTTAACCTTACAAGGGCAACTAGGTTTATTGAACTAGACACAACAACAGCTCATCCCTACTAATGGAGTTCTTATTAGAAAAGGAAAAGGCCTTCAAGAATCCAATACTACCATTGCAACAAAGAAGGAGAGAAAGAAGCAACTTACCAGGCAAGGCCGAGTGCCGACGATCGGAGGGTGGATTTTTGAGGCAGCGGTGGTGATTTGGAGAGAAGATGAATTAGGGAAAAAATGATTAGGGCAAAAATAAAATGAAAGGTTTGTTGTTTGTCTGCTGGTTGAGTTGAAACGCTTCCTTCCTTATATATTATGCTAGGCCTATAATCAAAACGACGTAGTATAAGCTAAAGTTCGGTCGGTTCGGTTTTGACTCCAAAAATCGAACCGAACCGAAATAACCGAATAATCTTAAAAATATAAATCGAAACCGAATCGAAAAACCAAAAAACCGAACCAAATTAAAAAAATTGGTCAGTTTGGTTCGATTTTACCCAAAGTTTGCTCACCCCTAATTCTTTCATTGGATTCAAGATCCAGAGAAGATACACTGTATAATTTTATTTAGTAAGTATTATGAAGTTTTAGTCATCGATTGTCGATCCAGCATCTTCTTCGAAGACTTTCTTTCTTACTTAACTTTTCTTTACAGGGTCTAAGATATGGTTTTGGGATATGGGTTTTGATCTTAAGATCATCAAATTCCTTTCTTCTGCTGAATGATGGAGCTGAAAAATCGAAACTTGGGATTGGATTTTTAGGGAAATTTGAAAGATTGGATTTTTTTGGTGATTAGAAATGGGGGAGAATGCAATTGGGTATGCAGCTGCGAATGCGGCGGCCATGCATACGGTAATGAACTCGGTTCAGGCACTAGAAAGAGGGTTTGATGTTAACTTCGATACAAGATTGCTGTATTGTAAAGGAATTGCTGGGTCTAGAGTGGTCCAGATTGATGAAGAACATACTAGGAATCTCTACTTGTACGATGATGTAGAATTGCCTAATGTTTCTCGGGATATTAACAAGTCTTTGGAATCTCAGGGTCGCTAGAGTTCTGGTGTCTTCAGTTTTCATGAGGTATGATATGTTAATTATGCTATATGTTGTGATTTAGTGGGCTCTTTGGTTGTGTATTTTTTTCTTGTGGTAGTTTAGTTTAATAATCAGTTCATGAAGTGTGTTGTGGGGATTTGGTGGATGAGTTTGTGTTTTAACTGATGCTAGACAGCTAAATGGGTTTGGAGATTGCAGAATTGGGTTTCACTGTGAGGGTACCTTGCATAAAGTTTGAGGTTTACACTTTTGAAATGTCAGGATAGACACATATATGTTACTAGATAATTGAGCTCAGTTAAGGTTTTTTGAGTGCTTAAATTGGAATAGTTGAACTTGAGCCTTGTACAAACTTCATTTCTAATTCTGGCAACCCAAGCCTAGTTTTGCCAAAGCTAGGCTATCTTTGTTGCTATCATTTTGCTTATTAATGGAGTTTGGAGTGATATGAGATTAATTTCTGATTTGCTTAGTGCCGTGGGTTTCATTGATTACATAGTATTGATATTTTCACATTTGATGCTGTTAAACAGGAATGTCAATTCTAATTACCTTTTTATGATGGATCACTGCAGATGGTGGAATACTTTAACAAAAGGGCCAATATAACTAGAAACTTTCCCATTGGTAGCTTCAATTCTGCATTTAGCTTCAATGGTTCAAAGCATATTGATGTTATAGCCACAAAAACCCTGTCTATGGATGGATTTTATATACCACTTGCCAAGGTCCAACTAATGAAATCCCCTTTAGCGTTGCAAGAAAATGTTAAACGGGCTGTCCCAACTGTATAATTAAATATTATTTGTTTAATATTAATTTATCTATTAATATACATTTGCATTTTAAGAAATTTGTGCCTTTTTACAAAAAAAACTTGATTATTATACGAAAAATTATAATTTATAATTAATACTTTTGCCTAAATTGTTACATTACATAATTTTTTATTTTTTAACAAAATAATACAGTACGATATTATATACTAAACATAGTATAAAATAGTACAGATTAATACAAAATTATACCAAACGCTGTATAATCTAATACAGGCTAATACTGTATAGGTTAATATTGTACATGTTAATACTATACATACTAATACTATACAACCTAATACAATACAATGAACCAAACGTGGCCTAAAAGAAAAGGGAACGGAGGAAGGACTAGCTAACCGGAGGCAGCCTTTGGCTTGTGGTGTTGTCCTATATAATATAATATATTATCAAAAAGCACTAAGTTTACTTAAATGCCATTTCAGTTACATTAAAAATATAAATAAATATCAAAAAAGAGCAATTATTCTAGCAATTAATCAATAAGTCAGAGAAAAATAGAATCTTCGAAATATGAGCGCTGAATCCCTAGCCATCGTCGAAGCTCTCTCATCGATGGAAAAGATCCCACCACCGACCCCTCCTGACAACTGCCTTAGGAAAAAACAGACAAAGAACGATAGCATGTCGGTGGATCTGGAAACTGAAGAAGCCGGAGTCTGGGAAACAGAAAAGAAGGGAGTGATTACTGTTTCATTCAGAGACGCGCTAATTCACAAGGTGAGGAAGGGATTTGAGGATTAAATCCCATTCTCTTTGGCTGGATTTTCGGAGAATGAACCTAATTGTTGCTTTGATGAGGACGGGAACGATAAGTCGGGTGGTTTGGGAGCTAATCCGATATTGATTCTAGGAAGGACGAAGACATCTCTATTGGTGTTGAGGATGGGTTGTTGAAATTGCAGGTGTCGGAGAAGCTTGAAAATCAATTGGCTAGGGCGTGGAAGAGGTCGGTTGTGGTGAGGCTCCTGGGCAGAAGCATGAGTTACAGAGTCCTCTGTACCAGAATTGAGTTTTTGTGGGCTCTTAAAGGCAATTATAAAATCATTAACCTAGACGATAACTACTTCTTAATCCATTTTGATCTTTAAGATGATTACATCAATGTGTTAGTGGGAGGTCCTTGGCTGGTGTTTAGTCACTACCTTACGGTACAACCTTGGCACCCTGGTTTCTCAACAGACAATGAGGTTCTTACTTCAGTGGTGGCATGGATTAGGTTCCCTAGTTTCCCCCTTCACTATTATCACAAACGGATTCTTAGACAGATTGGGATGCACATTGGAAACATGGTTAAAAATTGACTATAACACTTCAAATTCTCAGCTAGCTAAATTTGCCCGTATTGCTATGGAGTTGGACTTAACCAACCTTCTGGTATCTCATATTCAAATTAAAGACAAGATTTTTAAAGTTGAATATGAAGGGCTATATAAAATTTGCTTACATTGCAGTACGTATGGTCACTTAAAAAAGCACTGTCCTAGCTCTTTAGTGACTGAAGGAGTTGAGATGTCAATAGCAGCTACAATAGAAAATGAGAAGGAAAAGAATAAGGAGATGAAGGACTTGATAGACAGTAATGCGATGACCTCAAACTTTAGTCCATAGATGGTGGCTCAGAGGCGCGGTTGAAGGAAGCTTGCTGGACAAAATGTTGTAGGTGGTAGAATCAACGAGTCAAACAAGACAACCATGGAATTTTTTTTTGCTTCTTTATCTAACTTAAAGGACGATGATAATCCATCCTTTCACTCTGCCCCTACAAGCAATATTCAACCTCAAAGCCAGTAGTGGGTTGGTAATGCCTCTTCAGATGGTATTATGAAAAAGATGACTCGAGTTCGAGACAATTTTCTTTTCTCTAAAACCAAAGCAGGTTATTCAAAGGAAGTAAATTTTGAGAAGCAAAACCAAGTAGAGTTGTCTGTGTCTAATGCAGGTGATTAGGACATGTTTGGTAACAAACAAAACCAGGATGTTAATCTTGGTGTTGCCCATGAGGAACCTCCTACTGACAAACTCAAGTTTGTATCCTTGGAAAGAAAAGATAATGGTAACCATCTCAATAGTGTTTCTCCCTTGATCTTAGACCCCAATGATCATAAAGCCTTTACAGTTCAGTATCCTGTCCCTCCTAAATCTGGCCCTTTTGGTGCCTCAAGAGGCAAAAGGTCATCTCAAGGGTCCAACCTCAAAGGTGTAATGGTGGCTAAGGGCAAACCTCCTAACAAAAAGGTGCTCAAATACACTAG
The DNA here is from genome assembly GCA_037975025.1 of Excoecaria agallocha. Lineage (NCBI taxonomy): Eukaryota > Viridiplantae > Streptophyta > Magnoliopsida > Malpighiales > Euphorbiaceae > Excoecaria > Excoecaria agallocha. The sequence continues at coordinate 12,052,424 of CM075812.1, forward strand.
CGACTTGTCTTCTAGCAAATTTAAAAAGAAAATAGGAACTTCAATCTCAAATTGGGGAATGCCTCGGCTATTGTTGAGGGCTTGGCCTGCGCAACAAAACCTGATACAAGGGGTGAAGCCTATTTACAGTTAGAGACGATGGGGTTAGAAGGGGAAGGCTTTTCAGTAGTCCTCTAGTTAACTGTGGGTTTGTGTTTCTCCTCTTTGTGTTTATTTTGATGGATTTACATATCATGTCTTGGAATTGTCAGGGTGCTAGTAGTGCGAATTTCTCAGTTCAGGCTCACAATTTGATTAAGCTGTATAAAGTTTATATTCTCATCTTGTTAGAAACTAGAAGTAGCGAGATTATCGCCGACGGAGTTATTAAGAAGTTGGGATTTAGCAACTCCATTAAAGTTAGAGCTCAAGGTTTTGCAGGGGGTATTTGGTTGTTATGGAATCAGCAAGTTGTGATTTTCTGCTATGTGATTCTCTTATCAATATATACATATGAAAGTGCAACCTAATCAGGGAAATTTCTTTTACCTTTCTGTAGTGTATGGTGACCCGTCGGGAGGACAAAGAAAACTCTTATGGGAAGAACTTGCTCAGATTGCTCTTGACACTTCAGCCCCTTGGGTGCTCATTGGGGATTTTAATGGCTTCTTACTGTCGAATGAAAAATCTGGTGGTTCAGACAGAGGCAGTAAACCTTGTGCTGCTTTTGCCACTTTTATTAATCATTGCAATCTTTTGGACATGGGTTATATGGGTCCGAAGTTTACTTGGCGTAGGGGCCTAGTTATGGAAAGGTTGGATAGGGTTCTCTGTAATTTGTTGTGGTTGGAAGAATTCCCAAAGTTCAAGGTTAATCACCTCCCTAAAATGAAATCAAATCATCGCCCCCTTCTTTTGTCTATAAAATGAAATTTTGTGGAGGTTAGTAACAGGCCTTTCCGTCTCAACGCTGCTTGGCTCCTCCATAAGGAGTTTAGAGATTTTGTGGCTTTTAGTTGGAAGGTAGATGAGAGTCTTCTCTCCACTGTGAACTCCTTTCAAAACAAAGCTACTTGCTGGAGCAAAGACGTATTTGGTTGTATAGAGTACAGAAAAAAGAAAATTTTATCCAGATTGGCTGGGATCTCAAGATTTCTAGAGAATTCACGTTCTGAGTTTCTAGAAAGTTTAGACAGTGAGCTGAGAGTTGAGCTCAACAACATCCTTTTGCAAGAAGAAATTTACTGGAAACAGAAGGCTCGGGTTGACTGGCTGTTAGCAGGGAACAAGAATACTTCTTATTTTCATAATAAGGTCAAAATTCAAAGACAGAAGACCTTTATCAATAAATTATTGTTGCCGACTGGTGTTTGGGAATGTGATCAAGAGGTCCTTAAATGTCATGTGGTAGACTACTTCAATTCTTTGTTTAAGGAAGATTGTAACACCCCAAGAATTCCCGATCGCGTGAATAGTACTTCCCGAGGTGAATAGTGCCACCCGGGGCCCACCGGACCCATAAAATTTTTTCTTCACCATTGGAAAGTATTATTCATAACGAATCTGGTGTTATAATTTGGGCTAAAATTGAGGTCAAATAGGTCTTCAAAAAGATAAAAATAAAATAATTAACTGGACCGATATAGTTGACTGAGAACTTTAACTGGTTTAAAAATATTTCCTGGACTTTGTAAAATTATTCTGATTGCACCAATTGATTAGAAATTATGTATATGAATTTTTGGAATGATAAAATAAAATTTTTGAAGACTTTGAAAATTCAGCTTTCGAATTGATTAAAATTTACATTCAGGGCTAGTTTGATATCGAAACGACCTCGGATTGACCCAAAATTTTAAGCATGGCCTAATCAATATTTTTAAAAATTTTTGGTATAATTTTTATCAAAAATTGACAACTAAAAGTGTATTGACCAATTAAATTGTGACATGTGACATTGGACCCACTTAGGACTTTATTGTTTTTGTCCTAAAGTGGGTAGCCAATTAATTTGAATTAAGAGATTTTTATCTCTTGAGTTGGATGACCAAAACACCATTTCCTTTCCCTTTGCCGTGGCTTCTTCTTCTTCTTCTTCTTCTCCTCCTTCATTTTGTTCTTTGTTTTCTAAGCCAAATTCACAAATTTCTCAACCCTCATCTAAAATTTAATTGTCTAATCTTGCTTCCCTTCACCTTTGGTTGCTTTGGGTGGTGAAAGAAGGTGAATAAAGTCTAATTCTTCAAGTGGTTAAATTGGTGAGTTGGGAAAAATTTAGTTTTATTTGATAATTAGAGTAATTAAGTGTTAATTATAGTATTGTGAGTATTATTTGAGCAAAAATTTGACTTAATCTATGGTGATTTTGGCCATGGAATTGCTGCCAATTGAAGAGCAAGGAGAGGGAAGCAAACCAACCAAAAATAAGAGGAAAGACAAGGTTATTGAGTGATTTTGTAAGTGAATAATTTTAAACCCTTTAATTTCACAATATATATATTGTATATATAATTAAAAAAAAATTTAAGTTAATTATTAATTACGAATTAATTATGAAATTGGACTTAGAATTGTGCAATTAGAAGATTTATTAGTGAAATTATGGTATTTAATTAAAATTTAGACAAGTTAAATTTTAGGAAAAATTTCGGTTACAAAAAAAATTAGGGACTAAAATGAAATTTTCCGGATTAAATTGAAATAAATGAAAATATAGATGATTTTATGTTTAGTGTGATTAATTTGAGTAGAAAATATAATTTATAAGGAAATTGAAATAAGGTAACCGAATAGGGACCTTAAGAAAATTTGTGAAATTTTGATATATAAATTGGAATAAATGCAAAATAGAATATAATTGATTTATATGACATGTAAGGAGCATGTATTAGAAGATAATGTAATAAATAAATAAATAAATAAAATAATGACAATTGCATTGTATGGTTTTTAATTGAAAAACTGGTATATTCGAAATACTGAGACTGTTTTCAATAATGAAAACTAATTATTACCATGAATCGGTAATGATGCATTACTATAAATTGTATTAAATTGTAATTATATTTTGCCGTTAGTATTATGTGTGAAATCAGAAATTAGGATGTACATGGCTAGCCATAGGGACATTTCTGTAACCGCGGTAGCAAGTCATTGCGACTTGCATAGTGGTAATCTTGATATGGTTCCACGTCTGTATTGGAGTGTTTGGGGAAAATGAAAAAGAAAGAAAGGAAAAAAATAATGATATGTGTGTAATTGATACTACCGGAGTACTGGGACCTATAGGGTCCGTAGTTCCGCTCATCCTAATTAGTGATATATTTTCATGCTATACTAGGGGCAAGAGAATTAAAATACTGTATTGACTAAAGTATAAAAAGATATTGTACGAGCAAGAGAATTAAAATACTGTATTGACTAAATTATAAAAAGATACTGTACGAGCAAGAGAATTAAAATACTGTATTGACTAAAGCATAAAAAGATATTGTACGAGCAAGAGAATGAAAATACTATATTGACTAAAGTATAAAAAGATACTATACGAGCAAGAGAATTAAAATACTGTATTGACTAAAGCATAAAAAGATACTGTACGAGCAAGAGAATTAAAATACTGTATTGACTAAAGCATAAAAAGATATTGTACAAGCAAGAGAATTAAAATACTATATTGACTAAAGTATAAAAAGATACTATACGAGCAAGAGAATTAAAATACTGTATTGACTAAAGCATAAAAAGATATTGTGTGAGCAAGAGAATTAAAATACTGTATTAACTAAAGTATAAAAAGATATTGTATGAGCAATAGTATTAAAATACTGTATTGACTAAAGATATTGTATGGGTAAAAATGTGAAACTTGAAAAGCGAGAATAAACTATTGTTGGGACAAAAGCATACTGAAAAATAAGGGTAAAAGTCTAAAAGAACGGATAAACAAAGAAAGTAGGACAAAAGTGCATATTTGAAACTTTAGGGACTAAAGTGAAAATTTATCCCTATAGTGAAAAATTCAAGTTAAAGTGATAGAATTTGAGAATAAAACTTGAAAAACTATAATTGAGAACGAATTTCTCAAGCAAGGGTAAAATAATAATTTTGTCAATAAAAGTGACATTTAGAAATTAATCGAAAAATGTTTGTCTTATAATGAAATACAATTATGAACAATATGTGAATGAACTGTAGTGAAATTCTGGGGTTTCAAATTTATATTCACCACTAAATACTTTTGTACTTAGCATGTGGTTTTGTACTGCACGCAGGAGACAGAGACCAAGTTCGTGCTGGAAGGAAATCGGTATTAAAAGGATCCAGCATTTTTGGTGGTTTTGTGGAGACTGTACATATAAATGTTGCCTTGTAGGACAACATAGCTAGTTTTTGGACTGTATATAGTTTTGGACTTATACATATGTTATGTACTGTATGTATGTATGGTTATATGTAAACTTATTGGAAATGACTGTTGTTCTATATTTGGCTGATCTTGTGGAGTATATATTTAGATTGTGGAGGTTGAGTTGGATATTGTGAACCTTTTGGGAGTATTTTGTGACTATTGCAGGAAGGCATAATTTGGGGTTCAGCGGTTATGCTGCCCGAATTTTTATAGATTAATTAATAAGATATTTTAAAAATGTGGGACCCACGGCTTAATGGTTAAAGTATTGAATGCTATCGATGGATAATTTAATTATAATTTATGGACCACCGCAATGTAGAGTGACACCGGTATTTGGACCAATGTCCGGCTATCGGGTGTTACAAAGATTGTGTGGTAGCTCCCTTATACCCTATCCGCAATAAATTCACTAGTTTGAGTGAAGAGGTCAAAGGGGCCATGATGAATCCTGTTACTTTTGACGAGCTTTATGACGTGGTCTTTAGTATGAAGCCGCTCACAGCTCCAGGTGTCGATGGTCTTAACCTTTTATTTTTCCAGAAATTTTGGGATATTATCAAATAGTCCCTCCTTAATTTTGTGAAGGGGATCATGCGAGGAGACATGATTGACCCCTATTTTTGCATGGCTATCATTTGTTTAATCCCCAAGAAGAACAAACCAGCCTCCATTAGTAATTTTCGTCCGATCAGCCTGCTATCGATTATTTACAAAGTATTGATGAAGACAATGACCAATAGAATCAAACCTACTTTACAAGGGTTGGTGGGAGCCCATCAAGCTAGCTTTATCCCGGACAGGCAAATTTATGACAATATTCTCATAGTCCAAGAAGTGGCTCACTCCATGCTGATTAAAAAGGGGCGTACACGTTGGATTATAATCAAAATTGACCTGAAAAAAGCTTATGACAGATTAAATTGGGAGCTTATTTTTGATACCTTACTTGATGCAGGCTTTCCTATGCAGCTGTGCTCCTTGCTGGCTTCTTGGTGGCGTAATAGTAGCTCTAAAATCATCTGGAAAGGAGATCTCACTGAGAGCTTTTCTCCTTCTCGTGGAGTTCGGCAAAGAGATCCTTTATTGCCCTATTGTTTTGTCTTATGCATGAATGTCTTGCTCATGGGATCGACCAAGTAGTTAGAGAAGGGAAGTGAAAGCCTATTAGCCTTGGGTGTGGAGGTCCTCTGTTATCCCACCTCTTCTTTGCAGATGATCTCATCCTTTTTGCTGAGGCTGGGCCTGATTAAATTTCTATTATAAATGATCTGCTTGAAGATTTTTGCCACTGCTCAGGTCAACATGTGAATAGGGATAAGTCAGCTTTCTGTGTCTCCAAAAATGTCAGTAAAGATTTGGCTTCTACTTTGAAGAATTTATTCGGGTTTAAACTGACTGAGGATTTAGGTTTTTACTTGGGTACTCCAGTCATCCATAGAAGAGCAGGTAACAAACTTTTTGCCTACCTAATTGACAAAGTTAGAAATAAGTTATCTGGCTGGAAAGCAAAAACTTTGTCGATGGTTGGCTGGATCACCTTAGTCAAGTCAGTTCTTCTGGCCATTCTTTCTTATGTTAGTCAAACTGTTATTCTCCCAACTAGTACTTGTAAGACTATTGAAAAGTTTTGTCGTGATTTTATTTGGGGATCTTCCACGGGTGAGCGAAAAATCTATCTTTTAAATTAGGATAAACTTTGTAGCCTAATTGAGAATGGGGGAGCGGGTATCAAGAAGATTAAGAGTTTGAATGATGTGTTTATCCTCAAGGTTATGTGGCGCCTCATTACTGATACAGAAGCTCTTTGGGTTAAGCTCTTCAAAGCTAAATACTGAATTTCGGTTAACTATTGGCCTTCGGCTCTTAAGGCTAATCAAGGTTCTTCTCTTTGGAGGAATTTGGTTTGTCTTTGGCCTGTGCTTCAAAATAACGTTTGCAGGGTTGTTAATAAGGGGAATTCAGTTTCCTTTTGGTTTGATGATTGGGCAGAAGCTGATCCGCTTTATCTTCATGTCCCTTTAGAATTGCGAAACTCCCAAGCTTGGTAGGGCATTTCTCATTTTACTGTTAGTGATATGTTTGATAAGAATAGAGGTTGGCGGAAGGAAACTTTCAACCCTTTTTCTTAGCAGGGAAGTTTTAAGTTTAATTGATCTCTCTTTCCGGAAGAGGAATTGGGTGTACATGACACGGTTTGGTTGCCCTCCCCCAATGGTACCTTCTCTATTGATTCAGCTTACAGAATTCTGCTTCATGTTCATGGGCCTGCTAACAATTCTAGTTGGGAGATCTGTTGGAAATGGGCAGGTCCTTATAGAATCCGTACTTTCCTCTAGTTGCTAACCCATAATCGCCTTCTTACTAATGCAGAAAGAGTGCGCAGACACTTGACTGATTCAGGCTTCTGTCACATTTGCAACCTTGAGGTGGAAACTAACCTTCATATGGTTCGAGATTGTCCAGGTATGAAAGCTATTTGGGTTCAGTTGTTGCCTCAGGGGTTGCATTCTGATTTTTTTAAGCCAAGATTTACAGATGTGGTTAAAAAAAACCTTGGGGATAGTAAGAATAGTGGGGCAGTGGCTACTCCCTGGAGTTTGTTATTTGGCTATATGTGCTGGTGGTTTTGGCGTTGGAGAAATGAATGGATTTTCAATAACAAGTCAGTTAATAGAGGTGTTAAAGTCCAGACCATTCTTGCTGAAGCTGCAACATTTATGGCAGCTAAAGAAACGTTGAAGGAGGTGGGGCGTAATTCTGGAGAGAAGCATGAAATCAATGTTGGCTGGAAATCCGAAGCTCAAGATCACGTGGTTTTAAACACGGATGGAGCCTTTCGTAGGAGTACGAATTAAGCCGTATTATGAGGTATTTTCAGAGACTACTTGGGGAGATGTATTGGTGGTTTTTCAGCTCTTGTTAGTGGTAGAAGTGCCTTTGCTCTTTTTGGGTTTACAGGAAGCTTGGAAGCGAGGTTGTCAGAAACTTGCTCTTCAAATAGATAACAAAAGTGTGGTTTTGGCGATCTCAGGTAACACGGCAGTGCATCCTTCCCATAGTGCGATTATTCTTCGAATTAGAGACCTTCTACAAAGGGACTGGCAAGTGGAGATTAAACATATCTATAGAGAAGCAAATAAAGCTGTTGATTTCCTTGCAAGTTGGGCGTTTAGACAAGACTCTCGGTTCATTTGGCATCCAGTGTGTCCAAGTGATCTTAAGCATATCCTTGCTTTTGATTTAATGGGTACCACGACCCCTAAAATAGTTAGAATGTAGTGTCATTTGTTGTGTTTTCTTCTTGTTATCATAAAAAAAATATAAATAAATATTGATATATCTGTTTTTTTCTTTTTCTTTTTCTTTTTGGAGGTTGCAACTTTATCTCATTCTGCAACCTCTACTTTTTTTTTTTTTCCTGCACAGTCTCCTCGTGTGTGTATATATATACACTTCATTTATCCTATCAATTTTTCATTTTTATGAAAAAAATTATCCAACTAAAATTGACGCTTTTAAAAATTTAATATAAAATTTATTATATATATTTCAATTTTGTCCTTGTTATTATTATTATTATTATTATTATTATTATTATTATTATTATTATTATTATATTCAATGCTTCAGTTTTTTTTCACAATAAATTCATTAACATTTCCTTTTTTTTTTTTTCACACTTTACATTCAACTTTTTTCTTTTTCTGAAAAAAATTGTGCTCTATAGTATTTTATTAAGAAATATTAATCCGGTGTGCAGTATACGAGTTTATTATTCGCTATCTATTGTGAGATTTTGTAACTAAAAATAGTCAATATATTTTAGTCATACGATTCAACAATCATCTCTCCTTATTAAGTGAGATAATACTCCTCTTCATTATTTTGATAGTCTAAAATTAATAGTGACACTGAAAATGAAAATATAAGATATAATTTTATCGATCTTAGTGTGGTTTTTAATCATTTTAGACGGATGATTAGTGCTTCAAAATGATTTATATTAATTATAATTATAAGATATAAATAATTACTTTTTCTCGAACTTTCCATGTGAAATCCTCTGTTCATATAAAGTTTAAGGTGTTTATATCTTTGTGCGTGAGGGGGTAAAGTACAATTCATGCAATTTTAATTCTCTTTGCTCCATAAACAAACTCAAAGGTAGATAGAGAGAGTCATGCAACTATCAATTTATTTCTTTTATTTATTCTATAACTGTTATTTTACAAATGGATGAGATACAGTACACGTGTATTTGAATCATTAGATCAAACGGATGCGCGTGATTTAATAGAGGAGAGGATAAGAAAATATTGTAAGGTCTACAGTTGAGATCACTTTAGTAATATCTTGTTGTAGGGCTATCATATATATATATATATATATAAACCAGATCTTTCTTTTTCATTAACATCCTCATTTATTTAAAATATACTACAAATGGCCCCATATTGCATCTCTATAGCCACCTAAAAGTTAATTCTCTTATATTTAGTATTTTTTTTTTTTTCTGTTAAATTGAAAGTACAGACTTGAATAGACAATTGCTTGTAAGAATTTGGCATTTCTAAAGAAGAAAGTAGTTAAAAACAGTTTAGTGGATTGAAACATTAAAAGTGTGCACTGAATTGTATAAATAATGGTTTCTCTACGAACGAAAGATAAGAGATGATGAGGGACCACAAATTAATATCACACCCTAAGATAAATGATTAATATATTGATTGATTTTTAAATGACAATTGTGCATCTTTTCATTTGTGATATTACTATATGCATGTAAATGCAGACATGGAATTGTAAAATGGATATATCATAAATATTATTGTCACTATTATTATAAAATGGATATATCATAAATATTATTTGACATGCTTAGCAGTTGAATATTTTTTGGGAGGAGGGATACCATAATATTTGTACCTTAATGCTGGTACTCTTCTGACACGAAAACTTAACAAATTAACGGTTGAAGCTAACAGACTTATGGTTGGAACTGTATACATAAATTAAGTCCCGCGCAGTGACCCACCGTACAAAGAAAAGGTTATTCTATTCATTTTGGGAAATAAAAATGGTTACGAATTTGACATTTTTTTACCAAACACATATAAATTTATATGCACTAACTCTTTCTAATATCAAATTCATGTCAACTATATAGAGGAATAGCGAAGGAATCATTTTATTGTATTTTGTTTAAAGCAATAATGCAATAGTCATTTAAAATGTGTAGTATTTTTTAAGCTTGGATCTAATTATTTTGCTTAATAAAGCATTCAATAATTACTTCAGTTATTATTTTTTTCACCGGATGCTATAACATAAAGTTGTATCTGTATATAAACATGCAATTCAGAAATTAAAAGAGAAGGTAATATAATGATCCGTACATCGTGATGTACCCCACATTCTCTGACAAAAATTAGGGATGATCGCGGGGTGCAGCAGAGGCGGGAAATGCCTCCCCACCTACTATCCTGCACAAGGGCGGGGTAGGGCGAGAACCAATAGTATTACGGGAAAAAAATTTCTTCCGTTTCTATTCCCGCATTAAAAATATTTTTATTTTTAAAAAAATTTAATTATAACTAAAATATAATATTTAATAATTAATTGTAATTGAAATATAATATTTAATAATTAAAAATATAAATTTAATTGTAAATCAAACAAATATAAATTTTAACAATGAATAAAATTAAAATTAAATATAATTTAAAATTTAATTATATAAATATAATTAAATTTAGTAATTAAATTTTAGGGGTGAAAAAATTTCGGGACGGAGATCATAATTTCCGTTCTCATCCAGAATTCTAAGTCGAGAAATACTTTTTTTTTTCTGTTTTCATCCCTATGGAAGAATTTTTTAGGGATTCTTCGTTCCATTCGGGATAATTCTCCATCGAAAACAGAAATTTTTTGCTCCGTGATCATCCCGAGACAAAATTAAGCTGTTTAAGTGTGCCCTCTAAAGTCATAGTCGTGAATGATTTGATTTGACTAAGTATCATGCTTTGCCTTTGAAACTAGCTACCCATGCAAATATATAATTTTTTTTTTCTGTACACAGCAAATATGTCATTGGAGGAGATTAGAATTTATTGTTGTTAACAGTTATACTTAATTAATTCATTAACGAGAGACAGAGAGAGATTTGTAAAGTTAAACAAGCACAGAGAGCATTGCATTGCTTTAAAAACTTCTCTCACAGTTACATCTGCGAGGAAAACCAAGCTTAATTTATACAAATCTAAACCCATAAAAATTGTCTTAGGGTTGTAGGTTAGTAATTTGGCGATAAAAACCCAGAAGGATTTAAAAGAGCCAATACTAAAAAAAAAAATAAAATAAAATAAAAAGGAAAAAAATAAAAAAATAGAAACCAAGATCAAGAATCCCAATGGAGAAGAAGATGTTAAAAAAAGAGAAGCCATCTTAGCCATCTTCTTCAGTTCAGGAAATGCCATCTTAGCCATCTTCTTCAATTCAGGAAATGTTCTCATCTAAGTGAAGATGTTAAAGAGCGAAAAACAACTTCTTCACAAGGAATGGTGAGGCCCATATCATGATCAAACCCAAACTCTTCTTCGGCTTGTCTAAGCAGGCATTGAAACTCAGGGTGAGTCAAGAAGGAGATGGGGACAATGTACCTACTTCTATTTTCACCAACATAAACAGCAAAGTGTCCTTTTGGGACATCAACTGGCAAACCATCATCATCGTACCCATTTTTCTTTCCTAAGCTTGAACATCTCTTCAGAATTTGCTTGATGACTGTGGTTTGAGTGAGTTTGGTAGATTTTCTGATGGCCATGTTCTTGTTCTTGAAGAAGCACAGGAGAATGGGAGAGATAAGAAAGTGGAGTGGGGAGGATAGAGGGGGGCGATGGGGCTATTTATGAAGAAAGTTGAGAGAGAGAGAGAACATAGCACGGGTCTTTTGGGGTATGTGTATGTGAAGAAAAGACATGGTGGGAACCAAGCCCATTGGTTTACACTTCTATGTTGGTCCTCCTAATGACAATATGGACCCTCCATTCTCACACCATTAATACCCATGTTATAGAGATTTTCCCCTATTACAAGAGAGATATGAGATAAAATGGCGGTGATTCTTGTTTTTGATAAATTCCAAGTATGAATATTTTTAAATATTTGATGGGAAACATTTTGCTTTCCTTTATGGGATCAATCTCCAAATCTTATTATAGTAACATAGAAAGCTTCATCTCTGGGATATGCAAGACAATCAAATATAACTTGATCTAAACCATTAGATACATCATGTTCATGTGTCCTTTCTTCACATACAAACAAATGATGTGTTTATGCACATGAACATTTACCTGAGTTTAATTAAATTACCTAAAATCACGGACCAAAAATTTTGTGTACTGAAGAGTACAACCCTGGAAATGGTTTGGCATCTTGTGATTGTTGGGCTTGTGATTCTGTGGACTTTAAGTAACACAAAAAAACAAGACTTACTCGGTACATCCAAATCTTTCGCAAACCCATGTGTATTTTAATGCATCCTTTGCAGGTTTTTACCCCATTGTCTTTTAGCTTTACATTGTCACATTTACAGAGAAGACCCATGAGCCAAACCCTAATGCCTATTCATATACTATATAATATTCATAGAGACCCCTATATGCCATTTTTTTAAATGTCCTTGAGTATGAGAATTGTTGGCTTTACAGTCAGGTACCATTCTTTATTTTATTTTCAACAGGTAACATTTTTCATATAGATAGTCCACTAAATTCTTGCTAGGAGCCTTCAAGCATCAATACCAATAACTTTTATTTTATTTCATTTTAATTTTTTTGGGGTCACAAGGAAATATGATTTGGTACATGCATATGAACCGTCCAATCATACATACGCACAATTCGACAATCCAAATGCATCTGCACCCAAGTACTGCTCGGTCATAGGTTCCCTCCAATAGTATAAAAAAGCTGCACTTGTCTCATATTTTATCTTTTAGCACATCTACTGATCTACATAGCTTAAGATTTATCCAACATTAAAACTTGACAGTGTCAATTGAGATCAATTAAACCTTAAACCAAATGTAGTTGGGCTGATAGCACCTGTTTATTAAATATATATAAAAATGGAACAAACAGACAGTTTCTACTTGTTCATTCTTATCCTAAGCTTTCATTATGATACTGATTAACATTAATTATTATCAGCTTAGAGCTATCATTCATGGTTGATGTTACTCATATCTGGCATGTTAAAAATTGCTCATCAGCTTGAAAAAGGTACCCACTACCAGAACATGGACTTGTCTTTATGGACTAATCATGCTTATTATTAGCTTAAATATGTGGTCTTCCTCAAAATTAAAAGATAGGGGATAAAACCCCGTTATATCTGAAAATGACATACCGAAGAAAGCAATTATGCTTTTTGTTTAACCTGAAAACCCTGTCTATCCAATTATCCAAGCAACGTTTGCTACAAATAAAGTGTCTCAACTCTCAAAATATAGATGGGTATTTCTTGTGTGGTCCTGCTCAACTCACCACCACCAAAATAGAACAGTACTGTTCAGACATAAATTCCCAAAATTTGAACCACTAAAATCAGAGAAGTAATATCTACAACTTCTTGGTTTCAGAAAGTTATCCTCAAACACTAAATTTAATGCCTGATATGGAAATGTTTGGCATTCCCATGCCTGTCTTCTCGTCCGCTTTTTCTTAAACCCCAACATTGTACACGATGGTACATCTACGCTATGAATCCTCAGACACCGGCCTTTAACAATTGCATGACAACTCTAAAGTCACGGAGTTATTTTACAATGTCTAACAGTTGAGAATTTCACCAACCCAGCAACATATATTATCTATGACTAATATACATATACCAAGATTTCCCTGACATGCATGGATGATATTGTTGAGTTTGCTAGGTGAAATTTGTTTTACTGATAAAAGTTGGAAAAGGAAAGGAAGTAAATTACACTTGGAAGGCCAGCTCTCAGAGAGAAACTCTTTCATGTTCTGTGACTTAGATTGATTGGAAATGTAGACAAAAAAAAAAAATTGCTGACCAGAAAGGCCCACCAATCTCACCGAAATGTGGCACCCTTTTGAGAGGCTTGAAGCAATACATTTTCTAAATAGATGATAATGACCCTGCGTATTCTTCAGCACATGAAGGCCATGTTACTCTTGCCCCCTAAATTTTCCTGTAAGGACAACATTGTAAGGTCTCGTAAAAATCAATTCAATTACGTCAAACGGCTAATTTATCCGGAGAGTCCATGTAATAACTGTCCAGTTGGCTTCTTTTATATGGCCCCCAAATTTTTGTAAATTCCTCTCTTATTTATGTTGTGAAAAATGACTTAGAGCTTAGGAATGATATTACTGTACTAAAAGCAATTGAGTGAGATGGCATTATTTGTCACTGCAAATTATACATGGATAAAAAACACAAACAAGTTGAACAATTCACCCTTGCCTGAATTGAATGAAAAGGGTGACATCAAATGCCATGAAAATGCATGATGCAAGTTATTAATGGTTTAAGTATTGTTAACAGATGGTGTTATTTCCTTTTATCATTCCCACAATATGATACTTCGCACTTTTTGACCATTAGATTAGCTAATTATACTATTTAAAAATACAATCCGACAGTTAAAAAATAGAAAACACGGTATATTAGGAGAAAGCACGCTAGCTAAGACCCTACCATCAGGTAACTGATGGGATAGCCACAAAAATGTGAACAAGCAAAACTAAACAAGCTCACATGGATTGTAAGGACATTAGTCAGAAATCAAGGGCCCTAGGATGAAGACTGGCATGTAAGATGACTCTAGATGACTCTGAAACTATTAATCAGGTATAATTGTTGCATGGTGCTTCAAATATGTCATGACCAACTAAAAGGACAATTGAGCAAACGTTAATTAAATAGATTAAGCCCCTCACTATAAAAAGCCTAGACGGATAGAGATGGACTATAACCATTGGCGATGGTACCAGCTGTACCACTAAAAAAGAAATTACGAAAAAATAACGAAAATTGAGGATAGGGTCGTACCTGGTATTTGCCAAAGGAATTGAAATGACTATGACAGCATAAGCAGGTCCCACCTAAATGCCAGAATGGATGACCCCATTCCTACTGATCATCTATAAAGAGCATCACAAGGACTGATGGAAGTGCTTGATAAGGGCCCTCGTCTTTATTGACATAGAATACACTTCAATATGAGAACGTGAACTCTGCATAAGTATGAAAAAGTAGCATTTCCAAAGCCAAATTCAACAAAAAGGAGGTTCACCTATACCCGATTGAATTATCTACAGTAACTCGTGGATCCCATTAAACAAAAACTAAACTGCTAATAACGATAATAAACAGTAATGGATCTAATCAGCCGATGCTCAAAACCAACAATTTGAAATGAAGAAAGTGATCCAAGTGTTAACAAAGAGTAAAATTCATAAGCAATCTTTATCCCAACGACGTAGCCATAATCTTCTGCTTAATGCCATGCATGATTTGCACTAAGCACAGCATCGTGCCTCTGCTGAATCTTGCTCAGAACACAGAAACACTGACACTTGAAAAGAATATGATCCATTAACTTTAGTTATGGAACTCCTTTTCCAGCCTCATATTTGTTAAATTCAGTTTACAGGGTAGGTGGTCCATCAGTCAACCTGCACATATCAGATGCACTGTGCAAAGCACCTAATTTAGCAGATACAGGCAGTTAAGTAAAATTGAATTTTTTTTTTTACTGCTAAATAATCAAATCATACACTTTCTCCCTTTTGTATATTGATACAAAGATGCATTTTCAATTTTAAGTGACAAGGCGGAAGAAAAAAAAAAAAGAGAAAATGAAGAGAGGCTAAGAGACAAATCTCCCCGCTGTCGAAACAATACATGTTACTGTTAAATGCCTATGCCATCATGTGCTGCTTCTACAAAAAGGTGAAGAAAATAGTTCGAGAAGTCTGAAAGAGGAATCCAGTCACTGGTCAGATATAGATTTCAACTGTTGATGCTGTCCATCAATTAAGCTTATCTGTCGTCTGAGTTTTGCAATATGTGCTTGCACCTAATACATTTATTGAACAAAAACTGTCAAAATATTTTACATACAGGCTTGAGTAACAACAGACAGAATCCTTCTACTTCTAGTGCCAAAACAAATGAAACAAAATAGAAAATAGATCCAACAGGGTTTATATCTCCACAAGAATAAAAACTATATATCAAATGCAAAAGGATCTTACACCATATCTTATTTTAACTCATTCAAACTTTAACATGAGTAAACAAGGGATTGATGCTTCAACATTAAATGGATAATTTAAGCATGTGAATTGCTATGCCTCACCACTACAGAAGTAGATGAATTTTCACAAGTTATTCTTTAGCTCATGAGCCTTGCTAATAAGTAAAAGATTATTGAATAAAATGAAATTAGCAGTTTTTATGCTCCTCTGTTATAAAGTTCAGAAAATTATTAAAAATCGTGAGGAATTATTGAAAGGTTCTTCATTGTAGGGCATCGCATGAGAATGCATACAGTTACACTGTCACTTCAACTATATCAATGCATGCAGTTACACTGTCACTTCAACTATATCAAATTTGCACAGCTCACTTTGAAAATCTTTCAGAAATTTAGAACTTGACTAAATCCAAATTAACATAAATTGTTTTTGCACTTCTGCATGATGCTACATGAATAAAAATGTGCTTGTACTCACAGAAAAATGAGAAAAGAACTAAAGCTGAGGTTCCTGATCAATTTATGTGTTAAAATACTTCATAATCAAGGTTCCCAGATCTATTTCTCCACGGACAAAAAGAATGGATAATTAAACATGCATGCTTAACAATTTAGCTCTGACTTGAGATCTACTTGGCCACAATAATATCTAAATGTTCTGATTTGGTGCACACAATTCTATCTGCAACCGAATGTCAAAATTATATTCATCTGTCCAAGGTATTATTTCAATAATATAAATCAATATTTGCTTGAAAAACATCATCATAGCCGTTTCACCAAGTTATGATATTTTAATTTTGTAAGTTCTTATGTAATCTTTCGGTCAGGTAATTATTTAAGGGTTTTTCTTTTCATAAATATTTTATACATCATCTAGGAAAAGAAACCACCATGTCCATCTGTTTCTTAAATTAGTTTATCTGCAAAATATTTTCATTAGTTCATCACTTGAGAACATTCAGTTTGAAAGTATAAGTAATAAAAGCAATTCGTTCCTTGTCCTAGAAAGGTATACATGTGAAAGTAGACTGCCAATGTGAGTATTATTTAGGCTTGTCTATGATGGTGGTATTAGGATGTCCAAGCAGTTTGTGCATCCTAGAAGTATTAAGCAGGGGGAATTGCCTGAAAACTGGAACTACTTCCGTGTTATCTACATAGATGAACCATTTGAGAATAACTAATTGTGTGACTGCAGCTAAAGACAGATAAATCATTACTTTTTTTACTTCCCGGCAAATCCAAATAATATACCAATTAATAACTCAAAATTATTTTTTTTTTGCTTTGAATGCAGCCTAAAGATTACAAAAGATTAAGTAATAAAACCCTGGTGCTTCTTCCACCAGAGGGAATTAATAAATGGCATATATGCACAGTTTCTCTCATAAAAGGAAGCCTCTCTTCAAGTAAGTCCCTATTACATTATTATCTCTGTTCTCAAATTCTCGCAGTTTTCTCTCTCTCAAACACAGTCAAACACATGCAGATATGTGTACAAGCTAGCGCATCCATGGGCAGCAATAAATCAATAGCAGCCACACTGAGAAAAGAATGAGCAAGAAAATGAATCAATGGAATGGGTAATACTGGTTTTCTTTTGCTCATGATTACAGTGGTGTCATAATATGATTACACGCTGAGCAATAGTTTCGTATTTCAAAGTTCTTAAGAATCATAAGATCAACCAAATTTTCAAGCCTTCGCCAAAAGGTTTTGGGCACGAGGACAGAGAAATGTAAGGAAAAGTTTCAGAACAAAGATAGTGCAGTGTTAATGTTATGCCAGTGATTGACAGAGCATAGCCATTTTCAACATGTGAAGCTGTTAAAGGACAGCTAACACTGAGAATAGTGTACATGATGGAAAGGGACTAAGGGGGGGATTCATTAGAGAATAATGCAAACAGGTAAAGACAGAAAATAACCAAGTATGATGAAAAAAAGTTGACTGACTATAAAAACTAACCATGGTGAACAGAGGAGACTGAAGAGTCTAGTCTAAATAAAAAGTCACCAGTTTAAAGTCTAAACATCTACAATTTTTATGAAGCATGTGCTCAAAGTTGTGAAAATTGAGGATCTGATAAACATTTGGATCCATCTTTTGACCTGAGAAACATTTGGATCCATCTTTCTGAAAAGTTATTTCTCATTAACTTTCATGACCAAAAAGTCAGATAATCTGTGTATGAGAATACAACCTTATGGCTATTTTTCTTCATGAACAGAAACTGTTTGAACTATTTTTTCTAGGAGAATGTTTTACCAAGGTCTCGAATACAGAATGGAAATTCAGACTACACTAAAGTATAATAAAAACACACATGCGCACACAGACACTGCAGCTACAGCACAGAACAAGAGATTCAAACACACATGTCATCTAGCTAAATATGGTAGTAAATCACGAAAATCACATATAATGTGCACAGAATAAATGCTTTTGAGCAAGCGAGAATGTAATGATATGTAGTGGGAATATTAAAGGATGTTGTATACCCCTCACCTGTTGATGAGCTGCTGCAAGTTGTAACAGCTCATCTGCTTCAAATTCATGAACCACTGGCTTAGAGGATGATCTTTAGTGTCGCCTCGCTTCCTTTTGCTTGCATCCTCAACTGCTCCTGTAAAGACATAAAAATGTTGTTATGGTTCTAGGTTTGAGTCTATCTTTTAGGGATTTGATTTGCCTATCGTTTAGGGACTAAATTTCTTTATTATTTGAATTTTAGATTGTTATATCCTTTCGCATTCTTATCCTTTTAAAGGACCTAATTTATAGGCCCCCTGTTATTGTAATGAGACTGGTCCTATTTAAAGGTCAAGATTATCAATTGAACTCTAAGCCGTATTTTGATTGAAATTACAGAGATCTAGAACTCTCTCTCCTAACAAGATTCAAGCTCCCTTTGACAAGTTTGAAATATCACTCAAAATAGTTCAATCAAAGCGTAAGAACAAGACGAAAGGGAAATCCATTTTATTGGACTTTCCTGCACATCGCTTTGTGACTCAATCTTATTCACAAGTTCATAGCAATTTGGTATCAGAGCCAAACGCAATGGGCAATGAAAATAATTCTCGCATGCAAGATGACTAGCCAATTACAGCATCAATGATGGAGACTCGAATTTATGAAATCGAGCAACATTTGGAGGAACAAAACCAAACAGGTTCAAAAGCAAATTAATGAACATATGCAAACCTCCTAATTGGTATTTCAAAGTCTATAATTGGAGATGGTGAAACTAGTAGTGCCACCATGCGCAAGGTTGACATGCCATGCCTTTTGGCATGGAAACACCACCACCACCACCACCACCACCATTAATAGATGGGTTAGTTCCTGGTTATGCTAAGCTCGATTTTCCCACTTTTGATGGATCAGAGGACTGCTTAATTTGGCTTCATCACTGTGAACAGTTGTTTGGAATCAGAACACAAAGGAGACTGCTAAAGTGGGCTTGTCAACCTTTCACATGTTGGAAGAAGCACAATTATGGTATCGCCAACTCAAATGGGAAAAATGGGGTAATTAGCTGGCCAGAATTTCAGAATTATTTCTCTTTATGGTTTATACCGCTGAAGGGTTGCAACCATTGGAAGACCTGGTTACTTTGAGACAAATCAGGGTAATGGAGCTTTACCAACGATGATTCCAAGAGAAATTGGCATGGATCAGTGACTTTGTACCCACCACTCTGCATTGGATGTTCAAATGCACAAGCTACCTAATTTGGCCATTGCTATGAGTCTCGTTAGGGCATTAGAATAAAAACAGCGGTTATGTAAGACACCTGTCCTCAAAAAGAGATGTGGCAAGGCATCAAGGAGGTACTCAAACAATTCCCACACCAGCCCCTTTAATGAAAAGATTGCCATAGGTAGAAATGGCGCAGATCAGAAGAGTTATGTTACAATTTTGAGGAACACTATACAGCAACCAATCAATGTAAAAATTATTTTGAATCGAGATAGCCAATGGTTATGAAGAATTTAATTTATAGGTTGTTCATCTTCAGTACGAGCTTGAGACAAGCTATATTTTTTTTAGAAGGGAAGTAATATTACATTTCTAGGGTTGAGTCTGTTTTTTAGGGATTAGATTTGCCTTTCTTTTAGGGATTAGATTTCTTTATTATTTGAATTTCAGATTGTTTTTTCCTTTTGCATTACTATCCTTTTAAAAGGAGCTAATTTGTAAGTTTCCTATTATTGTAATGAGACCAGTCCTATTTAAAGGACAAGAGTATCAATAAAACTCTAAACTGTATTTTGATTAATTACAGATATCTAGAACTCTCTCTTCTAATGAGGTCCAAGGTTTCAAGCTACCTTTGACAAGCTGAAGTTATTACTCAAAATAGGTCAATCAAGGTGTGGGAACAAGATGAAAGCCCTACAACTCGATCCTATTCAAAAGTTCATACCAGGTGTACTGATTACCATAAGCATGTAAAAGTTATATTTATTTGTTCAAAGAGGGTAGTGAGCAACACTATGTAAGACAGCAAGGAAAAATACCAGGAGGCAAAGTAAAGCCAGCAGGTAATCTGGGTAAGTTTACTGCAGGATGATTTTGTACACGAGCAAAGAAACCCTCAGAAGGCTCAGGGAACACAATCTCATCATATGATTCCACAACAACAGGCTTCTTGGTTGACATAGGGCCAGACTCATCCTCAGGGTACAACTTCAAGTGATGATATCTGCACATAATCAAAACCATAAATAGGCCAATCTCAAAGCTTTTATTTCTATTTCAACTTTTTAGTGTATATATTAAGCATAAGGGCCAGCTCTTGGTGCATTGGCAAAGGTATTAGGCTTGCTCTATAAAGCTGAAGGTTTATGTTCAACAAGCAACCGATTTAAGTGAACTGGGGATTTGACGGTTGCCTTCAAATCTCCCTCCCAAGACTCAACTTAGGAGGAATCACCACTCATGCATGTGTATAAAAAATATACAGACTTTGGAAGAGAAGAATTCTTGCTACAGAAACCTAACTGAAAAAATGATGAAAAAAACTAAAGAGCGATGCCCTCCAACCATGTAGAATATCAGTGAAATGGGCTCCTTCAATTTTCTTTGAATTAGAAACACATGAAAGCCTCAAAACCTGTCCTGATCAATATAACTACAAAGATGGATCAATCCTAAATACAAGCATTTCTATGCAGTTAAAACTCCAAAAATTGGCAAACAACAAGGGGGTCTTTGCAAGGTTTCCTTTTAAAGTAACTACAATGGATTTTATTTCTGGAAAATCTTCTAACATCTCCAGACATATCTACTAATTGTCTGATGAAATAAATTCTGTAACCATTTCATTTTTCTATAACTGACTGTTGTTCTGCACTCCCCAAATAAATGAAAGATAGAAGATAAAGTCTAGTAGTTTCTGGAACATTCCCACTAGAATTAACACCAAGTACAATAAATCATGCGTTACATCAACAAGCAGAATATGACAATGACTAGGAGTATTTACATTGGTTAAGTACTCATATAAGCTCTTCATAGATGCATTATTGTAGGTAGAACACATTGAAATGCTCGTGCTTTACATCAAGAATATGGAGAATGATTTCACAGAAAATTAGTTGGGCAATTCCAATCTTAAAACATAGCTACCAATACAGCTGAGTAATAGATGAAGGAACTCACAAGTTCAAGGGTTTATCACAAACGTCACTGCGGAAATACAGTGTGATAGCAATCTCAAATTCACCCCACCCTGCTTCCGATAATTCAAAAGATGGTGACTCAATGACTCTTGTTGGATTATTGAAACTGGAATGCAGCTGAAAAACAGCTCGTTTTATCACCACACCAATGTCCTCGTTTGAGGCCCCACGTACATATACAGTCCATTTATGTGACTGGTACCTAGTCATTGAGTTAAATAGAAGTGTATACACATTTAATACAGAAACAGCAAACACCTGCTAAATAAAAAATAAGAATTTACTTACTCGTTAGCCTTTTTCCCAAGCCAGAACGAGACATTACCATAAACATTTGGGATGCTGACCTTGACATCCTTGAGCTTTTTATTCAGAATCTGTAACAAAGTCCAAACGACAGGATTAAAGACAAGAAGAAAACAAAAAACGAAAAGGCCAACCCTTATTTGTATAAAAGTCGTATCGATTGATGAAATGAAGCATCACTAATTCCAGCTATGCAAATGTTACACTTTGCTAAGGTCATCAAAACATTGGGCAACTGTTCAAATCACCTCAAACTAATTGAACTTCATTAAGATTAACTGCATTCCAACGTAAAAAAGAAAAAAAAATAGCTTTCAGAAACATCTTCAATTTCCTAAAATATATGAGGAGCTTAAAAGGAGGACGAAAAAAACATTCCAATGAGAACAGCAATAAACCTCCTGGCCAAGCTCAATGCAGAACAATCTCACAAACACGAAGTAAGTATTCATTGATAACAGAGTCTTCTGCTGTCATACAACGAATTACATCAGAGCGTATCATTTATTATGACGATTCTAGAATCGGATAAATGGCCAAATCAAAATAAAAGGCAAACAAAACTCAGTCTCACTACGAAGCCCATAAAGAAGCAATCTCAAAACATAGTATTGGCACTGAGATTAACAAAAACTTCCTCCAAGAAACAACCTTTAGTCTCTGGGAAACATTATTCCGGTGATCTATAGAGATGGATAATAATTAAAATCTGAAACTGAAATTGACAGTTACCTTCTTTTCACTGTCATCGACATTGCTCATTTTGGCTTTCTGAAATTAGGGTGTGGGCCCACTTAATTCAGAATGGTCTTGATCGTTTCTTTTCGACAATGAACTGTTTGTCATAATTCTTAACACATCTTCTCAGACATGAGTGTTGATTCAGAGAAATTAGGGTTTTCCCTCCGCCAAAATTACAGTGCCTGGAGCAGGGGGTTGAAGATGAAATTATTCTCTGCTCCTCACTTAAATAGAGCATTTTTCAGTGGACCAATAGGAGCTAAAGGATGGAGGGGTAAAAACGTCAACAAACTCGATCAAGACACTAGTGACAATTTTGACTTGCTCTTGTGGTGTTTGCGTTTGTATGTATGGAGTACTCTACTATTTCTCAATTTCTTCTGCCGTTATTTATAACGACTAAGCTCTGTTTATAAAGAATGAGGTAAACTTCCCTCATAGTCCTCGTCTATCTCTAATGCACACAAATCTCCTTACCCTTTTACTTTATAACACATGGCTGTTTAGGACATCTTATAAATTCTCTCACTTAATTCTATTCTTCAAACATAAATTATATCATTTTGAAGCTCCACATTCTTAAGCTTTATGCAATCCATGACAATCTGATATACATTCAAAATTGAAATCACAGTTGCATTGCAAGTTATAATATCTTGCAGAAAAAGTGAACATTCCATTTTTTCCCCCTTAAGTTGTAACCTCAATCCAACTACATCCAACATCTTTCTTTAATCCCCTATCTTTCATTATTTCCCTGATTTCTCCAATCTCACCCCACATCCCAAATCTAGCATATAAATTAGATAACAGAACATGCATACCCACATTCTGAGGCTCCAACTTAAGTGCTGCTTGAGCAGCCAATTTACCTAACTCAATATTCCCATGTTCCTCGCAAGCACTAAGCAATGCTCCCCACATGGAAATGCTGCAACTCTCATGCCCTTTACTCAGCATCTCATTCACAAGTTTCCAGGCTTTATCTAATTCACCAGCTTTACAAAGTAAATTCACTACACAACTATAGTGCTCCGGGCCAGGATTTATGTTAAAATCTCTAGACATTGATCCAAAATACTCAATTCCAAGTTGCACTTGGCCAGTGTGACCACAAGCTGAGATGACTGTAATATACGCAATCCCATCTGGTCTTATCCCTTCTTTTAGCATCTCATTGTACAAAGCAATCAACTCATTAAAATACCCATTTCTACCATAAACACCAAGCATTGAAGTCCACAAAACAATATCCTTATCTGTTTCCTCTCAGTTTAAATCCTGCCAAATTGAAGACTTGAAGAGCCTTCCCCAGCAAACCACACTTGCCATACATTTCAACCAATGAACTTTGGAGAAAAAAATCATTTTCAACGTCAAGAATTTTACGGGTCAAATAGGCATGCACTTGCCTGCCTAATTCAATTGCAGAAAGCCCTAGGCATAGCATCATAATCCAAACCCAAAAGAGGCATCTTTCTTATCAATTTAACTCCCTAATCCCACAATTTCTCCTCAACATACCCAGATAAAAGCGCATTTGCACAAACTGTGTTCTTCACGGGAATTTCATCAAACACCATTGCCGCACCACTAACTATATACAATTTTGCATATAAATCGATCAAAGCCCTACCGACAATCACACTGGCTAAGCAACCTGATTTCATCACATGGGCATGAATCTGTTTACCAAAGTTCACATCTTTGACAGAAGATGAAGCTATTAAGGAACTACACAAAGCATAAGTATCTAAAGGAACACAGTTTTTATGCATGATGGAGCAAGTTTTTAGTGCATATAAAGGAAAACCATTTCGACAAAAATTAGATAGGAAAACATTGAAGGGCAATGGGTTATTGGTGTTGAGGAAATTGCAGAAGTTATTTAAGGTTTTAAGATTGTTTTCATTCACGCATGCGGTGTACGTAAGGATGAGCTTGGTATGAACAGTAGGGAAAATAAAAACCAAGCCTTTCCTGATTAGATGATGATAGGAGCTTGAAAAGCTTATAAATATTGTGTGTTAATGTGTGGTTTTGTCTAATATTGTGTTTATTATTTTGGTGTTTTACCTATATTTTGTTGCTTTTATGTGTTTTGTGTGTGGTTGTTTTATTTGTTTTATTGGAGAAAGGAATGATTTAAAGATCAAAGGAGTCAAGTGAAAGAAAGAAAGCCAAAGGTGAGCTATAAAGGAAGTGTCGCGAGCGCAACAAGGATGAGTGATCGCGACAGAAGGCGGGGAAGAGAACAAGGAGAGAGGCGTGCCATGTCACGAGGGTGACAAGGAGAAGAGCTCGCGACAGCCAGCGGAGCTAGCTAAGCAACAGCGTATCTTGTCGCGAGCGCGACAGGAGTCGCGAGGTCGCGACAAAGTGCGAATGAGCAGTTAGAATTCTGAAGTGATGCAACTTTTCTCAAAACAATACAATTCTTGTGAAATGATATCTTGAAGGAACATAATTTTTAGAGAGGCATATATATGCCAAGTGAACAGAATTAAGTGAAGGATGAATTTTTAGAATTTGATTTTGTGATTCTAAGAACTTTAATTTCTTTTAGTACTTTAGTTTTTATTTTCATGTTTTGAAGAGGAGAAAATAAGCAAGGGAGAAGACATATTGTGTGAAGGGAAAAAGGGTTGAGAGATCCCCTTCTCCTTGTTCTTATTTTTTTATTTTTCTTCCTTGTAATCTTTACATGAATATTATGTTTGCATTTGATTATATATGAACAAATTTCTATTTCCTTTTATAATATTGATCTTTGATTGTAGTATTTGCTATTAAAATTTTATTAGTATCATTGTAAGTTAAGGAAGACGACCTTCAATGTGCAATTCCTTTTCTGAAAATTAACATAATGGTCATAAATAAGGGAGTTAGCGAGAGCAACGTCTTATTGAAAGTTAATAGGAAATTCATTATCAAAGCATAGTTAGAGAGATCACATGTGGAGATAATTGCTATAGGTTGGTGTTTAATCTTAAAATGTGTAATTAAAATCACCTAGTTCATTAACGAGAGTTGAGAATTAGTACTTTAATTACATGTCTTAGGCAATCTAATTCATGTCGAGAGAGTGGATTAGGAATTTATTCCAACTTGGCTTACTAATAAGATTAAAAACTATAATTAAAATAATGGTATCGAATGCATGATTATTTAATTTCATAATATTTATTGTCTTCTTTGATTATACTATCTAGGATTTAATTAATTTATGCAATAGAGTAGTTAGAATTAACTTTCACTTTTGAACATCGTAAACAAGATTAAAATTGAGTAGTAATAATAGGTGATTAAAATCAATATTTCCTCGTGGGATCGATATCTGAAGTACTATAATCGGTACACCATATACTTGCGGTATTTTAGCTTTTAGAAAAAGCGTATCAAGTTTTTGGCGCCGTTGCCGGGGAAATTGATTGATTTAATTTATTACATTATGAACCTTGATTTAAGATTCTGGATTACGATATTTAATTTGTTGTTGTTTGTTGTGAATTTTCAGGATTTGACTGTTCATGCCGCGTACGAGGAGTTCGCAAGAAGAACTTGAACCGTTCAATCCGGAGATAGAGAGATTTTTATTGAGTAACCGTAAGTCAAATAAAAAGAAGAATCGGAGTAGAAGAATTATTATGGCTGAAGAAGAAAATCCACCGCGCTTGATGGACTTTGCCACACCAGCATTGAGTGGTACTCAACAAGGTGTGGTAAGACCTACGGTAAATGCAAACCAATTTGAAATTAAACCATCACTTTTACAAATGATTCAAAACAGTATCCAATTTTATGGTTTGGCAAATAAGGATCCAAATGCTCATTTGGCAAATTTCTTAGAAATTTGTGATACTTTTAAGATTAACGGAGTTTCGGCGGATGCAATCAAGCTTAGGCTTTTCCCTTTTACATTAAAGGACAAGGAAAAAGCTTGGTTGAATTCCCTTACTAGGGATTCTATCACAACTTGGGACCAATTAGCCCAAGCCTTTTTGTCAAAATATTTTTTTCTAGCAAAAACTGCCAAAATAATAAAGAATATCACTACTTTTGTTCAACATGACTCTGAATCTTTGTATGAGGCATGGGAAAGGTTCAAAGAATTGCAGCGAAGTTGCCCACACCACAATTTGCCAAGGGAGTTACTGATGCAAACATTCTATAACGGTGTGAATCCAACCACTCGAGGAACCATTGATGCGGCAGCAAAGGGATCTTTGATGAGGAAGACCACGGAGGCTGCATTCGAGTTATTGGAAGAAATGTCAATGAACAATTGCATGTGGCCAACCGAGAGAGCTAGGGAGACAAATTTCTCAAGTACAAGGGGAGTTCATGTAGTGGATTCAGTAGTAGCTTTGCAAGCTCAAATTGAGCAATTGACGCAAAAAATTAATAGCCTAGGTGTGGGTAGTAATCCAACTAGTGGGTGTAGTATATGCGGACAATTAGGCCATGGAAGTGAAGGGTGTAATTTGGGTATGGCTAGTACGGATGAACAAGTTAGTTTCATCCAAGGACAAGGAAGAGGAAACCCATATTCAAACACTTACAACCCCGGTTGGAGGAACCACCCGAATTTTTCTTGGGGCAATAGTAGTAACCAAAATAGGGCAGTAGGGTTTCAACAACCCCAAGATAGATTTGGAGCGTTGGAGGTTAAAATGGATAGATTTTTAGAGGGCATCAATATGAAGTTTAATGCTCAAGAGGAGGCCTAAAAGAGGATGGAAACTAAGTTTGATCAAATAACCAAGAATCAAGCTTCCTCCATTCATAATTTGGAAGTTCAATTGGGACAAATTGCCAAGGCTCTTCCGTCACGAGTACAAGGAAATTTACCAAGAAATACGGAGGACAACCCAAGAGAACATTTAAAAGCCATCAAATTGAGGTCAGAAAAGTCTTACATTAATGAATTTATTACCACTAACAATTTTGGTAGTGTGCAGGAAACTAAAGGGCAAGATGGGCTTTGTGTCGCGAGCGCGACACCTGTCGCGAGCGCGACAGGAGAAGGAGCTACCTCCATCGTGGGTGAGGTTGGTGTCGCGAGCGCGCCAGTTACAGCGAAAGATCCTTCTGTCGCGAGCGCGACACATGTCGCGAGCGCGACGGAGGGGGTTGTACCAAAAAAAATTCCAAGGATTTTCAAATCACGACCACTATTTCCGCAAAGGTTGAAGCAAGAGAGTCAAGATAAGCAATTTCAATCTTTTCTTGATAAATTGAAGCATGTTCATATAAATTTAAATTTTATTGAAGCTATAACACAAATTCCTAACTATGCAAAATTTCTTAAAGATTTAATTACGAAGAAAAGAAATTGGGAAGATGTTTCAACCATTGAATTGACTGAGGCATGTAGTTCTATCATAACAAATAATTTGCCTACTAAGCTGAAGGATAATGGTAGTTTTACCATTCCATACATTTTAAGAGATGTTGAGTTCCCTAAGTGTTTATGTGGTTTAGGAGCAAGCATTAATCTTATGCCATTATCTATTTTCAAGAAATTGGGGTTAGATTATGTTAAACCTACTTCGATGGTTTTACAATTAGCTGACCAATCCATTAAAAAACCATATGGTATAGTGGAAGATGTATTAGTTAAGGTTGACAAATTTATTTTTCCTGCCGATTTTGTCATCTTAGATTTTACATATGATGTGAAATGCCCATTGATTTTAGGGAGACCTTTTATGAGAATAGGTAGGGCATTGGTTGATGTCTATGAGGGTTCATTAATTTTGAGAGTGGGGGATGATAGTGTAGAATATCGCATGGATAGGGCATTAAGATACCCCATGGAGGAGAATATATGCATGAGAATAGATGTCATTGATGTTTGTGTAGCAGCAGTATTTAATGAAGCAGGTGTAGATGGGGAAATCATTGAGGAAGAAGCTAGTGGGAAGGATGGGCAAGAGGGTGCAAGGCCAGAACGATTATATCGGAATGATGCACCTATACCACCTTCAATTGTAAGTCCTCATACGGTGGAGTTGAAAAAGTTGCCAAGTCATTTGAGGTATGCATTCCTTGGTTTAAATCATACTTTACCTATCATCGTATCTAATAAACTTACTAGTAATCAGGAATCTTTGCTAGTAGGGGTGGTTAAAAGGAGAATAAAAAGTATAGGATGGCAAATTTCGGATTTGCAAGGAATTAGTCCTAATGTTGTCATGCATAGGATTAATTTGTTAGATGATTGTCAACCTAGAGCAGATAGGCAAAGGAGACTTAATCCAAACATGAAAGAAGTAGTTAAGAAAGAGGTCATCAAGTTGTTAGATGCTGGGATTATCTATCCAATTTCGGATAGTTCTTGGGTGAGCCCAATACATTGTGTACCTAAGAAAGGAGGTATGTCAGTAGTTAGGAATGAGAATGGAGAATTGATTCCTACTAGAACTACCACGGGTTGGAGGGTTTGTATTGATTATAGGAAGTTAAATTCAGCTACTAGGAAGGATCATTTTCCTTTACCCTTCATTGATCAAATGTTAGAAAGGGTAGCTGGTCATTCTCATTACTGCTTTTTGGATGGGTATTCGGGCTATTTTCAGGTTTTTATATATCCTAGTGACCAAGAGAAGACTACTTTTACTTGTCCATATGGCACTTTTGCCTATAGACGAATGCCGTTTGGGTTGTGTAATGCACCTGCAACTTTTCAAAGGTGCATGACCTTTATCTTTGGGGATATGATTGAGAACATCATGGAAGTTTTCATGGATGATTTTTCAATCTATGGAGATTCATTTGAGATATGTCTAAATAATTTAGATAGAGTATTGGCTAGATGTGAGGAAACTAACCTAGTGTTAAATTGGGAGAAGTGTCACTTTATAGTTGAAGAGGGAATAGTTCTTGGCCATAAGATTTCTAGTAGGGACATTGAAGTGGATAGAGCCAAGGTTGAACTCATAGAGAAATTACCCCCTCCTACTACGCTTAAGGGCATAAGATCATTCTTAGGACATGCTGGTTTCTATAAAAGATTCATCAAGGATTTTTCACTCATCGCTAAGCCTTTAACTAATTTGTTGGTTAAGGAAGTACCTTTTGAATTTTCTGATGATTGTATGCATGCTTTTCATTCTTTAAAAGAGGCCCTTACAACTGCACCTATAATCACTACTCCTAATTGGGAGTTACCTTTTGAGATTATGTGTGATGCAAGTGACTTAGCGGTTGGTTGTGTGTTAGGTCAAAGGATTGGTAAAAATTTACATGTAATCTACTATGCTAGTCATACTTTGTCACCTCCTCAAGTGAATTATACAACCAATGAAAATGAAATGTTGGCTGTTGTCTATGCATGTGATAAATTTAGGTCTTATTTATTAGGATCTAAAGTTATAATTTATACGGATCATGCAGCTTTGAGATATTTGTTTGCTAAGAAAGATGCTAAACCTAGGTTAATTCATTGGGTCCTTTTATTGCAAGAATTTGATATAGAAATTAGAGATAAGAAAGGCTCTGAAAATTTAGTAGCTGATCACTTATCTAGATTAGAAAATGCTGAAGGACCATTAGGGGATAGTCATGAAATCAATGAATCTTTTTTGGATGAATCTTTTATGTCAATAAATTATAAGCATGTGCCTTGGTTTGCAGATTTTGCTAACTTTCTTGCTGCAGGAATCATACCCTATGGATTGACATGGCAATAGAAAAAGAAATTTTTTAGTGATGTGAAAAACTATCTTTGGGAGGAGCTCTACTTATTTAGGATTAGTGGGGATGGTATCATAAGAAGATGTGTGAGTGAGGAAGAAACGGTGGATATTTTAGCTCATTGTCATTCATCATTGTACTCGGGACATAATGGTGGAGCAAAAACTGCTTCTAGGGTGTTAGAGCATGGATTTTATTGGCCTACCCTTTTTAATGATGTTAGGACTTTTGTAGCTAAATGTGATAAGTGTCAAAGGGCAGGAAACCTAGGGAAGAGAGATGAAATGCCTTTGAATAATATTTTGGAGGTTGAACTTTTTGATGTGTGGGGAATAGACTTTATGGGTCCATTTCCTATATCTTTTGGGAAGTCATATATATTGGTTGGGGTCGACTATGTCTCTAAATGGGTTGAAGCTGAAGCTTTACTAACCAATGATTCAAAGGTGGTGATCTCGTTTTTGAAGAAACTCTTTCCACGGTTTGGAGTACCAAGGGCTATCATAAGTGATGGAGGTATGCATTTCATCAATCGTTCTTTTGCATCATTATTGAATAAGTATGGTGTTCACCATAGAGTAGCTACTCCATACCACCCACAAACTAGCGGTCAAGTCGAAGTGTCCAATAGAGAACTTAAATGGATTTTAGAAAAAACTGTTTCTAATTCTAGAAAAGATTGGGCACATAAGCTTGATGATGCACTATGGGCATATAGGACTGCTTTCAAAGCACCTATTGGAATGACTCCATATAGGTTAGTATATGGGAAAGCATGTCATCTTCCGGTTGAGTTAGAGCATAGGGCTTATTGGGCAATTATGACCTTAAATTATGACATGAAAGATGCTGGATTAAAAAGATGTTTGCAATTAAATGAACTTGATGAATTATGTCTTTTTGCTTATGAAAATGCACGATTATACAAGGAAAGGTCTAAAAAGTGGCATGATGCTCATATCAAATATAAAAGTTTTAAGAGTGGGGATAAGGTTTTACTTTTCAATTCTCGCTTAAAATTATTTCCTGGAAAATTGAGATCTAGATGGAGTGGACCTTTTGAAGTCACTCAAGTTTTCGACCATGGATATCTAGAACTAAAAAATAATAAAGGAAACTTGTTTAAAATTAATGGGCATCGCTGTAAAATATATTTTGATGGAGCATATGAGAGTAAAGAGGTATCTTTTATCTCTTTAGAATTGGCTTAGTGTTATTCATTTATTTTTACTTTCTATTGTTTTTAAGTAAATAATTTTATTTTTCTTTGTTTATTACCTTATTTAGAATACTTACATATTTTTATTTTTATTTTACAGGTGTTTATGTTTGCTTTATTTATGTTTTTGATTTTTCCATTTAAAAAAAAGTCATGAACATTTCATCATTGTCGCGAGCGCGGCAGTTGTCGCGAGCGCGACAAAGATGAGTGGGACAGATCACAGGACTCTGTTGCGAGCGCGCCCTGTTCGCGAGTGCGACTAATTCATCTTGAATTGGGCAATAAGGCTCTATCGCGAGCGCGATGACAACGCGAGCGCGACTGTTGCTTTTAAGGATAAGGCATCTACTCTCTATCGCGAGCGCGATTTTCTTCACGAGCTCGCTAGTTCAAATATCGTGCCTGGACACGGGATTTGAATTTCTTAGGGTTTTAGCTGCCTTTTCACCTTCCCCTATATATAGTTAAAACCCTAAGTAAACTATTCACCTTCTCCATTCAACAGCTCTTGAGTTTTCAACGTTTTTCTTTCAAAGTTTTGAGTTCTCTTCTCCTTTGTTCTTTCTCTTTTGATTTTGTGGAGAGTTTTTGCTGGATTTTGTGTTGTTTCTCTTTCTTCTTCACTTATTATTGTGATTTCAGCTTGGGTTTTTTTTTATTTTCCATCATGGTGCGCACAAAATCCATTGAACGCAAGGATAAGCAGCCAGTTGCCGAGCCAAGTTCTCCACCAACACCACCTGTTGAGTATCTTCAGGCCAGGTTTGAGTGTCCCTTCCCTATCTACTTTGAAGACGAAGGGAAAAAGTTTAAGTTTTTTAACACCAAAACCTATGTAGGCATGTTGCATCTAGATACTGAATTGATTAATTATTTAGGTTTAACTGCTCAATTTGATAAATATATCAAATATATGAAATGGGAGGAATTTTCTGTCATGAATTTACCTATTAGGAGGGATTGGGCTGTAGAGTTTTTTGTAACATTGGCTTATGTTGATAATAAAAAGACTCACTTTAAATTTTGACACCAGGGTGCTGAGTTTACATTTGGTTTTGACGAACTTCATGATTGGTTTGGTTTTCCATTGAATGGAACACGCTTTAATTCCAATTTATTTGATCACCGACCAATTTGGACAACACTAACTGGCTTGACAGAATTCAATAACAAAAATGCCTCTAATAGACTTATTAAGGACAAAGGCTTGTTTTTATTTCATAAGTATTTATGCCATGCCTTATTTGGACGCGTAAAAAGCACCAAGGTTCAAACCAAGGACTTGTTTGTGCTTCATTTGTTACTATCGCGTAAAACACCATGCTCCATAGATTTTATCTTTGACGGGTTATACCATGCATCAGTTGCTAGAACTAAAACTGTAGGCATGTGCCATATGGTAATCGGTATCATTTTGGGGTGTTTAGGTGATTTAGGCAATTTTGTTTTGGTTGAAAATGAACATGTGACTTTAATGGATATCCGATATCTTCGTAACTCCCATGTTTTAGATAGACACGCTATGCCTCCGCAGTTTTTATTGCGTTTTATGCAGGAAACGAGATCTAGTCGTGCCAAAGGGAAAGGAGAAGCACCTGCAACATCTACTGCTGCTGAACCTGATGATTTCGATGAGGCTGATGATGAAGAAGAAGCTGCTATGGCAAGTGATTTTGGTATGGGTCGAGATGATCGGGATGAGCCTAGTGTCAGCGCTGCACAAGAGGAAGTTGCTGGTTTGCAGCAAGTTTTGTTACGTTTGGATGGGATGGAGGCTGCAAATCAAAGCATGGCAGCTCGAATGGATTCCCTTGAGGCCACTGTCAAACAAATGCATAGAAGTCAAACGAGCCTCAGCCACAAGCTCCTTTCCTTCTTTCGCCACCACAATATTCTTTTCACGCCTTCTCCACCGGGGTCCCCAAGTGGGGCCAATGAGTAATGTTACCTTCTCCTATTTTTAATTCTTTGCTATGTTTTCGTGCTGTTTGCGTTGTGCTTGTCCGTGTTGTATGTATTGTTTTGTGGAGTCTTCCTTACACAATGAGGACATTGTGTCCTTTAAGTGTGGGGAAGCTAGTTGGTAGTATGCATATAGGATTAGTGTTAAATGTTTTATGTTTTATGTTGAGTTGTGTGATGGAGTTATTCTTTGTGAGATTATTGCCTATTAACATATGTAATTAGTCTTTGCATAGTTAATTATGAGTCGATTTGATACATTTACTAACTTAGAATTAAGGATCTTTAGTTTTAATATGATTATGTTTCTATGGATAGGCATGTTTAGGTAAAGTACTTTGGTATATGGTTTTTTTAAGCCAAGTTTCTTTAAGCATGTTCTTTAGAATAGTGAGAATGCATGATGTAGAGTTTTATCATAGCTATGGTGAGCTTTTGAGCCTTAACACATTAAAAAATTTTTGTTGAGAGAATTCCTCTTGTATTCATTACTCTAGAACTTGTGTTAGATAATTTTTGAGATCACATTTAGTATGAGATGTGCTTGAAAAATGATAAGGGCATTTAGATTACACCATTTTGGCTTGCTTTAAAAACTTACCTTTTTGACTTTAGGTAGCCATTTTGAGCCTAAACTATTTTATTCATGAGCTTATTTTTAGCCTTTTGCCAATTTTTAACTAATTCAACTTTGAGCTTGAACCCTTATGTGGAAAATGTAGTTAAGCTTTGATGAGTAGGATATAGTTTTGATATATTTTAAGCATGAATTTTTGAATATGTGTCTAATCCCTGAAATTTAAAGCCACTAGTACTTCCTTAGTTAGTAAAAAAAACAATTACACTAGTTTGCTTTTAAAATAATGAAAACAAAAGTAAGGAAGGCAACTAGTTGAAGTTGAGCATAGTTGAAAACTGGTGGGGAGTAAGAATTATTGTACAGGGATATGGAAATTTCATTAGTACGTTTGGAAATCATGTTTTAGTGTAATTTTTGCAATACAAAGTCTTATTTGTTTGAGTTTTGGCTATGTTTTCCACATAAATGAGCTACTTAACCCAAAATTGTTCCTACCTTTACCTAAGCCAAGTTATAACCCTTTAAAGACCCTTTTGATTTTGTTCATTATTTTATGCTAGTGATGGAGATTTTTATTTAATACAAGCTTATAGTATGTGGTGGTACAAGAGGAAATATGAGTTAAACACAATCCATTAAACACTTGAGTGACGTAAGGCTGAAATTATGAGAGAATAACTCTACATTTTGTATTACTTGCTAGGATAGAGTACATGTTGTAAGAAATAAAGGTTTTTAAGAGCTTTATATCATTGTACTTTGCATTCTCTTGTTTATCTTATTTTGAGCATATGAGTATTAAACCTTATAGATCAAAGATTTTATTTTGGTATTTGTTGACATTGACTCATGATTAATATGTTAAAGAAACCTTGTGTGTGTTAATGTGTAAGAATCTTAAGAAGGACAACTCCTTATTCCATGTTTTATGTTTAAATTAAATGTTTGAGCTTTGATGTTTCTAACATTTTGAGTTTTTGCTTGAGGACAAGCAAAAGTTCAAGTGTGGGAAATTGATAGGAGCTTGAAAAGCTCATAAATATTGTGTGTTAATGTGTGGTTTTGTCTAGTATTGTGTTTATTATTTTGGTGTTTTACCTATATTTTGTTGCTTTTATGTGTTTTGTGTGTGGTTGTTTTATTTGTTTTATAGGAGAAAGGAATGATTTAAAGATCAAAGGAGTCAAGTGAAAGAAAGAAAGCCAAAGGTGAGCTATAAAGGAAGTGTCGCGAGCACGACAAGGATGAGTGATCGCGACAGAAGGCGGGGAAGAGAACAAGGAGAGAGGCGTGCCATGTCGCGAGGGCGACAAGGAAAAGAGCTCGCGACAGCCAGCGGAGCCAACTAAGCAACAGCGTATCTTGTCGCGAGCGCGACAGGAGTCGTGAGGTTGCGACAAAGTGCGGATGAGCAGTTAGAATTCTGAAGTGATGCAACTTTTCTCAAAACAATACAATTCTTGTGAAATGATATCTTGAAGGGACATAATTTTTAGAGAGGCATATATATGCCAAATGAACAGAATTAAGTGAAGGATGAATTTTTAGAATTTGATTTTGTGATTCTAAGAACTTTAATTTCTTTTAGTACTTTAGTTTTTATTTTCATGTTTTGAAGAGGAAAAAATAAGCAAGGGAGAAGACATCTTGTGTGAAGGGAAAAAGGGTTGAGAGATCCCCTTCTCCTTGTTCTTATTTTTTTATTTTTCTTCCTTGTAATCTTTACATGAATATTATGTTTGCATTTGATTATATATGAACAAATTTCTATTTCCATTTATAATATTGATCTTTGATTGTAGTATTTGCTATTAAAATTTTATTAGTATCATTGTAAGTTAAGGAAGACGACCTTCAATGTGCAATTCCTTTTTTGAAAATTAACATAATGGTCATAAATAAGGGAGTTAGCGAGAGCAACGTCTTATTGAAAGTTAATAGGAAATTCATTATCAAAGCATAGTTAGAGAGATCACATGTGGAGATAATTGCTATAGGTTGGTGTTTAATCTTAAAATGTGTAATTAAAATCACCTAGTTCATTAACAAGAGTTGAGAATTAGTACTTTAATTACATGTCTTAGGCAATCTAATTCATGTCGAGAGAGTGGATTAGGAATTTATTCCAACTTGGCTTACTAATAAGATTAAAAACTATAATTAAAATAATGGTATCGAATGCATGATTAGTTAATTTCATAATATTTATTGTCTTATTTGATTATACTATCTAGGATTTAATTAATTTATGCAATAGAGTAGTTAGAATTAACTTCAATTTTTGAACATCGTAAACAAGATTAAAATTGAGTAGTAATAATGGGTGATTAAAATTAACATTTCCTCGTGGGATCGATATCTGAAGTACTATAACCGGTATACCGTATACTTGCGATATTTTAGCTTTTAGAAAAAGCGTATCAAATGAGTATGGGGTGTCTTAGTGGCTCGAAGATTCTTATTTCGAGAATAATGGTCTAAGAATTGTATAAAGGTTTTGCAGATTTGGAAATTGAAGTGATTGGACATTACGCTATGTTTGTTTTGTGGGATTTGGAGAGAATTGAAGAGTGAGAAAAAGTGCGATCCATTTCTTTAGTTTGGACCAATTTTAAGTAGTAGAATTGAGGAGGAAAGAAAGTAAGAGGTTAAATGTATTTCTCAATTGCTGCCAAAATGGATTAGCAATTTCTCAGCAAATTGGTTGGAAAGGAGGAAAATGGCAAATTGAAGATAGGAAGTTACCAAAATACCCTAAAACAATATTTTTGAGCCGTTCGTCATCTTTTCACTCATGCATCATATGTTAATATTAGTACTAATTCACTTAGTTGAATGTCGAATAGTATACTTTCATTTTATTTAACAATTTAAATATTTTGATATTATATCGAATGCATATTGTATTTTTGCACTAAATGTAGCATAAAATAAGAGTGATAACAAATCCAAAAGAAAAAAAGAAAAAAGTAAAGGTGAAATTGTTAATTTTGAAATAAATTTTACTCAAATTTGAAACTTATTTGGATTTAATTTTACATGAAATTATATAATATGGTCAATTTAACGTTGCAGTCACAATAAAATAATTTTTATTAATAAACTAAAACAATTATTCTTTTGTATTGATAAAGTCATAATGTTGTGTTTTGAAGATAAAAATCAACAAAATTGCATTATAAATTGTGAATTGAGTTGTAATTTTGGAAAAAAAAAACAACTCCACCGATTGCATGTTGACAAATAGAAAATTGGGTAGAATTTTCTCTAAAACAAATTGAGGTTGTCATTTAAAAATCCTTCCCGTAAAGCTTTTCAGCTTAAAAAGAAAGGATAAAAATATGTATACATTTACATTGAGTGTGGTATTTTGTAATAAAAAAAATCCGTGTTAAATTGATGAGTGAATGGCTAATTTGAGAGAGGGTGGTGGTCTTATGATCCACTGAAGCTTGAAGTGACATTGGTGAAAATATCTTCAGTGCATGGAATAGTCAAAGCGCCCATTGGATGATGAAATCCGAATTCTTCTTCGGCTTTAGATAGCAAATCTTGAAAGGAAGGTTTGTTCAAGAATGATATTGGAACCACACACCTCTTCTTCTCAGCCTCTCCAACATACACGGCCATGTGCCCTTTTGGGACATGTATAGTTCTTGAACAACCTTTCTTTAAGCCCAATGCTGATGTTCGGATAAACCCAGCTAGACGTACTGCCATTATAATCTCTCTGTTGATACTTTAACAAAAAGCAGAAAAGAACGTGAAGACTTGATTGTGTTTGAGCCAAGTATAAGGAATTATATATAGATGAAATGGTATGAGGATATATTCAGTTGTCAGCAGCAAATTGGATAGGTTGTAGTTAAGATATTAAAGAATGAGATGGTATCACATGCTTGTGTCATCCAACCAATCCACATGTAATTGAGCCTGTTCTTGATTTTGAATGTCCTACATGAGCAGGACCATGAACCGATGGAGGATGACCTAAAGATTGGACAAGGACAGTTGGAGGAAAATCGGTGTGATCATAATATTAGATGAGGAGCCAATTAGCACTTATTAGTTAGATTAGAAGCATTGTTGAGACAATTAGCAGCTACTTTCTATCGAATGGCCATTGGATTAGGGGCATACTATTCCTTTGGTAGACCCCATATATATTGATAATTAGTTAGAACTAGGCAAGCCCACGTTACAGTTGATGAGCTATGTCCTTAGCTGATAGCCTGATATCAGTCAACAATTTGGAGCCACTCACTCTATATTTCATTCAAATCTTTTGGTGGAAACATGTAAATATAGCTATACCCCATCTTTGCTTATTAGTTAGATAGCAAACCCATGTGATCTCTCATGATCTATGTCTGAACCATACGGCCTCTAACTGCACAATGCCTTCAAACATTTGTCATCACAAATTGCTTAACCTATATATATGGAGCCACAGAGCAACAGAAAAGCATAAGTCACTACTCTTTCTTTGATTCTCTTCCCATCAACTTAAACTAAAGCACCATGGCTAGACATCTTGCTGCTGCTATTGGCAAGAAAATTATGCGTCAATCTTCAAATGTATCAAAAGGTTTTGTAGCAGTCTACGTTGGAGAGACAGAGATAAAGAGATTCTTAGTTCCTGTTTCCTATTTGAATAAACCTCTGTTTCAAAATTTGCTCAGTAAAGCAGAAGAAGAGTTCGGTTTTAATCATCCAATGGGCGGGTTGACAATTCCTTGCTCGGAAGATACTTTTGTTCATGTCACTTCTTGCTTGAGTAGATCATAAGAGAACATCCCATTAACCAATTTTGTTCTGGCTGAAATTGCCATCCTCGAAATCAATGTAAATAGTCAAATTGAGAAATATTATGTCTTTATTTACATTTGTGCTTTTAATTTTTCCCTTAATTATTTGTTTCCCTGCAATATTGAGATTCTTGTAGTATCCCCCAACTTGCATTACCACATATGTTGGGACCTGTACGATGCAATAATTGTTCTCTCTCAAATCTAAATTAAAGAAGAATAATTCCACGCCAGATAAAGAATATTTATATTATAAAAAAATAACAGTAAAAACTGTAACTGAATGAATAATAGCATTGCCACGAAGGAACAGATTCAAGCAGGAACAGAGAGCAGCTGAAAGCTTCATATAGCTATTGGGCAAGTTTGTCTATTTCTGCCATGAACGCAGGAAGAGCTTGCAAAAATTAACAAATGCATAACTTTCATACCGAAAATGATAATTCTTAATTTCAGATGATTCCCATTTAAAACATTGGCATTCAGAAATATTCATTGCTTCTTCCGCGCAAACCATCTTTGAAGCCTGCTGAGACAATATTGTTTTGAATAGAAACATCTTCTTTTGCTTCGACCTCAGATCTTTGAAAAGAAATTTTACGCTTTCGAGGGAAGTGCTATTCTTCAACAGATATTCTATCACCTTAAACTCATCACTTTGTCCCAAGCAATGCACAAATTCAACTGACTTGAACTGAAACAGCAAACAATAGGGCATCGATTCCAGCATCATCAAATCAGACACAATGTTTAATCAAAGTAAACCTGTATGCGTGTGGTCAAAAATAAATAAATAAAACTGAAGAATTATATGTCAAAATAGACCAGATTTGTTATGAGTTGGAATCACACCCAACTTCTTTCAATTACCGAATATATAGATAAAAAATAACAACCACGTTCCCATAACTTCTAGGCATAACTCCTACATCAAAAACAACTCCTAAAGAGATTAAATATCTAAACTGATTTCCTAAAAACAAATAACAATTAGAACATTATTAAAGACTAGTTCTGCAGACTAAGGCGCGTTTCCAACAATCTCCCCCTTGCCTTGTTATTTGCAAACACCTAACGTATTTCTTAAATCTTCAAATCTTGCTTTTGAAAGAGTTTTGGTCAAAATATCGGCAATATCGACTTGATTTCACCATATTTTTGCTTTTCTCTCAAGTGATAAAGCTTGATATTGAAGTGTTTTGTTTTTCCATGAAAAACAGGATCTTTTGAGATTGCAGTAGCAGCTTGATTGTCCATAAAGATCTCTGTTGGCTCACTCTGCTTCATGTGCAAATCTGCAATTATTTTCCTAATCCAGATTGCTTGATTCACCGTAGCATTTGCTGCAATAAATTTTGCCTCTATTGTACTTTGACCAACCACATCTTATTTTTTTTGAACTCTAGGAGAAAACACCTAAACCAAAACTGAAACAAAAACCAGTTATGCTTGTCATGTCCTCAATAGAATCCATCCAATCACTATCAGAAAAACCTTGGAGCTGGAAACTATGACGGTAAGAAAACTTAATGCCATAATCTATTGTACCCTTAACATATCTTAAAACACGCTTAGCAGCAACAAAATATATTTTACTGGCACAATTCATAAACCAGGACAACAAGCTTACTGCAAACATTATATCCGGTCTTATGGCTGTGAGGTGCATTAAACAACCAATCAGACTCCTATATAGCCCTTCATCTATTTTCTTACACAACAAAAAAATTAAGAAATAGCAACGAAAATTAGCAATCGAATTCGTTGAATTTCCGTTGCTAATAAAAATTAGTAATGGAAAATAGCAATGGAACATTCGGTTGCAAATTTGACGGTTGCCATTTTTTAGCAACGGAAATTGTTCCATTGCTAAATTAGCAACAGAATTAGAATTTCCGTTGCTATTTTTACAAATCGAATAGAAAAAATAGCAACCGAAATTAATTTTTGTTGCTATATTTAGCAACTGAATAGAAATTCTATTGCTATTTATAGCAATTGAAATCAATTTCGGTTGTTATTTCTAGTAACCGAATTAAAGTTTCCGTTTCTAAATTCGGCCAATATTAAAAATATTGCGACGAAATTATCGTCGCTCTTCCGTCACTAAATTATCATTGATTTTTCACACAATTTATTTTTACTTTCGAAGTTAGAAAATCAATATTTACGCAGAAGCTTTTATCCGACAATTGAAAAAAAATTGCACCTGCAATCATCCATTGCTGCACTTAAGATATTTGATGACACTTAATACAAATAAGACAAGAAAGAAATAAAATTTGACATAAAAGGTGATGCTGCTTTTATTATATATGGTACATAATCAGATTTCTGTTAACAGATGGATGCATACATGCATATTTTTCTCTATAACCCCCTATTAACTCTAATCTCTAGGAAATTATCAGTCAAAACATATATCCTTTGGTACTTGTTGTCAAAAGATATAAGTTTCCCTTTTTCAAACATCCAAAGTTGCAAAATGCATGAAAATACCAACTACAATATATCCATAGAAGAAACTTTCATGACGAAATAGTAAACTTTCAAGATCATTCCCTGCAGCATCAGCTTTAGTAGAAACCTTTGCAGAAACCACTTTATGATATGAATTCATCTGCTCGTCCAACTGAGCTTCAAATTTCCTAGCCTGCAATAATAGATTCAGAGATTAGTTGCTTGGACTAAGCTAGATTTAGTTGAAATTTAGCTGAGAATCATTGCTTCCAACCAGCTGTTCTAGGAGAGAGACGCCTCTAGAAATAAAAGTTCAAGAAGCCTTAACATGGAACAGATTACAAGCCATATGATATCTTCATTTTCAAGTAACAAAAACCAACTATTCACACACTTACTTAAGAAGTGTGGTTTTGCCTCATCAATTATAAGTGGTCAGTGGAGCTTACTCATAGATGAGCAGTACGTTTGGTAGATCATACAGAAAAAAAATTCCAAAAAGCAACGAAAATTTAAATTGGTTATATAGTAAACTCTTATCACTGTATTAATTTTTTTTAAACTTTTTTGCAATCATTGAAGCTAAGAACCAGAACCAGTATCAGGGATTAGATTTTAAGCATAGGAAATACATCATAAGCTTACAATATGTGTTAATATTGGAGCACAACAAGCAAAAAGAATAAAAAAAAGGTAAAAGATAGAACCCATATGTAACTGCTGCTGTGTTAGGAGCAGGTGCTGATCTCACACTCTCTGAAGTCCTGCAAAAACATATTTAACAATATGTGACAGCAATGAACACATTTGCAGTACCATTAATGATTAGAGATAAGTAATTCAAGTACTAGTAAGTAAGATGCTATATATAAATATATATATATGTATGTATGTATGTATGTAATATATATGTATATCTGCATACATACATATATACATATATATATGTATATACATATATATATATATATATACACCATTAATGATTAGAGATAGGTAATTTATATATATATGTATACACACACACACACACACACACACATATATATATATATATATATATATATATATATATATATATATATATATACACACAGTACTATTATCTAATTTTTAGAGTATCTCTCCTTCTTGTTCATCCCCATTTAATATCTCCTCGTCATCCACAATACCATCTTTTATGAAGAGACCCAACCGCTCTAGTGGGCTTGCACACTGAGATCCTTCATTAACCCTCTTTGCCATTTCAACTCCTCTTCTCCCGAAACTGAAACTATAGGATAGAGAACAACCACTAAGCTTCTCAAGTTCCTTCACAATCACCAGGTTCTGCTCAATTTCAGCAGTTTTTTCCATCTGAACATTAGCCAATCAAGTGCGTCACATTGGACTATCATTTATGTGGATATCGTATTTTAAGAATATAAATGTACAACATCTTTAAAAAACTACTTGGAAAAAGATACCTTCTGTAGTGCAACTCTAGCAGCCTCTCTTTCTCTCTCCCGTTGCCTTTTCAACTCTTCTTCTTCCCTCTGTCAAGAGGCAGCTTCTGCAGCTCTGATTTGAGCTTCTATCCAAGCTTTCTCTATGTATAGTAAAATTAAAATCATGAGAACTTGAACATATAGTCGACATCCACATCAATATAATTCATGATAGCTTAAACCATATAGTTTGACAAAAGCAAACACTAGCTCAAGTACAACCACCCAATCAAAATACAATCCCCGTTAGCTACATAAAATTAAATGGCTTAAATATTGGAAACCATATAAATCAGCATAAAAACAAAACAAATACCAAGATATATATCGGCATGAACCAAATATGTATGTGTGTATATATATATGTGTGTGTGTATACATTATGTACACACACACGCATATATATATATGTATATATATACATATATTCATACACACACACACACACACACATATATACACATACATACATACCAGTGGTTACACCAAGATTTGTCCGAAAAAATCATAGTACATCATAGTCTAAGACCAAGATAATTCCTATTTGATTACTCCAAACCAAAACCACATGTATATGTCTAAGACCAATGAAATCAAAGACAAAAGTGAATGAGAAGATAAGCAAATTCAGTAATAAAAGAAACAATTGAAATTATTACCCCAGCAACAT
The DNA here is from genome assembly GCA_037975025.1 of Excoecaria agallocha. Taxonomy (NCBI): domain Eukaryota; kingdom Viridiplantae; phylum Streptophyta; class Magnoliopsida; order Malpighiales; family Euphorbiaceae; genus Excoecaria; species Excoecaria agallocha. The sequence goes on from CM075812.1 coordinate 12,095,737, forward strand.
ATGGCCTAATTTCTGGAGGAGCCCACTCATCTGGAACTTTCATAAATTTATCAAAGTCTTCAAACATGTTGACTGCAAAAATGTGTGCTCTGTCCAACTCTTAACCATTTGTTTTCTCCTTCGCGAGTTCAGCTTCCTACAATTGTGAACAATAACCAATCAAACAAAGAATAACACAATCATTTAGTCATACACCTTGAATATACATCTAAAAACCATATTTTTTTAATGAATGATATCAATTGAAACTCTGTTCAATAAAGAACTATGAGCTAATATCACAAGTTTATAAAGCAAATCAGGATTATAGAGGCAATGGTTTCTGAATTTTAGGGGCAGAGTCAATATATTATTTCTAGTGCTTCTACCTTTTAACTAAACTTGTCAACCAAATCCACATTCTAATAATAGAAAATGGCTGCACAATTTAATTTCTTATTATTTAGAATTACAGCAACCTCCCAAACTCAGCTTTAAATTAAAGCCAATTCAAAAGTTACATTTCTAAAAAGCATAGATTTACATGGTTCTGAAAAGCACCACGAATCCTTGCTGGAGAAATTCAATGCTATAACATTCAAACTTAATGGCAAAAACCTTCAATCACAACCTTTTATTTTTTAGCTTTGTGTAGATCTTAAGAACATCTCCAATTATTAAGTTCAATTTGACCTCTTAGATAGCAAGGACTACTGTACCCCTGCCGATATCACATCATGAATCTAATAAATATTTTTCCAAAAGAGCATGCACATCATAGCACCAATATAAAATTATAGTCCAGGCCGAATAATTGTTACAATCAGACAAATACCAGCATCAAAAGTTTGTTCGCCCCATCCGAAATTGCAGCAAGGCTGTTATATTGCTTAGGATCAAAATCATTCAGAGCAGCTGTAAGATACTTTCCTGTAGTGTAGCATAACTACTAAAAATTGCAGAACAACCCATCAAGGTAGGAAAAACAAGTTCAAGATGACACACAAAGATTTTACATATATATATATATATATATATATATATATATATATATATATATATATATATATATATATATATATATATATATATATATATAAGCTCTCCTTCTCCTGTACTCGAAAAAAAAATATTGAACTTTCAAAGATAGAAAATGATAACTCTATCTTCTTTACCTTACTTTTCTTTACTGCATGGGTTCTCAGTTCAAGCCACTTTTAGTAGTTGACAAGCAAGAAAAGGAGAAAAAAGAATAACAAAAGGAACTGTGAATTAACGAGTTTTTAGAGAGAGAGAGAGAGACAAACAATTTTCATAGAGTTCAAAAAATTCCCTTTTACCCATATTAAGCAAGAAAGTTTTTAATTCAATTTAAACAATAACAGATAATGCCACAAATAGGGCCTAACACAACCATAAGAGAAATGCAAACCAAGATAATGGCATCTCCTTTACAGTTTCACCAAACTGAATGTCATCTCAAAGCTCTCAAACTCAAAACATATACATCAATCACCAAGCTACAAACTTCTAGAGAACAATCAATGAAAGAATAAACAAAGACAACAACTGAAATATCAATGAAAGAATAAATTAGGAATGCATGTCAAATATTTAAAGAACTTATAAAACGTACTATTTCCAAACAGGGGGGAGCTTCTTAGTCTTCTTGTAGTAGCAAGCGAGCCTATGAATCCTACTCTCCACCAGAATCAACCTAAATTTGGAATCTTTATCTTTCCCGTTCCTCTCCAAATGCTTGCGAATGGCCACCGCTTTCTTAATCAGATGATACAGATCCTCTGGAATCTCTGGTGCCAGCACTATAAAAACCCCCCTCTAGAGGTGCGACGGTGTATGAGAGAGAGAGAGAGGGAGTCAGAGTTGCGTCAGCGTCACAATGAGGGAGAAGAGATGAATAAGAAAAATGGTGTAAGAAAAAGATCTATTTATAGCACACTAGGAATTAGCAACTGAATTCATTTTCGTTGCTAATTTAGCAAAGAAAATAAAATTTCGTTGCTAACCAACGGACCTTAAAAAAATTCAGTTGTTAGAATAGTAACCGAATTTATTTTTATTGCTAATTTTTCTAGCTCTGTAATATAGCAACGAAATTCATTTTTCATTCCGTTGCTAAATTAGCAACGAAAAAGGAATTCCATTGCTATTTTCACAACTGAATTTTTTTAAGGTTCGTTACTTAGCAACATAATTTCTATTTAGCAACGAAAATTAAATTCTGTTAATAAATTTCGTTCCAAATTTTTGCGTCATCTGTTGCCGCCAAATTTAGCAACGGTCATCGAATTCCATTACTATTTTTTGGTGCTAAGATTTTCCACACTTTTTAGCAACGAAATTCCACCATTTTTTATTTTATTGCTAAATAAATTGAAATTAATCAATTTTAGCAACGAAAATTATTTTTCGCTACTAAATCACTTTTCCGTTGCTGGATTAGCAATGAAAATTTTTTCGTTGCTATTTTTATATTTTCTTGTAGTGGTGGCTCCTTCTTCTTTGCTAATCTTTCTTTTTGATTCATTGGCATACCGATGTCTTTGCAATCTTCCATATGGAATTTCTTAAGAATATTCTATGCAAACTTCTTTTGGAATATGAAGACGTTATCATGACCTTATTTCACCTCCATGCTTAAAAAGTAAGACAGTAAGCCAAGATCTATCATCTCAAAAACTTTGAACATCTCATCTTTAAATTCATTCACCAACTTCTCATTGCTTCCTGTAACAAGCAGATCATTAGCATAAATAGACACTATAATTAAGTTAGCATCTGATTTTTTTTACATATAAAGTGGCTTTACTTGGACTTTTAACAAATCCAAGACTTTGAAGATGATCATCAATTCTACTATACCAGGCCCTAGGAGCCTACTTTAGGCCATATAAAACCATTTTTAATATGTAAATTTTCTCCTTTTGTCCTTTACTACAAATCCCTTTGGCTACTCAACATAAATTTTTTCTTGCAGATAACCATTCAAAAAAGCTGACTTAACATGCAGCTGATAAAGCTTCTAACCTTTTTGCACAACCAAGGCCAACAACATTATGATAGTATCCAAGCATGCAATAAGAGCAAAAGTTTCTAAAAAATCTACTCCAAAAACTTAACTACACCCCTTCACAGCTAGTCTGGCTTTGTATTTGTTTAGAGAACCATCAACATTGAGTTTGGTTCTATAAGCCCATTTCACTCCAATGATTTTTCTATTTTGAGGTTTACTTACCAATCCCTAAGTGCCATTCTTCTTGATCACTCGAAGCTCCTCTCTCACGACTTCAATCCATTTGTCATCTTTTTCGGCTTCTTTAAATTATGTAGGCTCAAAGATAGCAATGCTACTTCTTTCATAGATGTTAGCTAAGGATCTTATGCCACGAATTGGGATATCATTTTCATTATCATCAAAATACCATGAATTCACCGGTAGCTTTTCCAATGACTCCTCCTACTTTCATCATTTATTTTCCATAAACTTGACATCTTGAAGTATAATAGTTTTCGCTTTTTGTGGTTAGAAAATTCTGTAAGCTTTGGAAATGTTGCTATATTTAACAAAAAAATCCGATTCTGCCTTCTTATCAAGTTTATCTCTTTTCACCTGTGGCATATAAGAAAAAGAGAGGCAACAAAAAATTTTTAAATTTTATAAATGTGGTTTGTAACCAAACCAGGCTTCAAATGGTGTTTTCCTTGCAAAGCTCTAATTGGCAGCCTATTTAAAAAAAATGCAGTGTTTGTAACTTCTACCTAAAAAAACTATGATGCTTGCAGCTTATGTCGAAAGATTCTTCAGTAGCTTCTTTTCATGAAGCATACACCTCGTCATTTCCATGATGATTCGATTTTTTTCTTTCATTTACACCGTTCTATTGTGGAGTGTAAGGTGTTGTGAGTTGGTATTCAATTCTTGCTTCCTTACAGAATTTGTCAAAAGTTTGATTTGTGAACTTTTTTCCATTGTTAGACCTTATTGTATACAACTTGCAATTACTTTAATTCTCCAACCAAGTTTTAAACTTCCAAAATGCATTAGAACCTCAGCTTTAAATTTAAGAAAATAAATCCAGCAAAATCTAGTACAATCATCAATAAAAATAATGTAGTATTTTCTACCATTTAAAGATGAAGTTGCCTGTGGTACCCCAACATTAGTGTGTACAAGTTATAGCTTTTCTGATGCTTTCTATGACGATTGTGGAAATGATTTTCTCACTTGCTTTTTATATTGACAAGCCACACAATCTACTGGTTTATCCTCCAACAATAATATAACTTTCACAAAGTTATTTTTCTGCACATGTCGAAGTCTAGCATGATGGAAGTGCCATGTCTTTTGTGTCATAATTCTGCATTGCTTATGTGACTTGCAAGTGTAACTTGCCCATCCTTCATCATCAAGGCAAAACTCTTAGTTCTCATCTTCACTTCAAACACATATCTACCCCTTGCATCCTTAATGAAGCACCACTTGTCATAAAAAATAACTTTGAAGCCTTTTTTAACTAGTTGTCCAACACTAAGTAAGTTTTGATCAATATCAGGCACATAGGAGACATTAGTAATGTGTTTAAAACCTATGTCTTTTGACTTTTTTGTCTTTTTCTCCTTATGATTCATCATTTGTGCCATCGTGGGATTTGCAGGCAGCAGTGGAACATCATAGTCTTCTTTTATAGCCTCCCAAAGATCCAATGCATCAAGGTAAACTATCATCTTTACAGACCAAGCTTGATAATGTTGGCCATCAAAAATTGGTTAAGCAATATGGTTAAAAGTTGATTGTGCATCATCTTCCATTCTTACAGATCCCTCAAGATAAAAGCTTTGATACCCGTAGGTATCTTTTATGAATAAATAAAAGGCGAGTGAGGCCAAATATTTTAGTTCTAAAGTTTTTTATTTCTATATTTCTCTTATACATAAATAAAAAAACCAACAAAGTGTTATCAAAGCATTCTTTCTTAAGAATAAAAAAATATACATAAAAATTTACATATGGAATGAGTTTTTCAAGTAATGGCAATGAAGAAAAAAATAATAAGGGAAACAATACATCTTTTTCTTACTGTAAGAAGACAAATAATCTACAATACAAGTGTTGGTATAGACTAAATATCAAATGCAACAAATGTGGCCAAATGGGTCATATAGATAGAGTGTGCAAAAATAAACAAGAAAATGAAGTCAAAATTGCAGCGAATGAAAAATGGGAGGAGGATTACTTATTTTTTTAAAAATTCCCATGAAATGAAAATTACATATGTATGCCATGCCTATGCCCTACAACAACAACAAAAAATGCCATGCATATGCCCTACAACAACAAAAATATGCTATGCCCATATTTCTAAAATTATGAATCATATCCCATGTCTATACTCCATAACTATGAAAAAGAATATATGCATTTCAAGTCATGTCTTTTTGCAGCAATTGACTCAAAGAGGAGTGTTGAGAATGAGTCAATTGAAATCAATAAAGATTGAGCTAAAGATTGAAGTAGAAGAAGTAGTTAGGATTTTTTATATTTAAATTTGAGTTTAATTTTATTCTTTTATTTTCATATTTTTAGGTATTATTTTGGATTATGTTTGTTAGAAATTATACTATAAATATGTAAGTTTTATGAATAAATAAAAGGTGAGTGAGGTCAAGTTTTTGAGTTCTAAAGTTTTATATTTCTATTTTTCTCTCTTACATAAATAAATAAAACTAACATCCTCGAAAAATATCCAAAATAAACAGTATGTGCTATGCTTGAAAAATCAAGTCACAGTTGCTTAGAGAATACAATGGTTGCTAAGGTGTAAAATTAGGAGGAAAAAGAAATATAAAGAAGGGTAAAATGATTATAAAATCATGGAAACATTACATAAAACATTAGCTTGATAAATAAATATAAATAAACTAGCGCAGGCCCATATCTAAATCCATATAAAAACCAAACTGTATGGACATTTATACAGATGCATGGGTAAGCTGGTATCCACATAAGCTTATAGATTTTCATTTATTTAGAGAACCTAAATAAAAAGGAAAATTCATGTAGATCAACTTAATGAAATTGCTAAATAAAATAAGAATAACAAGATTCCATGAGTAATGAAATTTTAAAATAATTCAAGAAATGGAGGAGAAACGGAGAATACTTACTGTAAGGGTGGTGGGAGATAGTGATAGAACCTTAACATTAGATATTCCTTTAAGAAACCCATGCAAAATATTTGTAGTTTTAAGGTTGGAAGGTTCTAACATATCATCATTAAGACCAATATTAACAAATGCCTTAACCAGGAACCTTAAGTCTTCCATCAAAAAGATTGGACACTGCTGATTAGTAAAAGTAAGGTATTCCAGTTTTGGAGCTCTGATCACAATCTTGTGTTCACAATTAAAGGAAGATTGTGATTTCCTAAACCTATACTTAACCTTCAAAGTAGGTATAAACACATTAAGAGTAATGCCATTTTCAATAGGATTAAGATTAGTAAATCCCATATCTATGAATAATTCTTTGACTAGTGGATAGCCACAAAATAGGTTCTCCAATGCGCCATCTTTGGGGTCATATAATGAGATGTGGAAGATCTTAAGCCTTGTAAAATGAACTTAATTGGGAATAGAAATTTCAACTCCTTTTCGAGCTTTAAAACAACAATATTTTGGAATGCAAATGGGGTTATTGTCATTTGGAGTCTCCGTGAAAAATTGATCTCAATTTCTTCAACCTACGGTCTACTAATAAGACTTATCCACTTAGTAATGAAAGAGCCATAAATATAATGAGCTTCAAGATGGAATCTCCTAATGTGTGATAAATCACAACAACAAAGCACCTGGTCTACAAATATACTAAACTTATCGGCATTTAAACTTCTTCTCACACGGTAATTAGGATCACATAAATTCCTCCTTAATACTGAACTTATAGGATGAAATAATAGGTGTTCATCGAAATCCTGAATGGGGATAGAAGTCCACAATGTCTCCCACCTTTTGGAAGGAACACAAGTTCCCACAGTATACTTTGTGGGGAGAAATGAGAGGATGTGAATAATAATATCATTAGGTAAACTGTTTAATCTATTTTCTAATTCATTACAACTGCTGGTAAGTTTCGCTTTCAGTTTTTATCTGATAACAGTCATAGCTTATAGCTCGGACTCAACGAGTAGGAAAGCCTATGCATCCTATCAGCTTGTAACATGAGATCACCCTCAAACAATATTTGGCTACGTTGAATAGTTTATACAATCTACAAAGCCAATGGCAAATATCAGATCCTAACAAGAGAAATTAGAATATGAAAAAACTCAATATATCAACAAAAGATAACTCTTACCTTATCTTGTCCCTCAAATTGGAAGGGATATGCTTATCGTATTTCAGGAAGGTAAAGATTGTTTCCTAAGGAAAACTCTACTTCAAATATCCTAAACATGTACAAACTTTTTAACTCATCCTTATAAATTGAGTAGGAGTCAGGTATGAGAGTTAAGTGTTTTTCAATTTTCTTATTATTATCAAAATTACTGACTTGACTGTCGAAGTTTCCCTAGTCGAAAAGCTTTAGCCAATTTTTGTGAACTTTTCAGGTGACTTGTTCATGACATGAGACTCAAAATTTCTTAACCCAGTCATCATTTGGTGCGGTGAGCATGGACTGAAACTCTATAACTATGGACCTTTTCCCTGATTGAAGTGTCATACCTACCTCATCAAAGAACTAGCCTGAACAATCAAGCCAGCCGATATCCCCTCCCACATAGCAAGTTTTCCTATTAGCAAATACCCATCAAACTCAACATCTTTTATAGCAGCCACCCCTAACATACTCAGGCTTAGCCCATAAGCTGCCTAAGCCCTCCTTAAAACATTATTCGCTATAGCTGCTTAAACACCTCAATCCCCACCCTCGCAACCTTATCAACCAACTACTAAAGATCCATTATCCTCAGTGATCCTTTAGCTTTGGGTCCATTATCACCTTGACAAGTGAATTTGAATGACTTTTTCAAAGAAAGAATGCAAAAGTATTAGAAAAGGAACAAACTACAATACCAGGACAATTTCTAATCTCTCTTATCTAGGGAAATTTTAGCCACTCCCTTCCCAAAAATTTGACTCTCCAACTTGCCAAAATGCAATGAAAATGCCAACCCCGAGCCCATCTAGATCAATTTCATCACACCATGCTACTATTAACCATAAATGATGTCGCACTATGTAAGATATTCCCGCAAATACTGATGGACTCTGCCCAAATTTAGTTCAGGAACCTTTTCGAGCACTCAATTAAAAACTTTGAATAGTTTAGAAATATGTTCATTGCAAAGTTTATGGTTGCCATTCGATCCATAAAGTCTTAACCGACCTGAACTAAGTATAGTAGGAGAGGGGTGAACCTTTACAAGCTTATATGGAGAGATTCAACATAATATCAATGGATAACCAAAACCTTAATCTTGACGTAGCCATTAATGCTCTAATACATAACACAAGATGCCAAGAATTTAATGACTCATTAAGCAAGAAACCTCTAAATGACTTTATAGAGCTTATGTATCGAGCTCACAAATATATTAGGATGGATGAGGCTTGCCGAGTCCAACACAGTACCTATAAGAAAGCAAATAGAAAAAAAAGGAGGATACAAGGAGAGCAGCTCGTGATTAAGGAAATAAAGGGTGAAATTAGTCCAAGGTACATAGGGGAGCTAGCATGTCTAACTGAGCTTATATTGTTAACACACTATACTCAGAAGATTAAAAGAAATACAGATTCATGCCATTTAATTCCACCAAATTGTAGATCTTAACTTGGATAAAGAAAAATGGGAAAATCAACTAGCCTAAACCGATAAGGGAAGATCCCAACTAAGACCAAAGTCTCTACTATACCTTTTACAGAGACAAGGGCATGAAACGGAGGATTACAAATAGCTCAAAAGAGAAATTTAGCACATAGTCTAGAAGGGTAACTTTTCATAGCTCTTAAAGCAAAGGGATAGGGATAAGAGGCACAGGTCACCAACACTCCAACAAAATAGAAGCAAAGCAAGTTCGAGTAAAAAAGCCCATGTCAGATTTATTCATATGATAGTAGGAGGAAAATACTATGGTGTCTGCAATGATTCTAAGAAAAAGAAAGCCAAAAAGGTGTTCACCGTTAAGTCCAGTATGTCGATCTCCCCATATACCATCCAATTCTTTTCGACCAATGGGTCTCACGTTCGACAACCACATACAGACACCTTAGTGGTCAAAATACTTATTAAAGATTACTTGGTCCAACGAATACTAGTAGACATAGGGAGTGCGATCAACTTGATCACATTGTAAGCATTCAAAGTATTAAGGATGTAAAAAAAATCTCTTTGAAGATATATCCACCCCACTTATCAATATCTCAGGGTAGCTTGTCAAGGTAGAAGGATCGATAAGCCTACCTATCCAGGTTAAAGATAAGGCGATTGTTTGGATATCCATAACGGATTTTATGGTGGTAAATATCCCATTTTCTTATAATATTATTTTTGGCCAGCCTTTGTTGGCCGCAGTAGATGCTTACATATCTATGAAGAACTTGGTGCTTAAAGTCCCAGCCTAAAAAGTGTCGCAGTATTGGGAGGCAACCGACAGGCAGGCAAAGAAACCTATATCATAATGCTAAAGAAGGCTAATCAAACTCTGCCACTTAATAAACTTGATACCTTGGATAGCACAGATCGAAAAGCTCAATAAGTGGACACATTGTAAAGCATCGAGCTATTGCTAGGAAAGATCACACACATGGCCTCTAGCAAAATTGATGCAGATAAATAAGCTTTTGTAGCAGTACTAATAGAATTCATAGACGTATTTGCATGGTAGCCTTCAGACATCATAGGCATATCCCTAGAGGTAACAACTCATTCTCTAAACATCTGCCTAATTATAAGCCAATAAAGCAAAAAAAGCGTAATCATGCATCTGAGTGCCAATTGGCTATGGAGGAAGAGATGAATACTTTGCTAAAGAATGGCTTCATCAGAAAAGTATTCTACCCGAACTGGTTATCAAATGTAGTGCTATTGAAGAAGGTGAACGAAAAATGGAGGATGTACGTCAACTTCACAAATTTGAACAAGGAATGTCCCAAAGATAACTATTTGATCCCAAATATAGATCTATTGGTAGATTCCACAATGGGGTTTTAAGAGTATGCATTTTTAGATGCATCGATATGCTACAAACTAGATACTAATGAGCTCGACAGATAAAGAAAAGATTACCTTCATCACTCACCAAACAACTTATTATTATCAAGTTATGCTGCTAAAAAATGCAAGAGCAATATATCAGAGGCTAATGAACAAACTCTTTGCCAACCAATTGGGCAGAAACATAGAGATTTATGTAGGCGACATGATTGTTAAAAGCAAAGCATCAACATACTTGTCTAACGAACTTAGGAAAACTTTCCTGACTTTAAAAAAGGTAGGCCTCAATTTGAACCCTAAAAAGCGCACTTTTGGGGTACAGTCCAAAAAATTCCTAGGGTTCGTGATTTTGAAGAGAGGAATAAAAGCTAATCTAGAAAAGGTTCGAGCAATACTAGAGATGGAAGCTCTTAAGTCTGTCGGAGATGTTCAGAAGCTTAATGATAGAATAACAACTTTGGGAAGATTTATCTCTTGTTCGGCCAAACGATGCCTTCTTTTTTACCAAACACTCAAAAACTTAAAGAACTTTCAATGGACTAAAGAATGCCAACTGGCCTTCGAAGCTCTAAAGTAGTTCCTTAGCTCCTCACCATTGCTTAGCCCCCCTCAGCTTAGGGAAATCCTTGGTATTGGTTTAAGAAGATGGCACACAATAGTACTTAGTCTACTACATAGGCAAAATCCTTCGAGGTTCTGAGTTGAAGTACCCAATCTTAGAATAATTGGCTTTTGCATTGGTCACCTCGGTAATTAAGCTAATACCACTGTACCGAACGTATAGTGATTGGATGTCACGATAGAATGGTGATAACAAAAATGTCTACAGTAAACATTCAGCTAAATTTTTTTTCATAGATGCATTCGGTATAGGTAACATATCCGGCTGGTAAACATATCTATGATTAAAATATTGCACAAGTATAATACATACGTTATACCTCTAATATACACTTATATATATGCCATGCCAACTACCATCCTTGAACTCCGCTTTGAACTTGATCAACATTGAAGTATCAGCTACCATCTTTCTATCTTTATAACCTATGCGCAGTCAACAACTATATGCCGAGCATCAAAATGCCTTGTGGTTGATACATATCCCAAACTTTTCACAAAAATATCATTCACACATGCACATATATGTATGCATACGCACATACATTCATACATACATACATACATACATACATGCATGCTTCTATGAGCATTCTTCAACATTAATTATTCATTTTATCATTTTGATGTGTATCATACAATCATGCACACATGTAGTTAATACAGAAAAACTGTTTCGATCATTCAATAGGATACAATTGTCAATTTTATCCTTTAAACACATCCCTCAGTGTAATTGCCATTTTTATGCTACCTTTTATTCATTTACAATATTAACTTTCAATTATAATTAATCTCTTCAATGTCAACAACTGAACTTATTTATTCACTTCATTTATTGCTCATTATGCAATTTACCAAATTTTGATTCTTAATATACTATTTTCTGGTCATTTTACATTTTAATTCCAATTCTTTTCTCTTTTTATAGATGTGTTTACTTACATTCCATTTTCACTTGGGAATTTATCTTCATTCTTTTATTCATACACAGTAATTTAATCATTCAGACATACATTCATTCACCCAGACATTTAGGCATTTATCCAATTGCTTATCTTTAAAAGGGATCTTTTTATTTTAGCCACATATACTCTTAAGGTTAAATTTTTCGCTTCTTTCATTTTTAGTGCATGTTATGGTATGAATAATTTCGATTTGGTCCCTATTTTCACTAAAGTGTAAAAATTATACTTTGATCCCTATCTCACCATATAATAGGGTTTATTCACAATTTCGTCTTTCAATTAATATTCCATTTGCTAAATTATAATTTGGTCTTTGCACTTTCATTAAAATTACAGTGGTACTTTCTTTTATCATTTATTTACACTAATGCCATTACCTATTTTTACTTCACACTAATTTGCTTATTTGACATGTAACTTATCATTTCATTTCAAATATACCATTTTATGGAAAATTATATGTAGATTTTCTAATTTTTCAATTGTTTTCAAAACTATCATTTTACTTTCTATTTACAATTTTGCTGTTAGTTTATTTCTGTTCACTTTAAATCCATTATTTCGAATAAAAATTATCAATCAGTCCTTGTTTTAACATTTTCATGGCAAATTGCATTTTACTCCTCCAAGACTACAAAGGATTACTTTTAAGATTTTCATTCATTAATTTATCGTTCTCATACATACTTTTATTATATTCTCACTTTTACCCATTAAATTCATTATTTGGGTAAATTTTCATTTTGATCTTTAAATTTTTATTTTCTTTTGTATTAGTCCTTTTTTCACTTTCTTTTTCATTTATATTTCAAAATTTTACACTTTTATGTCATTATTACAATTATACCCCTGGTGCACTCCCAACAAAAATCTTCGGATTGGAAATATGGGACGTGGACCCCATAGGCCCATAACAGTATAGTATACCAAGGGATGATCCCAAAAGACCAATCCACCTAAGAGCATATCAGAATAGAGTAGATAATCAGACAAAAACTATGGAAGGTCATTATAATCCTATCATAGTAAAACAAGTCACCATAACTTGCATTGTGGTATTAATGTCCCTATGGCTAGCCAATTATATCCTGAACTAGATTTAAACTATCAGATCACTACTAAGGGCAACATTCTTCGCTCATTTTATAATCACTTTTCACATTTCTGACATTTTCATTTGCTTTTGCATTACAGTACATTGTTTATTCAGTTCTTTCTTTTTATTTTAGTACATCTGACTTTTTTACTTGCTTTTACATTTTCAATATATTAGCCATTCAACTTTTTCCACTTTCTTTCGTACAGCTTATGAATTATCTCATTATACTTTATCATTTTCTCTCATTTTATGAATTGTTTCACCATAATTCAAAATTTTCGTTTCAAACATAATACAATTTCATGCTCAAAACTATTTTTATAATTCCATATCAATTAATTTCATTACTTTGATATAGTTTTCAATTCAATCCTTAATTTTTCCATTTAATTGCAAAATTGCCCTTTTTACACTTTAATTACAGAATTACCACTAGTTTACTTATTTTCACTTCACATTCAAAATTTGGCATGCAAAATTACCAATTGGTCCTTATTTTAACTTTTTTTTATGTAAAATTACATTTTAGTCATTTCACTTCACAAAAGTTCATTTTTAGACTGTTTGATCACTAAATTGCCATTTTACCCTTTTTAGTCATTACTTTATCATTCTACTCATTAATCTTAATATTTAAAAAAATTACTATTTAGTCCCTAAACTTCATTACTTTAAAATTTTATTCCTCTAGTTTACTTTTATTAAAATGGCCATCAATTATATGCTTTATATTTTTAATTCATTATACTTTTATGGAACTACAACTTAGTTTCTAGAACAGTTGAATTACCATTTTATCATTTTTGCTCAATGTCTTGCAAAATTATCATTTACCTTTAAACTTTCAATTTCTTTCATTTAAATTTCCTTTTTATTTCATTTTAATTTCTTATTTTATTAGTTCAACTTCAATACATACCAATAATCACTATTATACACTTAATATACATTTACAATTAAAACATACATTAAGTATTCTTCTATACATATTCGGCCAACACAATTATTTTTTTACATATAATTTGTTTTGATCCATTTAACACTTGATCCACCTACTTTGTTAATCATTATTACTATTTTATACTTGAATGTTCATACACATTAAAAATCATTATAATAGACCTAATTACCCTATTCGGCCATCTCAATTGCTTCACCTTAAATTCATTTTCTTTCATTATTAATTAATCAAAACATCATCTTTACTTCTTTTAACCATTTCTATAACAACTATTTCAATTATTCATGCATAAATAATACAAATGCATAATATACATAACTACAAATCAAACCTAAATCAATGAAAATTAGGGGATATTGTATCCACTTACCTCAGAAGCTTAATTTCCACTCATTAATCTTCATTTCCTTTACTTAAGCCATAAAACACTATCCTCCTCATAAGTTACTAAAGTGGTCAACATACACATCAAGGAAACATCCATTAAAATGCTTTCTTAATTCAATTAAATAACATATTCATAAACTTTGACTTTGGAACTACCCTTAAAATCAATTAAATCAAATTACAAAACCCAATTTTACTTACCTCACTTTTGATCCATAACCTTCTTTATCTATTTTCCCCACTTTTACCACTTTAAATAGAGTCTAGAGGTTGCCATAAGTGGAAAGAGGGACTAAACTTTGCTTGGGAGGCTTGATTTGGTGGAAACTATGAAAGAAAATGAAAAAAACCCATAGAATTTCTTAAGGATGAAACTCACAAAAAAGAGGGAGAATTTTGGTGAAGTCTCTAAAAATTTACAAATGTTTAAGGTACTTAAAGAGCTAATTTGGGCTGGAACCAAAGTGGTTGGGCCTGATTTAAGCCAATTTAATTTTTAAGCCCAATTAATATACTATAAATTATTTCTCTCTCTTTTCAAGCTCAAATTCCTCAAAATAAATTCCATAATCCATAAAATATATATCTTAACTTACATAAAAATTTTTAATTCAATCGGAATTCATTTGTGGTCCGGTTCACTCAAATTAGTCCAATTAGCAAATTTTTGATGTTACCGTAAAATTATTTTTTCACCATCAAATAATTGTAGATATTGATTAGAGCCTAAATGAAAGTTTCTATAATTTTTAAAGATTATTTACTATTTTTAAAGTCTTGGTATTTAAACCGAAATTATTATTTTTCTCGTACTTCTTATGTTTAAAACTTTCTAAAAATACTTTCATAATCCTCAAAATATATTCATTAGGTTTTATGAATATTTTTTAGTCAATCAGAGACTGTTTTTCAATCTGGTTCACTTTTACCAGTCCTATAATCTAAATTTTTTATTACCATATAATTATACATCTCATTTAATGTAGATCTGAAAATTCTGGTGATTTTTAGAGGTTATTTGCTATTTTTAAAGTCATGGTCAAACCTTAGTCAACCCAAGCACTATTTGATCCGACCATGAAATTTTCTTATTTTAAGCTTTTAGAGACTCATTTGATCTCATTTTAATTTCAAATTTAAACCACGGGCTCTTGCTGACATGCTCTTTCCAATAATTAAATAAAATATTTTTTGAATCTTGAAAGTATTATACACCCCGATGTCACTATTTACTATCAAAAAATACTATTTTTGACTAACTCGATATTTGAGCCATTATAAGCTATGGTTGTACTTCCAAGCACACACCATAATAGTCTGAACAAACTCAATGTAAGGATCCAAAATAGGCTCTAGTAGAATTCAAGGGCATTATCATATTATTAATATCTAATCAAGATTAATTAAAGAAATTATTATAACTTAAGACCTTATGGATTAATGGTCTTATGTGGAAAAATGTTAGAAAATCAATTAAAATTTTGGTATACAAGTGTGCAAAGGAAAAATGGAATTATAGTTAAGTGGTCTTTTGTGATATAATTAAGTATTAGTGAGTCAAATCAATAAAATAAAGGAAGTTGGGGTACATTTAAAGGAAAAAAAGTATGATTGGGGATAAATTAAAAGATAGAAACAAGGGGGGATGATTTTAACATGCAAGAAATAATGGGGACCAAAAATGAAAATTTTCCTTCCACACAAACTTCTAGAGGATGCATGTAAGAGAGTAAAATTCATTTATATGGTTCTTAAAGAGAGGGGGACGACATTAGCGTTAGAAATGCAAATTTTTCTCGTCTTTCATCTCTCTCTAAACCTTTACATGCTTCCTCTCTTAATACCTTTCAAGATTTTTGTTTATGAGTTTAGATTCAAAGAGTTTTGAATGGAGATTTGTAAAGGTAATGTATTCTTCCCATATTTCATTATCATCATCTTCTTCTTGAAGTTAAAAATTTTTATGTGGAGAATTATTGGTAATTTATGACTACATGTCTTATGAAGTGGAAGAAGTCTTGTGGGAAGATTTGGTGTTCCATTAGAGGTTAGAGATTTTTACTCATCTTGCATGTAGTTTTAATTTGAGTAAACGTGGATAAAATATGTAATGGAATGTATTTTGAGTTGAAAACATAGTTTTAAGGTTAAATCTAAAGGATTATGTCTTGCATGTTTTTATTTGTTGAAGATTTAAGAGGTAAAAATCTGGGTTGGTTTATTAGGAACTAGTTTCTGTAATTTAAGCATATCTTGAGTTTTATAACTCCAATTTGGGTAATTCAAGTTGGAAATTAAACTTAAGACATGGACCTATATTTTTGAGGGAGAAATCAGAGTTTGATTCTATCTCTAAGTGCCCTTAATTTTAATATGAAATTTAATGAGAGCTGTTGGCTAGTTAAAGTGAGATGGTTACTATATTTTTAGCATAACCCTTAGTAGAGAAGTCTAAATGCTATGATACAAAATTTCGGATAAACTAGACTTTTATACCTATATTTTCTATGAGAACTAAAAGTTTAAATCTGTCTCTAAACATGTCAAATTTAGCTTTGAAATCGGAACTACCTATGATCCTATCATTAGGAATAGTCCTCAGTGTTTTGATGATATCTCGAGATTTAGAGATGATAATGAGATGATTTTTAGTGTTTTAAAAACTAAAAAAATATAGGAATAAGTTTTATGAGGCCATTTTGCCTAAAAATGATGTTTAATATGGTTAAAATCATAAGTAAGATGAACTAGTAAATCTTCCTATAGACAGAATGTATGTCACGGTCAGTACAAATTCGGTAATGAGCATAAGGTCAGTCCAGAACCTAAAGTGTACCTATGTCACGGTTATTAGACATTTGGTAATGATCGTGACCTCTCCTATTTCACTCGTATTTGATTTTTAAGTCTCAAATTACTAAAGCATATCTAAACCTCCTTTAACAACTTTAAAGCATTCTAAATATAAAACTAAAGATGATTTGTGACATTAATTATGTGAATATGAATATAGTAGGAGCATGGATGATTGGGTGTTAATATAGGAATAATATGAATATATTGAATGACTTTTTTAGTGGTATTATATTGGTTATATACGTTTAACATGATAATTTAAATTGAATATGAAATAGTATTTTTTAAGCATATAAATGCACAAAATACGTATAGTATATGGTATAAAGTATGAAATTATGAATTTATCATATAAGTGCAATAGTTAAGTCTATATTTAATATATGAATTTGGATGTGCCTATAAATATATAATGTATGAGTAGTTATTTAATGTAATGTGAAAAAATATGGACTTGTGATGATGATGTAATTATATACAAAGATGCATGGGGGATGGACTTGGAGCATAGTAAAGGTATGTTCTTACGTAATGATAACATGCATAAATGATGCTCTATGCACTCATAGTTTATATGATTCCATATCATAAGTACAACATCATAGTGCTTAAACAAACATAAATAGTATATGCATGATCAATAAAAGATTCTTAAAACAAGTTATTAAATAGTTCTAATTGTATAGCATACCTCAAAGTAAATATGTTACAGACATGAACACACATAGCATATGATTAAAGGAATTCAATATAGCATGGTGATATGCATCATCATCATATATATGTGAAAGAGTTACATGTTTTTTGAATAAATTTCAAGTGTAGTAAAATATTACTCACAAGGTGTACATAATATGAAAATTACAAAAAGTTTATAAATGAACATGAATATATGTATATATGATCATCTTGTACATAGTTATGCATGAGTATATATGTACATATATGTATATGATTATACACACTAAAGTTAAAGCAAAGAAAATTATTTACCTGTGTCTGTGTTTAGGTTGTAGATAGATAGGCATGCCTATAAGGGTAATTTTGCAACTACTATGTCATCTCGTATAGGACTACCGTCGACCCGTTTGGGTCTTTATATAGTATAGTTTGACTGCATTTGGGTTTTTAGCCGACTCCATATGAGTTTGCTTGACCCGTCCACCGTACAATTTCCCTCCTATAAGGGGCTACTATTTAATACCTTAAGGTATCTTTTTTGTACCTTCGAGTACTACTATATAATCCATTATCCACTTTTTTAGAAAAGTGCAGGCCTATTTTAAAGTAAAAAAAATGTTATATAAAGCTAAAAGGTTAAAGAAGCATGACAGTTTCAAATTGACATTCACATTATTATTATGTGAAATTCCTAATGTGCATATGAAAAACATGTAGTGAAAAGGTGGTTACATTGTAATTATGTAATTAGCATTTTAGTATCACATGAGCATGCTAGATATATTGATTATGCATATGAGCTAGCACATCACAGATGATTTATTACTAATCATATTAGTGAATATATGATCTTGTGGCCATATGCTTTACTTAATTTTACTTATATACTATTTAAATTTGCATTAATGTACAACATATGGGAAATATGATATAGAGGAAAAAGGGTATTTTATTGTTTTATGAATGAAATTATTGATGTGATTCTAAGGTGTTTTCTATACTTAGAAATCCAAGATATATGTTGTTATACTTAAGAAATGTGATGACTTGCAATTGTTATATCGATTAATGTGTATTTCTATAGCTATTTGATCCTTGCTTAACCATGTAATGATGCATATGACTTTGTGTATATTAAAATAAGGGATTATGAATACATAAGCATGGGTATGATAATATATGCATGTGATAAAAATAAATTAGTTTGTCAATATTATAGCAAAATGGAATGGTATCTAATTATGAATAAAACAAAAGAATGGCATGTTATTAATACAAGGATATAAAGAGCTAATACTTGAATTGAATACATAAGATGTGTTGCTTATGATTATGTGACGTGTAATTATTAGTATTTGTTTATACAAAGGGACTAAGATTTGATTAACCATTATTTATATGATTTATGACTTGGCATTTCTGTGAATCTAAGATTGTTATTACATGTTTTCAAGAAAGATTGATAAGTCAAAGAGATTAGATATGAGTAACTCATATAGGTTAAGAAAATGAATTTAATGAATAAAATTCTAAGTGTCTTATGAATACTTCTAAACAGCTAAAGTGTTAAACAAGTGGAAGATTAATAGGCACTTGGTATTGGTTATAAGTATAACAAAAAGGTAATATAATACCTGGAGATTGTAACAAATATGGTATAAATGAATGGTTTAGATGCTTAAAAATGTGCTTGTATGTGTTTGCATTTTGACAATGTACAAAAAGGTCGTTCTCATACTTTATGATTCCTACTAAGCTTTATAGCTTAGAACAAGTGTTTTAACTGTGTAGGTTACAAGAAAGGATTTTCTTCTCAGGGATAATATCTACAGTAGGATGGCCAACACAAGTTAGAGAGATAAAGACTGAAAGTATAGACTTTGATTTGGATTATTTTGGTTAAAAGTTCTTAATGGAATTAGAAATTGTGTGTGTATAGTTGCCTAACCGTTGTATTTTGTAATGTGTAAAGAGACTCTAAAAGTATATAGTAAAGTTTTAATAGTATAGTACTTATGTAGGATTAAGTTTTATATTAAGATCTTTGTATAATATTGTTATGGCATAATAGCATAGCAAAGCATGTTTAATGGTACAAAACGAAGTGATATAGCTAAATATAGGATAAAGGTGCTACACTCAAGCCTTCAAAAGGTATAGCAAAGACTAGAAGCTTTGAGAAGCTAGTTAACTGAATAGGTAGCCCGCCTAGGCGAATTAAATGTCAGGTATGAGCCCAGGTTGGTAATAAAGGCTTAGATCCTAGCTAATTTTATAGTAGAATTATATGCTCCACCACTTGAACTAATTAGATCCTCATGGAACCTATATGTCTATGTAGTAGCTTGCTCCGAAAGAGTAGGAGTTGGAGTTATCCTAACCAATTTGGGAAAACTATCTATTCAAGGAATAGCATACATAACCTTCCCGACCTCTAATAAATGTGGCCGAATATGAGGCTTTGTGTTTCAGCTTGACAACCGAATATCAAGGTAAAACTGGACTCAATGGAGATATTCTCTAACTCTCAATTCATTGTCAACTAATAGCTCAAAAATTTTGAAACCAAGGAGCACTCCATGGTTCAATATTAGGAGCTTATAGCCACATTTCTAGCTGGTTTGGAAAGAACAAGAAGTACTTGGTCAATCACATAGATACCCCGAGCTGAGAATCATGAGGCAGATGCCCTAGCAAAGTGGGCTTTTCTAAAGGCACAGTACAAACTACATATACCATTTAGGTAATGATCTCACAAACAACCTATGAAAGCTATAAAGTCCAATTACAAGAACCAATGAAAGGATGGCATTTCCCGATCCATCAGCACTTAAACTCTAGAATCCTTCTAGAAGACCAAGTGTAAGCTCAAAATGTTGTTAGACACTTAAGTTTTTATGTTGTTCTGGATGATAAGTGTTATTGGTGATTTTTTTCTCATCCTTGGACACTCTGCCTCAGTATGAAAGAAGGTGATTATGTCCTTCAGGAAATTCATGAAGGTATTTGCGATGCGCATGAAGGAACACAGACTATAGCTCAAAAAACTCTCCTCGAGGATACAATTAGCCCATCATAGAGAAAGATGCCAAGGACTTTATACGAAAGTGTGATAAATGCTAGAGATTCAAAAACATCAAGTACTAGAGCTCAGCATAACCAAAGTCAATCCACAGTCCTTGGCTATTCACTTAATGGGGTATAGATATCATGGGCCCTTTTCCCCAAGCAATTGGATAGCGAAAGTTCTTGGTAGTTGCCATAGATCACTTCACTAAATGGGTGAAAGCTCAATCATGCCCACAAATATAATCAAAGTCCTTTATATGTTTATTATTATGAGGTTTGAGATTCCGCACTCCATCATTATAAACAATGAAAAATAGTTCGGTTGTCAAGCCTTTAGGATATTTTGCTCAAAATTGCATATCTAGTTGTGCTTTACTTCGGTATACCACCCCCAGTCTAACGGTATGACTGAAGTCACAAACTAGACAATCCTATTAGGGCTCAAAAAAACATCGGATGAAGCCAAAAGACTCTAGGTAGACGAACTCAATAATTTATTATGGGCCTACTAAACTTCCCCACGAACAGCAATAGGATTCACACCTTTCTCCCTTATCTATGGGGTTAAAGTTGTCATTCCTTGTGAGATTGATATTCCAAGTGTCTAAACTTCCTAGAAGGATGAAGAATATGAAACCAATTCCTCTATCACCTGGATCGACTAGAGGAATAGAGGAAGTTCACCCAAATTCAATCAGCAACATATAAGTAATGCATGGCATCTTATCACATCCGCAAGGTAAAGCCGAAGTCCTTCCAAGTAGGATAATTAGTCTTTAAGAAAGTTATCATAGTTCAAACTACAACAGAGGTCGGAAAGCTTAAACCTAGTTAGGAGGGGCCATATCAAATTCATAAAGTGATCAATAAAAGTGCTTATAGACACAAGGGTTTATTAGGAAAAGTCCTACCACAATTATGAAATGTCTTGAGTCTCAAGTTATACAATCAGTAATGAATTTTCTTGTTTCGGCTTTATCGCTAGTTTAAATTCATTGTATTTTTTGGCTCAATGGTACTTTCACTAGTCAAGCTTGTATTTTCTGAAGCTTTGATAGTGAGCTCAAGTCATTATCAATAATAATTCATTCATTTGAGCGACATCACCACTATAGTTTATTTTTGGCTCAACAACACTTTTGCCAGTTGAGCTTGTATTTTATTAAGCTCTGATAGCGAGCTCAAGTCATTATCAATAATACTTTTATTCATTTTAGCTATATCACCCTTGAAATATAGCTCGAAAAAGCATTTATGCCACTCGAGCACCCATTTAATTTTAAAATTACTTTTAATTCTTTTATGAATAATCCATTACAAAAGATAAGCAACTTATAGCTTGCTCATATACAACTTCAATCAGAACCATGCAAGCAAATATAACTTAAGAAAAAAAAGAGGTGCTAAATAATATTCATTAAACTTAGAAAGAGATACATTCACTCATCATCTGGATAAAACATCATCCATCTAAGACCATTCAAGATTAGGATGTTTCTCTTTTATAGTAGTGACTAGCTTATCACTGAATGAAATGTATGTTTCAGCAGCTAAGTCCACATCTTTATCTTCTAGCTTGGAACATCTCTTCTTGAGCTCTACCTTCTTTTTTTAATAACTCTAGCTTTCTTCTTTTCCCGACCAAGGGATGCCTCTGCCTCTGAAGCCTTCTGCTTGACTTTAGTTGCTTTTTTCTCAGCTTTCTTAGCCTTCTTTTTAGTAGTGGCAGCTTTGAGCTTAGCCTTACTAAGCTTAGCATATAGATCAGTTAAAACTTGCACCTCTGTACGCTACCTTATGATCAATTTATTCATTTTCGTGATCATGGTGCCATAAATCATTGACCCCTACAAGCAAAAATGATGAAAACATATACACAAAGGAGGAAAGCAGGAAACTAGTCTAACAACTGACCTCAACCTAATGCCTTTTCATAATAGAAGAGAGTTAATTGGCACTCAGATTGATGAGGGAGGCCACCTTACTTGGTATGCAAGAAACCAGGAGAACAAAAGTAGTGAATTCGTCATTTCTTTTAGAATAAACACTCATTTGTCCTTCCTAGAACCCTAAAATCTTGACAGTGCGGATTCTGACGTCCTTGCCACTTTACCTAGTAGCTTCAATAGTAGCCTTTTGCAAATCAGATGGAGTGGCCTCGATTGTAATACCCCTAGCCTCGGCGTTCCTAGCCTCTATAGATGTGGGATCATCATGGATCTCATCTATGCGAGGAGTAGGGATCTTTTTGGTGACCATAGTAGGCTTCGACTCCATCAAAACCTTAGGTGTGACAGTCCCAGATCCTCTAAATTTTTTTGCCTTTATCACCTCGACCAAACTTGGCCTACATCCTTTCTTCATAGTTACAATGAAAAATACAATTAAAAATGTATTAGAAATGCTTATTGAATAAAAGAAAAATTACCTTTTTTCTTACGACGATGAGCAGGCTTTAGAATATATAGCTCAAGCAACAACTTTATGTCCCATTTATCTTTGGCGAGCTCTCTCTACTAAGCTAATGTTCGCTCTTCCCCATCAAATAGCCACAATTCATTTTCATTGCGATTCACAAACTAACCCCATGAAGTGTAGAATGAGAAGTATTCATGCATGCTCTCTACAATGAAGAATTAGTTTTTCCAATTCTTTAGTGAATCTGGATTACTAGTGAAGGCACCAAACCCAACTCGAGCTTGTATATAATTATGGTCATCAGTTGCGATGCATAGGCCCACCACATATATAGCTCAAAAGAAGTTGATGGTCGA
This sequence comes from Excoecaria agallocha, assembly GCA_037975025.1. Lineage (NCBI taxonomy): Eukaryota > Viridiplantae > Streptophyta > Magnoliopsida > Malpighiales > Euphorbiaceae > Excoecaria > Excoecaria agallocha. The sequence continues at coordinate 12,119,366 of CM075812.1, forward strand.
CTCGATGTTATGCTCCACTGACCACACTTGCAGCGCTAAAAGAGCTTTCAGAGGTACTCATGGTAAAAGTAAAAAAATAGAGAATGAAAAGAATTTAAAATAAACCTGCTAAATGGAGATCTTCAAACAAAGAAAAGGCGTGAAGATGAAAGCACCATTGATGCTGAATCGTTGAGAATTTGGTAAAAGGATGATGAAAAGAAGCAATAGAGGTAGGGAAATGACAAAGAAGAATGGAAATGACAGAAGAAGCAAAATGAAAGCAATAAGACGAAGGAGGTTTATACAGGAAAGTGACCGGTGATCCAATGTACACGTGGAGGATTGAGATCTCTTCTAAAGAGATAGGCTATTCTGTCATAATGAAATAGAACGAATATCAAAGCGCCTTTTCTCATCAAGCATATACCTAGTTGTTATTCTGTGAAAAGAGAGGAGCCATCATTTCAAGCCTTAAATGCATCATTCGTGCCCAAAGTAGTGTCTTTCAAATTTTAAGGTGATGCCTAATAATTTCGATCGACATAAATATCTCATCCTGGGGGGGAACTTATGATAACAGTTATAGCTCATAGCTTAGATGCGACAAGCAAGAATGCTAGTGCATCCTATCAGTTCAAAACATGAGATTAGCCTCATACAATGTTTGGCTATACCGAACAATTTAGACAATCTATAAGCTAATAGCAAATATCAGATCCTAACAAGAGAAACTAGAATATGGAGAATTCCGACATATCAAGAAAGATAACTCTTACCTTATCTTGTCCCTTAAAATAGGAAGGGATATACTTATTCTATTTAAGGAAGATAAAGATTGTTTTCCAAGGAGGACTCCATTTCAAATGTCCTAAATAGGTACAAACTCTCTAACTCATCCTTAAAAATTGAGCAATTGTTATGTATGCGAGTTTTTGTAATTTCCTTACTATCGTCAAAATTACTAACTTGACCATCAAAGTCCTTCTATTTGGAAAATTTAGATTGAATTTTGAGAACTTTTCAGGTGACCTATTCGTGATGTGAGACTTGGAATTTCTTAACCCAGTCATCACCATCTCTTTGAGATTGAAGCCATCAAAACCTTATACTCTTTACAGTACAAAACTGAAATGAAAAGCAAATGAGGAACAACCCATGAAAAGATTGTTTTTCTATAGCTAACTAATTGGTAATTAGATAGTAAAATGATGATGCTTACTCTACATTTCAAAGCTTCTATAAGCAAAATCCAAGAGCATAGAAATCTAAACAAACCCAATAAGAAAGGAGATATCTTTAATGTAGAAAATGAACTCAACGAAGAGAAAAAAAAAGAAAATTAAAGAAAACCCTTTTTGGGCATATTAAACAAAATAACAATCAATTAGGTAGAAGATAAAAAGTAGGGTGAAGGGAAAAAATTTGAAAAGCCTTTGCCTAAGAAAATGGATTTCTTCACATAACAATTTGCTTCCTCTTCGAGCGGAGAAGGATCAACTTTAAGCGGGCAATATGAATATATGAAATTAATTTGAGTTTTTGGGGATTGAGCTTTCATTGGGCAATTAATGAATGGAATGGAATTTCCTTTTCTAATAGCCTTAGGTTAGTAAAAAAAATAATTTGTTATAAATAAAAGTAAAATCAGAAAAAAATATAGAGAAGAATAAAAAGTGTGATTTCTCTGTTATATTATTATGTGTCTAAAACAATAACAATGTGAGTATTTATAGATACAAAACATGGTCTATATAGAAAAAAAATAAATTTAGGAAACAAGTGAATATAGAAAATAAATCAAGTAATAAAGGAAATAACCAATATGAAAAGTCATCCAAATAGGAATATATCACAACACTTTCCCTTAGATGACTATACATTATGAACATGTCTCGTTAAAATCTTGCTAAAAAAAATCTAGTGGGATAAAACTTAGTGAAGGAAAAAAAGTACAAAATTCATATGTACTTCCCCTCAACAATAGAATGAATCACACTAAATCTTTTAATTGGCGCATTTTAATATTGTGCACATACTTTTTGAAAATTGAACTTGGTAGGGCCTTTGTGAACAAATCTGTTAGATTATCACTTGAACGAACTTTTCAAACATCGATTTGCCCTTCTTTTATAAGTTCATGAGTATAGAAGAATTTTGGTGAGGTACGTTTGGTTCTATCTCTTTTGATGTAGCCACCTTTGAGCTGTGAGATTCATGCTGTATTATCCTCATATAATTTTGTTGACTTTTTCTCTACCACTAACCCACCTGTTCCCTCAATATGTTGAGTTATGGTTTTCAACCACACACATTCACAATGTGCTTAATGGATGGCTAATATTTCTGTCTGTAACCGAGCTTTATGAGGATCTGATAGATATCCAACATTAGCATACTTGTCAATTCTAAATTTACTCCTTTTAGAAAAAAAAATAAACCCATGTCAGAAATGCCATGAAGATAACATATTTTACTCCATTCTAATGCCTTCGAGTTGGTGCAGAACTAAATCTTGCTAGCAAATTAACAACAAAAGCTATATCTGATATAATGTTATTTGCAATATATAAAAGTGCACCCATTACACTAAGATATGATACTTTAGGACCAAAAATCTCTTCGTTATCTTCTTGTTGACGAAAAGGATCTTTCTTAACATCAAGAGAGCGAACAACTATTAGAATACTCAGTGGATAAGACTTATCCATATCAAGATTTTCTTTCAAAAATTGATATTTTTTTCGTTAAAATATCGTCACGCTTTTGGCGGACTTTAAATTCATTAATAATATTACAAAATATCCTACATGGATAATAATATTTGCTTTTTCCATTTGATAAGTCATGCTATCAATTTTAAAGAGTTATGGACATTCACAATCATGTAATTTATAGTACACACTTTTTCTTGAATGTCCATGTATCATGTCTCATTAAAACTCTACTGGAAAAAACCCTTTGAGATCAAAATCCAGTAAAGGAAAAAGGAGTACACAATATTTTTAATATACATTATAAGTTGCCTCATTAAAAACTTTAACAAAAAAACCCAGTGAAAAAAAACTTAGTTAAGAAAAAAAGAGTATAACGTGTATTTTTCTTTCTTTATAAAAATATTGGTACACAATTTTAAATTTGTGCATGCAGAGTTTTGATACATAATATTATGAAGTTCTTTTTCTAAAAATGAGTCACATATTTTTTGGATATACTTACCATATATCTTCTAGATATATGATGCATGAATTGAAAAATAATAAATAAAACTTATTTTATAAAGTTACATGTTGTACATAAGCACGTACAAATTCATCTACACATCTTTCATTCATTTAAGATGAAAAATTTTATAAAATCTAATAATATAGTTATACGTACAACGGGTACATGACCAATGTGATTTTATACTATATCATAAATAAGTTATCTATTTTCAAATGACTTTCTTAAACATTCTTATTCTTTTTCTTAATTATCAACCACTTCTGGTGGTAAAAATTAATCATATAATAGTAATAATTATTATTTCATGAACATGCCATTTTTATGGCCATAATTCTATGTTGTTTTATTAATTTGAAGGAATGAAACAAATGTAATAAAAATAATTTAATGACATGTACACAACAAAATCATATAATAGCTATAACAAATAAATGCATTTAATAATTTAATTCAAATATTTCTAAAAAATTATTTAAAGATAATAAAATTATACAAATAAAATATATATAATTATATAGAGAACTAAAATGTTTAAAACAATATGTAATTTTAAGTAACAATTTGATAATTACCATGTAATGCATGATTACATAATGCATTAATAGCAATAATATATGATCATGAAATATGTTATATTTAGTAACTTTACAACTATTGAAGTACTCAATAGAAGATAATATATAAATATATAATCAAATTATAAATATTTTCTTTTAATCAAATAGTACTCGATATTTAATTCGAAACAAAATCTAGTGTACAAAATTCATTAAAGTATTTTGAACTCTTCAAGAGTTTCAGCAATTAAAATCATAAATAAATAATGACAATAGGTAAACTATAACACTTCAAAATCATATACATAAAATTCAATGCATATAATTGTATTAAATAAAAATTTTCAAAAGTATTTATATGTTTCAAGCATAATAAATCTTTCAGAAATTATATGTAATTTTATTATCAAATAGGCAAATAGTATTAATTAGTTACACACTAATATATTACCAAATTGACAAATAGTAAAAACTTATTACATCAATTATAAGAAAATGTGCAATTTTACAATCGATGCCAATCCATTACAATAAATGTCATAAAATAAATCATATTTTATGACTTCATTATTTATTGCATGAATATTAATTGTACTCTTTTGTTATCATATTTTTTTAATATTTTGAACTGCAGGTTCAAAATTTCATATTGAATGCAATTAAAATTTGTATTTTTCAACAGATTTAATTTTAAGATGCTCACTATGTTGAAAATATCAACTTTAATATTTTTATACAGAAATGTTGTTGACAACTTTATCCTTTTCAGTTCTTTTTAATAAAAATGACATATTAAGTTCTCTTATTTAATTTCAAGTACCTGAAACCACTTCTGGGTTTTTAAAAATTAGTTATGTGATAGGTCTCTGAAAGAGTATCCGCCTCCATAATATGACCATATACATTTATTTGCCCCTTGCCATTTATAAATTTTATTTTTATTTGGAATTGAATAATTTATCCTACAAGGCAAATTATCCTACTGTGACATTGTTATGAATTGGAGCATTTACAGCTAATATAAATGAAATTTAATAAATCTCTATAAACTAAAAAATACATTTGCATCATAATTAACTAATCTTTTGAACTTCAGGTTTATGATATGAGGATCTAAAATATACATAATGTATTTATTTATTTTAGCTGCTTTTTTCCCCCTGATATTAGGAAAGCTATTAATTCAAATGCAATTTTTAACTAAAATTGCAATTGAGAAATTTTATGATCTTTGTTGGCATAATGCATGTAAGTATTGCTTACATCAATTATATATCCATATATAAAAATAGAATTATTTTTCTCATAAAAATATTTAGCAATTATTTGGAGGCATTAAATAAATATTTTTGCTAGACCTTTGAGTATAAATATATACAATGAGCTTATAACAATCATTTACCCGTGACATATGATTACTAGCATTATCAAGAAAATATAGTGATGGCATATTCTGGAAATTGTGCACTTAATTTGAATAATCTCACAAACTGCATGTTGTACGTTGATAATAAACACACAGCTGACCATTTTATCGATGCATCTTTCAAAACTTATAAAACATCTGAGTGGGTCACATGGTGGATAGCAGGCCCACATATATTATCTTTATTCATTACAGAATAAAGAAAATTCGGTCCCTTAGCTAGTGATACTTTAGTAATATTTCCTGAGAATAAGTAGATTATGAAAATTCCTTAAATTTAACTAAAAGAAACTTTTGGCTCTTTAATAAATATGTATGTATGAATTTTCGATAATTTATGCATTATAATTGATCCGGACTGGTCAAACCGGTCATGCCAAATAATCAATTATTAGTTAGTAAACTTCATGTTTACTATTTTTATTATATCAATATTTATATCAATTGATAAATATCAAGTTTCTTAATATTAATATTAAACAGTTAGTAAACTTCGTGTTTACTAATATTTGTGACGGTTAATAAACTTCATGTTTATTAGTATTTGTTTTAATTGTCAATTTTACTATAATCAATAAATTTCAGGTTTACTGATATTAGTATCACTTAATCAATAAACTTCATATTTACTGATGTTTGTATAATTGGTAAACAATAGGTTACTAATATTTGTACAACAATTAGTAAACTTCAGGTTACTAATATTTGTATCTGATAAGTGTGAAATATATATGGTTTTTGATATGTTTTTAGTTAAGTTATTTAGTTGTTTTGGTTTGATTTAGGTTAATTTAGAGTTAATTTGTTAATATTTATGTTTTTGAGGTTAATTCTGTGCTTTGTTTGATTTTCAGGTTTAATTTGACATAAAAGGGTTTAAAGTGTGAAAAGGGCAAAGTTTTGGGCTAAAAGTGCAAATATGCAGAAATTAGGCGAGAAAACCATTGTCCAATCCAGAGCCTTGAGCCGTGACCACGTGAGTTCATTGAAGGATTCATCACGTGGCCACGTGAAGAACAAAAGAGGAGAAAACATGGCCATGTAAAAAAAAGAGAAGAAATAAGAAAGGTGAAGCCGTGGCCATGTGAAAGGGAAAATAAAGGCAACTATGAAGACCACGTGACCATGTGGATTCCCAGTGAAGGACCACACGTGGCCACGTGTGGAAGAGGAAGTAAGTGAGCCGTGCCCACGTATGAAGAAGAAGGCAAAGGAGGCGTGGCCATGTGATGTTATTCCCATTGTGCGAAGGATTTTATCGAACATCCTATTTGGAGCAGAATTACTTTCTATTTGATTGTCAGAGTTTAAGAAGGAATCCATGTCTTCTTTGGCCTATAAATAGCAGTTCAAAACACAGAAGAAGAATCATCAATCTTTGTCATCAAGCCTTAAAATTAAGCTTTCTTTGTTTTAATTTTTACGTTCATTGTTTTTACAGTTTTTTCCAAAACATTGTTTTTAGTTTTAAGAATGTCTTGTGAGTAGTTTTCTTTACTTTTGCTAAAGGATACTTGAATCCTTGACTTGTATTGTTATGACTTAAGTTTGTTCTTAAATTTTAATACAAGTTGATTATTTCTTGGTTTTTAAACATAGTCTTGTCTTTGCTCAATTTTAAATTGATTATTAACTTGATTAAGAATTGGTTAATTAATTGGTTTAAGTTGATTAATGATTTGCATGCTCTTAGGTTAATTTAGTTGGATTAATGCATGGTTATAATCTGAATAAGCTATAATTGTGTGTTAATTTGAGTAAGTTAAGATTAAGAAAAGGGTAACCAAGAATAGGTGAAAGTTAAATCTCTTGAGAAAGGCTTTAATAGACATCTAGGAGATTTAATTTAGTTCTTTATGCTAAGTATTGAATTGTTCTGAATAAGAGAGTTTTAATGCTTGGAATGATAATCTTGAATAAAGTTGTCTGGGTTTATTGAACTGAATTTTCCATAATCACTTGTATGTTTTCTTTTAAATTAAGTCATAGCAATATTGGTTAAGGTGGATAGTCCTTTAGTGAAAGTTGTCTTTATCATTGATTTTTAACTCATTCAATTTACTTGCTTTCAAAAAGATCTCTTACTTACTTTAGCTTTTTCAATTGTTTTAATTTGGTTTTAAATTATTGTTTTCAAATCATCACAACTTTGGGATTTTTCTTCTTTCTTCTTACACACAAAATTGGTTTTGAAATTGAAATAGCACATACAAGCACAAGTTTCCCTTGGGTTCGATATTTTGGGTCATAATTTTATTTTCCTATATTACTAGCCGATCTAGTACACTTGCTAGACACCGGTCAGTATCTATTAGTAAACTTTGAGTTTGCTAATATTTGTATCGAAATAAAAATAAATTATCTTTAAAAAATATATTACTTATCTTATACAAAATGGATCTCGAGTATTTCTTTATCAATCTCAAAATGATATCAATTTCAGCGAATATCTTTTAAAAATAATTTTTTTAGGACATATTGGAGAAATAATATATTTCATAACAAATTGTATCCTAATAATTGCATCTTAACTCTTTAGGAGCCTTCAAATAATTGTATTACACATAACAAAAATATACATATAGTAAATTGAAAATCAAATATGGCTTTACATAAAACATATTCATCATATATATAATATAATAATTAAAATATAATTAACTAAGGATCAATTTGTAATTATGCAAAACAAATCACTAAAATCATATTAATGTCCACGACAATGGAAAATGCTATTGTCATTTTTTTCTTAATAATTTCGTATATTGAAGTTTTTAAAATTTATTTTAGGGTAAAATTACTCAACCCTTAATCAATCTCATTAACTCATGAGAATTAAAATAATTCAAAATTTACGAATTAAATCTACTTACCGTTTAATCTTATAAATTATAATTCTTGATTCCTTCGAGCCGGGTTGTTGTAAACCACTGACTTCCAATAATCAATAGAGACTATCGTGTTGATGACGTATTATATATAAAAATAAAATTAGAACAAAATATAGAGAAAAATGAAAAAGTGTGATGTCTCTGTTATATTATTATGTGTCTAAAACAATAATAATATGAGTATTTATAGATACAAAACTTTGCCTACATAGGAAATAAATAAATTCAAGAAATAAGTGAATATAGAAAATAAATCAAGTAATAAAAGAAATAACCAATATGCAAAGTCATTCAAATAAGAATATATCAAAACATAGTTTGAGAAATTTGTTTTTCAATATCAAACGACCATTTGGTCTACAGTTTTTCAGTTCACATATGCATTACATATTAATTTTTATGTCTAAAAAATCTCATTATATATTTTCTTCAAAAGTCTTACTTTTATGTACCTTTGAATTATTTTAATATCTAAAATCAAACTCTTTTTTGAAAGAAAAATCAAACTCAATTAAGTATATTTAGCTTAAATACTAGTCTTTATTATAGATGACTCTAAAATTTTATGATATATTACGTGAGACTATATATATATATATATATATATATATATATATTCCCGAACTTGAAAAATACACATATTTCACTTTAATTAACTAAAAATGATTACATATGAGTTTTAAAATATACATATTACTTTTAATTAGTTATTAAATAACTAAATTCATTATTGTTAAGAGAAAGAGTAGAAAATATAAAATGAGAAGATACGTTAATGAAGTAAAAATGAAAAAATATCCAAAAAGAAAGGAGAAACAATTAGAAAAACTGATAGTTTTAATCACATGTCAGATACAAAAAATTTGCTCTATAATTTTTTTTTAACTCAAGTGCTATCAAATATAGTTGAGTAACATGTTGGTTGCAAACTTTAAGTGTAAAAAACAAATTTTTTGTTTGTACTAAATTTATTTTAGAAAAAAATATGTATTAACCATATATATATATATATATATATATATATATATATATATAAGGGAAACAAAATTGAAGTAATTATCCTGATCTTAGCAAGAAATATTGTTGAAAAAAATTTCCACAAATTGGGTTTGTCAATTAAAAATCCCTCCAATAAAGCTCTTCAGCTTAAAAAGAAAGGATTAAAAAAATATACATATTTAAAAAAGTTTAGAATCTAAGAGAAAAAATTTCGTATTGTTCATTAAGACTGCTGATCTTACGATCTACTGAAGCTTGAGGTGACATTGATGAAAATATCTTCAGTGCATGGAATAGTCAAAGCACCCATTGGATGATGAAATCCGAATTCTTCTTCAGCTTTAGATAGCAAATCTTGAAAGGAAGGTTTGTTCAAGATATTGGGATCACAAACCTCTTTTTCTCAGCCTCTCCAACATACAAAGCCATGTACCCTTTTGGGACATCCATAGTTCTTGAACAACCTTTCTTTACGCCCAATGCTGATGTTCGGATAAGCCCGCTAGACGTACTGCCATTATAATCTTTCTGTTGATACTTTAACAAAAAGCAGAAAAGAACGTGAAGACTTGATTATGTTTGAGCCAAGTATAAGGATTTATATATAGATGAAATGGTACGAGGATATATTCAGTGGTCAGCAACAAATTGGATAGGTTGAAGTTAATATATTAAATAATGAGATGGTATCACATGCTTTTGTCATCCAACCAATCCACATGTAATTGACCCATGTTCTTGATTTTGAATGTCCTACAAGAACCTATGGAGGATAACCCAAGGATTGGACAAGGACAGTTGGAGGAAAATCAGTGGCGATCATAATATAGATAAGGAGCCAATTAGCACGGATTAGTTAGATTAGGAGCATTGTTGAGACAATTAGCTGCTACTTTCTATTGAATGGCTATTGGATTAGGGACATGCTATTCCTTTGGTAGACCCCATAATTATATTGGTAATTTATTAGAACTAGGCAAGCCCCCGTTACAGTTGATGAGCTATGTCCTTAGCTGATAGCCTGATATCAGTCAGCAATTTGGAGCCACTCACTCTATATTTCATTCAAATCTTTTGGTGTAAACATGTACATAGATATACCCCATCTTCCCATTAGTTAGATAGCAAACCCATATGAACTTTCACGATCTATGTCCAAACCATATGGCCCCTAACTCCATATGCAGCTTACAATATTTCTCAGTATAAATTGCTTAACCTATGTATATGTATAGAACCACAGAGTAACAGGAAAGCATAAGTCACTACTCTTTCTTTGACTTTCTTCCCATCACCTTATAGTAAACTAAAGCACCAAGGCTAGACACCTTGCTGCTGCTCTTGCCAAGAAAATTATGCGCCAATCTTCAAATGTATCAAAAGGTTTTGTAGCAGTGTACGTTGGAGAGGCAGAGAAGAAGAGATTCATAGTTCCCGTTTCCTATTTGAATCAACCTTTGTTTCAAAATTTGCTCAGTAAAGCAGAAGAAGAGTTCGGTTCAGTCATCCAATGGGCGGGTTTACAATTCCTTGTTCGGAAGCTACTTTTATTCATGTCACTTCTTGCTTGAGTAGGTCATAAGAGAACATCCCATTAACCAATTTTGTACTGGCTGAAATTGCCATACTCTAAATGAATGTAAATACTTTCTTGCTATTGACCAAATTGAGAAATATTATTACACAGTCACGATTGGTTTGTTTCTTTTTTATTTTTTATTTTATTTTTTTTGGCTATTGGTTTTACCATATTTTATAATCAATATATAGATCAAAAATAATTTTCATGATCAAATAATCATGTAAATTAAGTCCATGTTTTCTTCTACAGTTAAAAAGTTGAGAAATGATAGCATTTATCCATTCAAGCCAACCATATCATTTCTACACATGCATGCAAAATTTTCAAGCTTACGAAACCCGTCACCCTTGATCTGATTATAATTGAACTTTAATGCAAAATTTCAAGCTTTATATTTTCAGTTTTTACTTATAGTCCACAACTTGTATTACCACATATAGGAAAAAAGATGTGATTTCCACTAGGGTTGAGCATGGACCGGTTCACCAGTTTATTAGCAAAAAAATTAATCAGTCCATTAATATCGATTTTTTAAAATCACTAACAATTAATGAGCCTGTTACATTCGGTTAATTAATCCATCGATTTCGGTTTGATTAACCAGTATTTTTCGATTAACTATTAAAATTTATAAAATAAAATTATATAAGCAAAATTAAACAAATTTCAATTCAATTTTAAATGTGCAAAGTAATATAATATAAAAATTACGAAATAAATATAATTTACTAGCCAAAATTCATATTTTATAAATCAATAGCTAATATTATAAAATAGATTTTATATTTATAGAAAATTAATCTGCTTGATTTGAAGTCAAATAAAAATTTGGATAATATTAAATGTTATAACATAAACTCTAAAATATAAGAAAATGTAATTAAATGCTATTAAGTAAAATATGAACACTAATATATGATAAAAAATAACATATAAATTAATAGGATACTATATATAAATATTACTATATAATTAAAAAGATGACATAATATAAATTTAGTTTAAAGTATTATATAAATTTTATAAGAAAATATAAAAAATTAAGATATATATATATATATCGGTTAATCATAGATTAACAGTTAATCAATACTTAAAAACTTAAACCGTAACTATTAACAAAAAAAATGTAAAAATTAAAAATCATAACCAAATTTATCGGATTGAGTAACCGTAAAAATCGATTCGATTTCGGACCGATTTTATAATTAATAATATTTTCCGTTTTTTTTTTGTCACCCCTAGCTTCCACTTTCCTTCACATGCACTTCACAAGGCCTTGTCTTAAAAATTTTTTGGTGGTCCATTTTTGAATTTGTTTTGGAAATTGATGCCCTCAACCAATAAATGTTTCTTATTACTATTCTTGTTTGCGGTGCAAAATACCAAGGGTTAATTAGACTAATTTCTGAAAATTTAAAAAAAAAAATCAATTTGATGAGGTGGGTCCTTTGTAAGTCTTTATCTTCAAAACTGGTTGCAAATGCAAACGTAGATATTCCATCATGTACCAAGTTATGGACAATAAGTTAGAAGACAGAACCATGTGATCCTTCACCTGCTTTTGTCTCTAACTTAACCCCACTTGAAGGACTACTCTTTCACACATTTTGGATTTTCCACACAACAATTTCACTGTATAAATACATATAAATGCACCAAATCAATCATAACTAGAGAAACAATTGAAAAAAAGAAATAAAAAAGAGAAAGGCTGAGGAAGAATTTGGTTTTAATCATCCAATAGGTAGTCTTACACTTCCTTGCACAGAAGATATCTTCATTCACAACATTTCAACCTTCGATTCATTGTAATGCCACCTAAACAATTTTCTCAAATTTTGTACATCTTTTTAGACCTAGATGTAGATGATGGGGATGACCAATATTTTCAATTGTACTCCCACTTTAGAATTCATTAATTTAAATTTTAGAAAGTTTTTTCTCATATACCCTTTCAATCAATTTTGTGTCAGATTATATATATATAATCTAGGTCTAAATGTCTTAAATTTAAAAAAATGTTAAAAAAATAATATCTTCCAGAATTACAGTTGCTTGAATATAGCGTACACCAATTATTTTATACCGCACCTTGGCTCATTTACATGCACTTGAGCTGGTCGATGTGATATCATGCGCACATAAGTGAGCTGGTAACTAGGATTAGTGAAATCAGTCGATAGCCCAATGCAAATAAATTAATTGATTAATTGATAGAGATTACGTGATTATCCTATTTCACAAATAGTTAAGAGTTTGACAAAATTTTGGAATGACTCGATTTCCAACTCTATCTTTAAAAAAGTAATTAAAAGAAAAAAAATTAAAAATAAAGAACTAAAACTGATAAAATAAGATGAAAAAACACTTTATATATGAAATTAGTTTTCTCATTAGTCAAAATTGTTTGATCCTGTACAACGTAGAATTACATTGAATTTGGTAATTTCTTCCAACATAAGAAGTTTGTTTATTTAGTTTGATGTACTCAAGTTGGAAACTATATGGTTGAAACTGAAAGTGTGTTGGGTGCAAGGAATAGTCAAACCACGCATGGAATGAACAAAGCCGAACTCCTCTTCGGCCAAATTAAGCAAATGTTCCTCTCCAACATAGACCGCTAGGAACCCCTTTGGAACATCTAAATATGTTTGAGATGTTGTATTGGAAGCAAACACCAACACCGAGCGGCGAAATATCTGCTTGGTGGCAAGAACGCCCATTTTATGTTTCTTGAGAAAATAATTAATAAGAAAAAGAAGCTTGGAGGTTTTTCTGCTTATACAAAAGATATTGGTAATACTTAGAGATTGTTTAGTGGGCTGAAGAATCAGAGATTTGGTAGGCTTGGGTCATAACTGATCATCACATGCTTTTGGCTTTCACCTACTCAACAAAGGGTAGTTATGGGGACCAGTTGAGGATGGCTTTATATATACATGGTTGTGCTCACTTTACATAGGCTATGTTGCAAACAAATTAATCAGTGTCTCGCCTATTCACTTTAGCTCAAACAATTGTACTGTGTACCATCTCTAGCTTTTGTTCCTATTCTATTTTAATTCCAAAGGTCGGTGTAATTTACTTGTGGTCAGTTAAGCAAAATGAGACTGCACATGGCCTAAACAAATATGTATAAAGAAGGAAACAACAGTACCGTCCTTGAAATCAATGAGAAGTTGACAGGAAACTTGTTGGTAAATTGATGAATTCCTGAAACTAACTAATGCTTTGGTAAAGGCATGGCCATTGTGATGTGGTCCCTAAATAACATATTTCTCAACTACCCACATGGTTTGCCTCTTACGAATTGGGTTTAAAATGAATATGTGGACCAAGTTCTTGGTAGCTATAATTCATGTCTGTGAAAGTTCAAAATCAAGTGAAAACATTGACAATCATCATTCAGCAGGCCATGTTTGGATGTCTTATAAAAAGACTAATTCATTTTAAGAAATTTAGTTCACATCAGTATCACAATTAATGTTTGAATCCTTTCAAAATATTTCTGAATCTCATCTCACCATATATACTTGTCATACAGCTGGAAAGATTATTACATAGCATGCCTCATTATCTAATTAACATGGTATAGACAAAATTCTATCAGAGCACATCACTTTTTGAGACAATAATTTTATTGATTAATGCTTACACTTTCTCTATGTAATATTATTGTAGTTCTGTAGAAAATTGTTGCAAGATGGTAAAATAAGTTGATATATGGTTGTGTCTTTACCATGTTTTATCGGCAAAAACTTGCCTAGATTAGGTTCACGTGGACCAAACTAATTACAAATGGCCATATATTAAAATAAAACTGTATTGCAATATATGGCAGTTTGTGATTGGTTTGATTTATCTGGAATTAGTCTAGAAAAGAAAATTCCACTATGCAAGATATAAATTGTCTTTTAATAACTTCATATTTTAATATTATTCACAAAAGTAACAATCTAATTGAATATTTGGCTTGGCTTCGCAAGTATTGAAGTGATGTTTCGTCGATAAAAATTGAAATTGCATAGTTAATTGTTCAGTGCCACAAAATTTTAAGCTACTGCCATGATGATCTGAAATAAACCATCATCATCTACTTAGTCCTTTATAAGATTAACGGAAGAATATCCTGGCCATTTCTTATCTATAGTGATTAACATTTGACTACAGAAAAATAAACCATGTTTAAATCAAGCGAGCTATCGATGCGAAATAATCCAAGGAAAAGTTCTCAGTATTTATCCAAGTTGTTTTTCTATGGACACCAAGAATCATGGAATTCACGAGGGAAATAAATAACTGAAAAGAATTGGATTGCACTCAATTTCTTAACAGAAAACATAATTAACATTTTTAGTATCATTTGTGGATCAAAAATTGGTACATATGTACATATATGTTAGTGAAAATCCTTGAAATTTACAAACTGAAGAGAAGATCAGTGAAGTCTTTTTCACTGCATGGAATCGTGAGACCACCCATAGGATGATGAAATCCGAATTCTTCCTCAGCTTTACTTAACAAGACTTGGAAAGAAGGATGCTTTAAGTATGATATTGGAACTGCAAATCTTTTCCTCTGATTTTCTCCAAACGTAAACAGCAAAATGACCTTTAGGCACATCGCCACTTTCCTGCCACAAAATGATCCGTCTCACACTGTGCTTAGCACTAGCAATTCTTGGAATCCGAATCCCCATCTTGAATTCTTGAATTCTTCACAAAGTTTGGAGTTATAGTAGAGAAGATAATTGGGCAGTGGTTGGTATTTTTGTTCAAGGGATGCACATATTTATAAGGGATATGCCCTCAAATAGGGTCCTCGTCAGTGGGCATATTTCACATGGCTATGCCTGTCGATTTGGCCTGCCAGTATTGAACAGAACTTTTCAACTATCGAACCAAGGCCTGCCTACTTGTAAAGGAAGATGCTTTATTAGTCCACTCAAAGGAATTCTAAAGAAAATAATATCTTGATTAGATAATTGTTTTTTATTGCTGCCAAAATTTATATCACCATGCAACTTGTTTGCAAAAGCTGGATATAATCAAATTAACATAATAATATATATATATATTTTATTTTTTTAAAGCATTTAGTATCTAAAATCTTTATGCAGCTTAATCCGAATTCAAATTGTCCAAGTCTATAAACAAAATAAAACAAAACAATTTCTTTCAAATATTTAAAGGTTGAACATAATATTTTTTTAAATTATATAATATTTCAGCGGCTAAGGGAAAAGAATTATTCTATGGGAAAAAGGAAAGTGATATTTTTATATCTAGCTATGGAACTCATGTTTTTTTTCAACTTTTGGCTCTTCCTATCTCCGTTGGGTCACCGTGACTAGACAATACCTAAAAAAAGTTTCATGTCAGCTTTTCACTATCTCAATCATGCTTTCTTAGGCAAAATTATTATATATGCAAAAAAAAACTAAATTATTGTTGAGTTGTTATTATTATTATTATTATTATTATTATTATTATTATTATTATTATTATTATTAAATTTGGTGGTTATTAGATTATAAGTTGAATTACATTGAATGAAATTAATCCATATATAATTTACAAAAATTAATTTAATTGTCTGTTAATTTAAAAGAGTAATATCTTAAATAATATATTATCTGTTTTATTAATAATGATCAACTTGGTTGATTACCGAGTAGATACAAGCATAAAGCTAAAATGAATTAGGGTCCACTATATATTGATATATATGTATCGGTCCCCATCAGGGCATCATCAAAGCACTAGGACGTACCAATGCTAAATTATCGATGGGCAGCTATTGTCCTTTTTTATGTACTATCATGCATATCCTCAAGATATGCTATTTGGATCTTTAAATATTATCTATTGTCTTCAACTGCTTTCCACGCCTTTGGAGAAAAAAAAAAAAAAAAGTGCTTTCCACCCCAATCTCATACTTTGCTAGATTGCTTATGGTTACGATCACAAACGGTAGATATGCAGCTTAAATTTTAATTGATTAAATTAAAAAAATTAAAGCTGTAGTGGTACTTTATTTTTTATTATTTTAACAAAGTCGGTAGAGATAATCAATCCAATATAAACAATTGCAAAAAGCATATGTATTGTATTTTGAGATTTATGTGGTTGTGACTTCTGAGGATCGAGATAAAATTTGTGATAGATGACATGACGTCCCCCCTCCTCAAAGCTTTCCGCTCTCCCACCATCCTTCAACTTACGCCCACAACCGAATTCCTCCGCGTATTCCTTTTCGGGAGTACATTAGATTGGGTCTTGGTAGATTTGGCTTTGCCTTTTGATCCATCTTCTAATGTAAATCAATCCAATAAAAAATTCTGCAATATGCAAAGTTTCTGTGGATAATCTTCCAAGTGGATGAAGTTTTTGTTTGCAAACAAACTTGGTAAGAGAAGGCATATGAAGTTCACATGAAGTATGCCCTACCCGCCATAGAAACCTCTCGACATTATATTATATTTATTTGTCTAATCCAGTTAATTATTTAGTTAAAAGCAATAATGAACTATGAAATGTTTGACTCACTCAAATTATCTGCATATCATACATTATGCATTCGAAAATATCTACCTACATTTCGTCACTACAAGAAAAATGTAATTTAACAACGAAAAATAGCAATAAAAAATTGGTATTTTTCGTTACTAAAAATAAATAGCAATTGAAATTTCCGTTGCTAATCCGGCGGTTACTATTTTTAGCAAAAGAAAAAAAAATATTCCGTTGGTAAATTTAGCAATGGAAATCATATTTCGTTGCTAAATTCAACCAACTCATTTTCGATGAATGGATAAATTTTAGCAACGAAAATTAATTTTAACAATAGAAAATTCAATTCTGGAAAATAAAATACCGTTGCAAATTTAAGCAATGGAAAATCAATTCCATTGCTAATTTTAGCAACGAAAATATTACAATTTTAGTTTCATAGCTAATTTTAGCAATCAAAATTCGCAATGATACATAAAATTCCCATCGATAATTGTCGATACTAAATGTAGCCATTGAAATCATCAAAATTTTGAGGATCTGAATAAAATTTTAATTTCAATCTAAATTGATTAGTTATTAAAAAAATATAATGCAATTAACTTAATTATAACATAGTATAATCCATAGTCTGAATAAGAATCAATAGAAACATAACATAAACTCAGTATCGATACCTAAATAATATAGTAGAATCCATAAAAACCAATATATAGAAATACAACTCAAAATTAGTACCAATACCTTAATATTACAAATATAAACTATGTAGTTGGTGAAGGCGGACGATCTGGTTGTTGAGAGGTATCCTTGTTTTGCAATGCTTTCACCTCATTCTTTAGTTGGATTACAACAACTCTTTCAGAAGGTTCAGAATGCCTACTACAAGCAGTTGTGGATGATGCAGAGGAATACGAATGGGATGTATTTGCAATAGATCCTAAGCCAAAAATCCTTCCTAGGTTATTCTTACCACCAACTACATCAAGAAATATCCGACTCTCATCCACATATTCAGAGTTTTGTCGCTGTTGAGTGAGAGTCTCTTGTAATTACTCCTGTAATTACAATAGTTACAATAAATTAACTATATTTCATTAAATAATTAATATACAAATATAAATTTAACGTACATTGAGTTGTCTGCAACAGACATTAACAAATGTCTGACTATCATGCTTTTTTGTATGGGTGTACATAAAAACTTCAGGATATGTTGGCCTCTTACCTAAAGACTTTTCCTGCATAACCAAATTAACTAAAATTTATAAAAAATTCAGCAGAATTTCCTTTAAATTTATGATATTTACCTCCTGTGAAATTAAAAAAACTTATCTAAAACTTGCATCATTATCAAACATTATCATTATCCAACAGTTATCAAACATTATCATTATTAAACATCATCATTATCCAACATTATCATTGTCCAACATTATGAAACATTATTATTGTCCAACATTATCAAACATTATCATTACCTCCTGTGACATAGAAATTTACATATATTAAACCATCATTATCCAACAGTATCAAACATTATTCTAAATTCATACATTGAAATATTATTCTAAATTTCCTAAAATTCAAATACTTACCAGTTTATCTGCATGCTCATGATGGCTCAAAGTTCCTCCAGCGTGCATCGCTAAACTCTCTCCATCTGAACATCCCCGTCTATTTGAAGAATTTCTCTCTTAAATGGCAATTACTTCAGGTGATGCCCAGTATTCCTGCCAACGACCCTATATTTCTTTAGAAATAAAAGAAGGTCGTTCACCACTCTTGTATAAGTTAGCAACAAATTTTTTTATATCATTGACGAGCAAGCTTTTCTCAAAAACTTGATAAATGACACCATTAAATTTTGAATCCCAAAAATATTCTTTCTGAAAAAGAACATAAATTAATTAATGTAAAATACAATAGATATGCCATTAATCTATGAAATCAGCTATTTTATCACAAATAATGCAATTTGTTTTTTTACCTCAAACTCTTGATAGTAAAAATCTCTTGTCTGCAGAGAAAGATTCTTCCATATATAACCCTCAATTTCTATCTTCTCTTTGAACTTGGATCTAATTTTTCTTGAGCAAATACCTGATGGAATAAACCTGTTAATATGAACAAAATTAGATCAATTTTAAATTAGATATCCATAGCAACATATATAAACTAATGTTATCTTCTAATACAAAATTAGATTAATACTCACATATCATTGATAATCTTAATGTAAATTTTTCCATCAACTCCCTTTGCACTAGGTTGAAAGCCTTCTTCTTCATCCTTAGCATCTACCATCGGTTCATTTGTCGGTATAAATCCAAATTCTGGTGTGGGAGTAGCGTGTTCTAATATATTTGGATTGTTGGATGCTGAATCACTTGGTAGATTAGGAGAGCCATTAGGGTTTGTAGTAGGTAAAGGTGATGCATGATATGGCTATTGAGAATCTGAATACAGACCTAAACCTGTAGACCCTACAAGTTGAGATGGGTTTGTAGTAGGTGAAGGTGATGCACCGTCATCTTTATCCGATGTTAATCTGAGCCTGGGCGGCAACAGGTTATTCTTTCTTTAGGGTGGCATGTTTCGTACCTGAAACTCAAATAAATATATCATTCTTCTTGTAATAGAACAATATAATTACATCATATATAATAATAATTAATTGATGCAATAATAACATATTTGGATTATGATATAATAAAATAAAACATACTCAATTTAATCGCTTTCATCACTTAATTGCACATCAAAATCATCCTCTGTTTCAAAATATTCATAATTAAAGTCTAGCTCATCTTCAGAATTTGGTCCATCTATGGATTTGTCATCATCTCCGGATAAAATTTCCATAAATTCATTTTTTGGATCATTTAAAGGTTCATTCTCAAAACATGCATTTATTTCATAGGTACCCAGTTCTTCTTCCTGAAATGCTTCACTATCATTTGTCTTGCTTTCTCCTTTTGATTGTCCTTCAAAAATACCTCTTGGTTTTACTTTGTAGAATGCCAACCAATCTGACTTATCCAGTCTTAAACTAGGATAAGGGATATAATACACCTGCTTTGCTTGCATTGCCAACACGAACTGTTCAAATTGTTGAAATCTTCTCCGTTGGTTGATTTCAATGAGATTATATCGGTTATATACTTTTGTTCCAACATTACGAGTAGGATCAAACCATTCAAACATAAAAAGTACACAACATTTTATTGGTAATGCGGGGTATTCAATTTCAAGTATCTCAATAATTTTGCCAAAATAATCCATCAGTTCCCCTTGTATGCAAACCCCGCTATTTGTTATTGCCATGCTATGCCCCTAATTTTCTGTATGGAATTTGTATCTATTAACAAAATAGACTGGATATGATTTAGCAATTCGCAAAGGTCCTTTCACAAAATCACGTATGAGCCTGTTTTCTATTCTATTTTCAGAAGCCTACATAATTTTAAAAAGGAATACTAATCAGTAAATATAATAATTTATAAGTTTAACAGTACTTTATTAAAATATTCCTCGTATTGGAAGTTAGAAACTTACATAATTTGCAAACCAAAGCGGAAAGTTGCTTTCCACTTCTTTCTTGATGTCATCTTGTGACTTTCCTGGCATTAGCTCACTTAACAATTCCTCGTATTCACTAAAAACATTAAAACTTATCTTAGCTATAAACTCTAATCACCGAGAATAAGAACTTAACCAATTTCAATTATAACTTAAACTTACTGCACGAAAGGTTGAATTTCTTGGCAATTCAATAAAATGTAACCATGGGCAACCTCCATTTCTTTGTCTATCAACATTCTTCTTGTTGATCGTCCATGTGTTTAGCCAGGATATGTAAAAATAGATAAGTAATCATCAATTCGTGCACCCCCATCGTCATTACGAAGAACTTTTCTTTCTCGAGTGATCACATACGACTCAAAATAATGTGAACAAAATGTACTTGCTTCCTCTACTAAATATGCATTGCATATAGAGCCTTCAACTCTAGCTTTATTTTTAACATTTTTCTTCAAGTGATGCAAATTCCTACATCACAAATAGGATAATTAATTAATTTACTCATTTTATATTAATCTATGTCAGTTTTATCTCAAAAGTGTATTTAATTACCTCTCAAATGGATACATCCATCGGTATTGAACTGGACCTGCAAGTTTAGCCTCGTGTATTAAATGTATGGGTAGATGCTCCATACAATCAAAGAAGCTGGGAGGGAAAATAGCCTCTAACTTTTATAAGGTAACCAGTATGTCCATTCTAGTCTTTCCATATCAGACATTTGAATTTCAGATGAAGTTAAATTTTTTAAAAATAAACTTAATTCTATTATAACTTCCCAAACATTGTTCGGTAAGAGCTCTCGAAATGCAATTGGAATTAGTCTCTGCATAAATACATGACAATCATGACTTTTCATTCCAAATAATTTGTACTTCCTCATATCAACACACCTTTTCAAATTCGAAACATATCCATCGAGAAATTTAAGCCTTTTCAACCATTCACACAAAATTTGCTTTTTTTTTTGTCCAAAGTGTAAGATGATTTTGGATATTTACCTATATTTGGATCTTTATCTAACTCACTTCTTCTACAAAAAAATTTCAAATCAGCTCTTGATTTTGCATTGTCCTTTGTTCTCCGTTCAATGTTCATGATTGTGTTGAAAGTATTTTCAAAAATATTTTTTTTCAATATGCATCACATCTAGATTATGTCGTATCAAATTAGTTTTTCAATATGACAAATCTCAAAATATACTCACTTTCTCCAACCAAAGTTATGACTTATGGTCTTATTAACCTCTTCAGCTTTAAGGTCTGTGACTTTCAGAAGCCCTAACTCATCAATCTCCCGTAATATATCTTCACCGAATTTAGTTGGAGGTGGAGGTTTTTGTACCATCCTATTCTTAATGAACTTTTGTTTATTGCGCCTAAATGGGTGATCTAAAGGAAGAAATTTCCTGTGATTGTCAAATCATGATGTTTTTCCTCGTTGGGAAGATGCAATGCATTAGAATCATTGCCACAGTAAGGGCAAGCCAATTTTCCTGCTGTGCTCCATCCAGACAATATAGCATAGGCAGGAAAATCACTAATTGTCCACATCAATGCTACTTTCATCTGAAAATTTTGTTTAAGGGGCACATCGTATGTTTCAACACCAAATTCCCACAGATGATTCAATTCAAATATCAATGGTTGTAAGAATACATCAATTTTATGCTTTGAATTTTTAGGTCCTAGCACAATCACTGTCAAGAACATGTATGCCTGGTCCATACATATCCATGGAGGTAAATTGTAAGGAGTAATTATGATTGGCCATGAGGAATATTGTTGCCCCGATTAACCAAAAGGTTGAAACCCATCTGTTGATAATTCCAACTTGACATTTTGACTTTCTGCTGCAAACTCATTATGTGTGTCATTGAAATATTTCCATGCGAGCGCATCCAATGGATAGGTCATACTTTCATCATTCTGGTCATGTTCATTATGCCATCTCATGTGGGCTACAGTAACATTAGAGGCATACAGTCTTTGAAGTCTTGGAGTTAACGAAAAATAATACATCCGCTTCCAAGGAACTAATTTTTGCTTCCTAGAATGCGCTCTTGGTTTGAACCTACGTTGGCTACAGTATTTACACTCTTTTAATTTCACATCTTCTCCCCAAAACAACATACATCCCAACCTGCAACAATCTATTCATTCAACGGGCAAACCAAGACCCCGAATAAGCTTTTTTATTTCATAAAAATTCTCAACCATTTTATGCTCAGGAGGCAATAAATCATTGTACTATGTAAGAATATTATCTAAACTTCGTTCAGAAATATAACCTTTAGACTTTATGTTCAATATTCGGGCAATGGTAGACAATTGAGTCATTTTCTCACAGTTTGGCCATAATTCTTGGTCAACTGACTCTAGTAATTCAAAAAATATTTTTGCATTTGGATTTGGCTCCTCTTCAATATTCTGTATATTTTCTTAAAAGGAATAACCAGCTGCGTCATAAACCATTTGTTCGTAAAGATTTTCATTTACATCCACATTATTTGGTCGATTACCAGCTTTCCTTGCAAATTCATCTATATTTATTGGCGAATATACTTGATTACCCCTAGAGATGCTACAAATTATTGGCTTCTCGTGCCGTGTCCATTCAAAATAATTTGGAACAAACCCTTTTTTTAACAAATGTAGATGCACTTCATCAGTAGGGAGGAAATGAATATGTTTGCACTTTTTATATAGACATTTGATTTTTGGACCATCCATATATGCAGGCTGCAAACTTGCATATTCAATGAATGATTGAACGCCCTCGGAAAACTCAATATTAATGCAACCATCTGACATTAATCGGCTATACATCCAAGATCTATCAATATTTCTCATGCTTACGTAACTGTTATTCAAATAAGATAATTTCATAATTAGATTTATCGGTTAAAAACATCATGGCATAAAATTAAGTTGCATCAAGGTACGTGGCACTCAAACATGATAACCGAGTTATCCTTTGGAAACTAGTAGCCCGCAGGTCGAATCATTTCAACCTATATACCTTGATCCAATAGTGACACAAAATAATTTTTAGAAAATCATAGGTGTTCAAAAGAGTATAAGAGGTTAGTCATGGAAATATAAATGTTGATTTGTAGGAAAAAAGAAGAAATTAAATTAAAAGTTCATAAAGGACTTCATTAAATAAAATAAAAATTTAAGGACTTTATTTAAAAGAAGAAATTAAAGTCCATATAAAATGGATACATCAATAGAAATTAAATGAAATGAAAATGAACACGGGTACATACCTCTCACCAAATAGTTTCACTTACTTTTATATACTTGAATTGCCTTAATGGAAGGAGCTTTCTACCAATTTCAGGCTTCTTAATGATACTAATAGCAGCAGTAGCAGCTTCTCCTAGACAAGCAAAACCTCAAATAAGACAACTGCCATACTAAGAAGAAAAAGAATTAAAATTGCTTTCTCACCTTAAGATGAACAGTAGGATAAAATTTACCCATTATTCCTCCAAAACTTCCAAAATGGCACATGAAATATTCCCTAGCTGACACTTTAAATATAATGTTTCCACTTCATGCAAACAGAATATAAAGTACATTCACCATAATAAGAAAAAGCAGCAGACCACTAACTATATGAGAGAAAACCTAAATGATGGTCACCTTAAACAAACTTTGTCCAGCAAAATATGAAAAAAAATAGAGGAAAATACCATGATGTACAAAAACAATTCACTAGGAGCTTACATTCAGAGGAAGAAATAAAATAGCAAACAAAAATTATTGCACAACTAGAAATAAAACAGGAAACAAAAATTATTGCACATTCTATATATTATACACCCAACTGGCACCACGGGTTATTGAAGTCCATAAAAAATGAATTTAAAAAGCAAAATCTATCACAAATCTATGCACAACTAAAAAAATGAATGAATAAAATAAAATAAAATTGCAAATACATTCTCATGATATCGTTACATCATTATGTCAATATGCACTTTAAGGCGTCATATGCAAATTTAAGCAATTTTAGTAGTCTATACTTCAATTAATAATACCAAACTAGAACAATTTATTCACTAAAGTTTCAATTACTTGGTTATAAAATTTCTCTGGGTTTTCCTCCCGCAGGTTGTGGATATCTAGTGCAACCTTTGCATCACAACCCATACCTGTAAATGATGCTTGCCACAGTCAGTAATCAAGTTGTAAAATGAAAATTTATGATTAAAACCCTCAGGACAAATTTGAAAAACTGAAAAAAATGGGGTGACACTGAAGTATGTTGCCAAAACATACTTATCATCCATCCAGACATGTTTATATTAGATTGCTTCAAAATAATGAAGAACAAATAGCCACATGTTGGCTGACCACATTCAAGAATTTCTGGAAATAGAAACTCAAAACAAACTCTTTTATGAAATATAGGATCCTACAAATACTAATCTTGAGACAACTAATTGAGAATGCATAAGCCAGCCCTTTGACAATACATGACACTCAAAGAAAAATATTTGGTCAGGAAGTAAGATCAAATGCATAAAACAGTCCAACTTCTGGTTTATTCAAAAACTTATACTAGGCATACATCCATTTATTGACCAAAGTGATCATCTAGTATCATCAAATATAAATCAAACAACTCATATGTATAACTTTAATTATTAGAATTTACCTACCAAGATAATTGTTCATAAATTTTGGTGACTGCAGTTGCTTACGATGATGGTCAATAATAGCTACCTTACACCGATCTAGGATTGTTACTGCAGCATGTTCAATGTGATTTAACAATGTGCAAAGGCCTCCTTGTTTCTTTTTGGTTCTAAATGTCAACGCCCTCTTTTGTTTTGTTTCATTTTATTTCATTTTATTTTATCAATCTCAGGTCATAGCTAAAGTAATCATGCTGTGTTTTCATAGACATGCTGTGTTTGAGAATTTAATTATAATGTAATAACTCTCAATCTCAATTTGCAGACGAAGGTCCAGTATTAAGATACTATTGGAAATAAACTTTACAATGAATAGTTTAAGCTTGTCATGAATGTCTAACATAGCCAATGCAAGCTAACTTAGAATTAGGGCTTAAGTATGAAATGTAAAAAGCATTCCCAAAGACAGTTGGGTATTATCAAAATGACCACAGAAAAAAAGTCACATATAGTCAGCCAGATGCTTAAAATTCAAAGTAACTTGATTAAATTCAAGTCATTACAATGATAAGCGAAAATCTCCAAGGAAAAGTTCTTTCTCACAAACTAAGATGGAAATTGATAACCTCCAAAGAAAGTCAGCAATTATCAAAATGACCTCAGAAGATATGTCCCAAAAATACTGGTAAAAAACTTCAATAAATAATGTGAAGTCTGCTCGTTTATATTTAAAATCATCATAGTGAGCATACATGGTTGTCATCAAGAAACAAAGTCTAGCTATAAGAAGTAAGATAAAAACCTTAATAGTGTTCAGGTCCATTATGTCAAACTTTTCATTCTTTCGATAGTCTTTTGCATAAATTACATTGCAAACTTCACCTAAAACAAGCAACTGAAAAAGGTTAAGGTCATGGGGAATACAAAGAGACATTACTTGAAATTCAATAAGAAATTTGTGCTCTCATCATTGCTTGAATTGCTAATTTGTGTATAGCCACATTTGTGAGTGAATTTCAGGATTTATTTGATTATTTACATATTCCATGTGTGATTGTACCTTATTGAGTGAAAAAAGATATTTTCCATTGCATGTCTGTTTATGTAATAACAAATAGAGCAATACACAATTTCTTAATTCATCTCCAATTTCTATTCCATGTATACAAGCCAGCTTATTTGTTTTCATTGATTAGTTAATTAAGCAAAACTTGAAATTCATGCTTTCTAACAGTAAAATTTCTAACCTTGAGTCCTAGAGGTTAATTATAAAAATAAATTTTCAGGAAAATTAATAGTTAATTAGTGAGAATCATTTGACATAAAACATAAAAGATGCATCCAATCTAATAGTCTCCATCCAGCATTTATCATATCATATGGCCAGCGAGCAGTATTTTGTTTCTTCCGTAGAAATTTCCTGGCTTTACTTTTACAATTTCTTTTTTATTTTAAGGAATATATTTCCTTGTTAGCTTCCTTCTTTCTGCAGAGCAACTTTCCAATGGCTCTCTAGCTCACACAACCATTTACTAGATATTTGCACCCCACCTAAATTATTTAAGAAAAAAAAAACAAAGAATTTCTTTTCTTGCATGTTACAATAAGAATTGTCTATCTACTAAAACGAAAATCAAAGAACATTAAAAACTTTTATAGCTAAGTAGAGTCCCATATCAGTCACTGACCACGAACTGTTGGCTACTTCAACGATGTACATGTACTATTTTGTACTATATGCAATTTTATTTTAATTTTATCAATATGTATATTCACTATTACTATTTCTTAGTAAATATGAACAGTTAAATAGAAGATAATACTTTTATATTTTTTATTCAGTGTATATTTAATATATTAAGTAAATAACCTACTAAATCAAATAATGAGCCTTTAATTGAATATTGTATCTGTTTGATGTTTATGATGATAGAGTAATAAGAAAATATATATCTACAGTTAAAAGTAATCAAATAAATCCTGAAATTCACTCACAAATGTGGCTATATAGAGATGAATCTAAGCTCCTATAATGCCCTTCCCATCACAACAATACAACAACCAATCTCTAAGCTACCAAAAAATAGAACCAAGCCATATTAAAATCTTCAAACTACAAATCCGTCCTGAAGTTTAAATGATCCCACAGTCACATTTTAAGCTCACACAATCTACAAATCACCAAGTCCTCATTCTAATTCGCCGACACTATGATTATCAAAATCAAAGCTATGATTCTCATACCTGAAAGTAACCCATAAAATAAACAAACCCACAAACTAAAAAGAAACCCACAACAATAAACTAAAATTCTAATAGAGCGGCTTAAAGGAGATGTCACAAACACTCAATATCCCATTTTAAAATCACTCAGATAAAACCAGCTACATGTAAAATGTAATAAAAATCACAAACACAAAAACCCAAATATGAGAAATCACAAGGAAGCATGCGATGTACTGGTAGAAGAGGAGAAAATAAATGAAGAACAAAATCAAAGAACAGAAAATCAAACAAAGTAGAGAGGGCATGGAAATTGGACCACTGACTTGCAAAAAGATCAGATCTGAAAGAAAGATGATAGTGAATCACAAAGCAGTCTTTGATTTTCCTTCCAAAAATAGTTTTTCTTCAAAAATTGATGAAGATCGGAGGGAGAGGGTAAGGAAATGGTTGGGAGAAAATAGGGTAGAGAGCGTAAGATAGAGAGGGGGATGGCTGAGGTGCAAAAAGAAAAAAAACGCAGAAAGTGGAGCAATTTATACCTAGGGTTGGGTAAAATAGCAACGAAATTAGCAACGGTAATTGTTTCGGTTGCTAAATAGCAACGAAAAATGAAATTCTGTTGCTAATTTAGCAACGGAACTTCATTTCCGTTGCTATATTTGGACCCAATTTATTTCACCTCTTTTGGACCTAAATAGCAATGGAATAGATTTTCATTGCTATATTTGTCCAAAAGAGGTGAAATAAATTGGGTCCAAATATAGCAACAGAATTGAGATTTCGTTGCTAAATTAGCAACAAAATATTATTTTCATTGCTAAATATGGCGGCAACTTGATAGAGGAAAAATTTGGGATGAAAAATAGCAACGAAAATAAATTTCGTTGCTAATTTAGCAACAAAAAATATATTACGTTGCTAATTTAGTAACGAAAATTTATTCTGTTACTATTTTAGCAACGGAAAATATATTAATTTAATTTTCATTGCTATATTTTATTCCAAATTTTCCTCTATCAAATGCCGCCATATTTAGCAACGGAAATAACTTTCTATTGCTAAATTTTGGCGCAAAAATTTTCCCCCTTTTTTAGCAATGAAGTACAACCATTTGTATTCCGTTGCTAATTCAATAAAACTTCAACCAATTTTAGCAAGGAAAATATTTTTCCATTGCTAATAGCAACGAAATTTGATTTTCGTTGCTAAATTAGCAATGGAATGAATTCCTTTGCTATTTTTCCATTGCTATTTTCTTGTAGTGCGTCTTTTTAATTTTAAATGTAATCTTTCTTATTTATTAATTAATATAATAAAAAAGTTTTTGACCCTAGTTAAATTTTTAACTGTTTATCATGCACTTTCATCATTTTTTTCATTTCTCTCTCTTATAATAAATAATATATATAGATCGTAAAAGATTAATGTGATCAGATTATATATTGATAGTCATTCTCCAGATTAAATAAGTTAGATCATAAACATATCATTAACGAGTTAGATTGAGTTGACCTATCGAATCAAAAGTTGTGACTATTAACTATATATAAAAAAAAGGTTAGTTAGATTGACGAAATCTTGACCTTACGAATGAGTGATGGAGATGAATAAAAATTCAAAGTTGCAAGAGCAAAGCATTTTAGAATCAAAACTTGTAGGAAAAGAAAAAAGGAAAGAGCTTTCCTCACTCTTGAATCAGAGGGTGAAAATAATCTGATGATCTGAGAAATTGGCAGTGAAAAAGTACAAAGGGTTGGATTTCGATTCTTTTTGATATCTCTAGAAATGGTTTCTTCTGTATCTATTCAGTTAGGAAAAGAGAGAATATACGCGATATTTTTGTTAATTCTAGTTTTGATTATTTTTTTCAATACATTTCTCCCTAATTTATCCTTTTATTTGGACTTAATGGAAAATCAGAGTCCTATTGTTGCAATGTTTTTCAAATATTTTGCAAGATTTTAAACCATAGGCACCAATCTATAATTAAGCGTGAAGATGAACCAGTTAATCAGTTAATGAGCGAAAAAATTATTCAGTCTATTAATATCGATTTTTTAAAATCACTTACCATTAATCAGTCCGTTACATTCGGTTAACCAATCTATCGATTTTGATTTTTTGGTTTGGTTAATCAATATTTTTCAATTAGCCATTAAAATTTATAACATAAAATTATAAAAAATAGATAAAATTAAATTTAATTTCAAATGTGAAAAATAATTTAATATAAAAATTACGAAACAAACATAATTTACTAGTCAAAATTTATATTTTATAAATTAATAGCTAATATTATAAAATAGATTTGATATTTCTTGAAAATTAATATGCTTGATTCTAAGTCAAATAAAATTTTGGATAATATTAAATATTATAACATAAACTCTAAAATATAAAAAATGTAATTAAATGCTATTAAGTAAAATATAAACACTAATATATGATAAAAAAATAACATATATAAAAGTTAATAGGATACTATATATAAATATTACTATATAATTAAAGAGAATGATATAATATAAATTTAGTTTAAAGTATTATATAAATTTTATAGGAAAATATGAAAATTTAAGGAATAAAAATATAATTTAAATATATTTAAAGTATTCTTTTATGTAAATTTTAGAGAG
The DNA here is from genome assembly GCA_037975025.1 of Excoecaria agallocha. NCBI lineage: Eukaryota > Viridiplantae > Streptophyta > Magnoliopsida > Malpighiales > Euphorbiaceae > Excoecaria > Excoecaria agallocha. Next base: position 12,149,638 of record CM075812.1, read on the forward strand.
ATATAGAAAAAAAATTAAAGATATATATATATATATATATATATATATATATATATATATATATATATATATATATATATATATATATATATATATATATATATATATATAAACTGGTTGACCGTGGATTAACGATTAACCAGTACTTAAAAATCTAAATCGTAATTATTAACAAAAAATGTAAAAATTAAAAACAATAACTGAGTCCATTAGATCAATTAACTGTAAAAATTGGTTTGGTTTTGGATCGATTTTGCGGTTAACCATAATTTTGATTTTTAATCTCACCCCTATCTATAATATTAGTTAAAAGTAAGATTCAAATTTGTGATTAGCACTAAAAATTAAAAAGAATTGGCAAAACTAAGTTTTAACTTATTTTTTGACGGAGTTTTATAATTGAAAATAGAAGAGAAGTTAGAGATGCCAACTGTAATTTTTTTTTTAATTTAGAGAGTAAAATTGTTAATGTGATCATATTTTGAAGGGTAATTTTTAGTTTTTCCAAAATAACACTGTGAAAGCATTACATGATATAAAGATTGTTGAGAGTAATGCAATTAATAACACAATCACAAGTGAAGACAATATAGAAAACAAAAATAATACAAGAATTTAACGTAATTCGGCCAAATATGCTTATATATATTTACGGATAAGACACAGAAAAAATTTCCACTATAATGAGATAATTTTTAAAACCACTAATTTGGTGATGTGTCTATTAATTCTTTATCTCTCCATATCAAAAATCTTTTAACCTCTTATATATTTATAGGTCTCAAAATTATTCCAATCATACTAAGATTAGCAAATCTCCTAGTCCCTTTGGAATATGAATTGTCTTTTTCTAGTATATAGAATTAGGATCCTAATTTTAATGCTAATCCTATCCCAAATAGAATTATACACCATAGCCGTCTAGGATTCTAATTAAATTCAAGCCACAGTGGCAAATATTCCCCTTGACTTGAATTCCCCCAATTATTAACTTTGAATCATCGCTCTATTTTGCACACTTACTTCGCAAGGGCACTACTGAGTCTTGTGAAGAGACTTAAGTTTCTTCACCCATAACACCAATCCATTGATTTGCATATGTGTTAAAATTGACTTCTTTATGGCTTTTAGGTTCCTGCACGTCAACGGTTTCTACAAATGACAAAGAAAAAACCACAAGATTTGCATATCCAAGAAGATTTTCATCAACTACATTTTCCATATCTTTGTGGTGGTCTAATATATGACCTCTCACTACCTATTGTGATGATATATGTTTGTTATTGGACAAGTGCATTATCATCATTCTGATCAAGATCTTGCACCTCCTCTATTTCGTTTACTTTTAAAGTACTGAGTTGAGTTAGTGGAGAATCAATCTCAAACTCTATTTGATGATTTGTATCTACTATTGCCTTCTCTTTCTAACTATCCAATGAGGCAGATTCATTGAATGTAATATCCTTGCTAATAATCATTCTTAGGAACTTCTAATCTATGCACCACAACCTGTAACATTTCACTCCCTTATATAAGCATAAGCAGGACAACCAAATATCCTCAATTTGAATAATCATCGAGTGAAATGAACCATACCTCAAAAGCAGTTTTGTACTTAATAGATTAAGATGGAGATATATTGACCAAATAACATGTTGTAATGATTGCTTTAACCCAACAATTCTTGCTGACACATGAATGTGAAAGCATAATTCGTGCTTTATTACAAAGTATTCTGTTCATGTATTCTACAACACTATTTTGTTGTGGTGTTCCTGCATAAGTGCAGTCTCTCACTATGCCCTTTTTGCTACAACAGTCGTTAAACTCAAAATTGCAAAATTTCAACCCATTGTCAATTCGAAGATGCATCACTTTCCTTTCTATTTGCCTTTAAATCATAGTCTTCCATTTAACAAATGTTGAAAATGCCTCATCTTTCATTTTCAAAAAATACACACATACCATTCTCGAGTAATCATTAGTTAGAGTCATAAAATACTTGGAAACACTCTTGAAGGGAACTTTGTTTGGTCTCTATAGATCTAAATTTATATAATCCAACTTATCCTTTGTCTTGTGCATTACCTTCTTACTGAAATTTACCTTGGTCTGTTTACCAAACCCATAATGCTCATAGAATTCAAAGCTTCACTTTTATATCTATCTAGAAAATTTCACTTGCTCAACAAAGAAAGCCCATTGTCACTCATGTTACTAAGATGTAGGTGCCACTACTGAGACTAATTTTGATCACTACTTTTAGAAGCTATAATAAATTACCCTTTAACTACACTACCTTGAAGATAATACAATTTAGATTGCTTCTTACCCACCATTAGTACCGTGAAGCCTTTACACAATTCAATAATACCATTGTCATTGTATTTATACCCTTAATCATCAAGAGTAGAAAGAGAAATTAGGTTTCTCGTCATATGGGGAACATACCACCTGTAATGCCCCTAATCGTACATTAGAAGGGATATATGGTTATTTTGCATGAGACAGAGATTGATTATATAGCTAATTAATGGAAATTACAAATTAAGGGATTTAATTGAAAAGTTAAAGTAAAAGTTTTGAGGTAGAATGTGAATTGTGAAAAGTGAGAGACCAAATTAAGAGACATAATTTAGAGAGGGATTAAATTGAAACTTTGCCAAGATTTTTATTTATCAACTAATAGGAATTCGAAAAATGGGAGGCTAGGAGAGAGAGAAGCAAATTTAGATTTTTTCCTCTTTTATGGCAGGCCATTCTTGGCCAAAGACCCACTTTTGCTTTCTTTTATTTTCTTTTATTCTTTTGTGCTTCTTCTCTCCTCAAGTCTGGATGGATAATTATCCAAGGAAGTAAAGGCTGTAGATGGTAGATATGAAGAACAAGAGAGAGAGAAAGGAAAGATAGAAAGGAAGAAGGAGGATGATAAGGAAGAGAGAGAGATTGGTGGAGCTTAAAGAGGTATGGGAACTTTTCCTTATATTGTGTGTATGTTTGATATGTATATGATGTGAGATTAGTAATATGTGATGTTATAGTAAGTGAATATCATGAAAAATTAAGGTTAGACTTCACTAGAAACCGAAATAGGAAGTTTTGGTTGAAGCTAGGAAAAAACTGTTTTAAAGTTCACATGACAAGTCAGCACCATTTTAAGTATATCTTGAGCTACAGTTAGTGAAATTGAGAAATTATAGTTTTATATGAAAACATACTCATATATCTTCATTTTATATGAATAACACAAAGCTTGAAACAATTTTTAGGATAGAGAAAATTTGGCTTGAATCCAGGTTAGGACTGCTGCCCTATCACTAGGAGCAGTCGGTGATTTTTAAGGGATAGCTTGAGATTTATAGGTCTTATTTGAGTGATTTTTAATGTTTTTGAAACTAAACATACATATCTACAACTTTGTAGAAGGAAGGTTTCCCTAAAAATGATGTTTTATTGGTTAAAAATAGTATAGAAGTCGAGACAGAAAATCTATCTCTGGGCGGTTTGGGCCTCACGATTACTAGGTTTTTCATAGTAACCGTGAGGTACCCCAATTTTTAGTCCAAAACCTAAAGATGACCTATCTCACAGTTACTAAGCTTTTTATAGTAATTGTGACCCCTTTAAAAAGTATAGAACACGGTTATTACTCATCCGGTAATGACCATGAGGTATTCTAGCGTAGTTCAGACTCGAAAAGTAACCTAGGTCTCGGTTACCATGAATTTGGTAGTAACTGTGACTCCTATATCATGTCTTGGGCCACGGTTACCATGAATTGGTAGTAACCGTGACCCTCCTTCATAGTTCAAAACTTGAAACTATAAGATGTATTATGAGGCCTAAAGCTACTTTAACTCTTCCTAAGTCTTATAAATTATATTAAACATATAGATATGATAATGAACAACCATAATCATATGAAATGTATAAGCAATATAAAGGTATAGTTATAGTAATTGACACATGAAAATGTTTACTTGAATATGATTGGATTATACTGATTATCTACATGTACTTTTGAGTTATGCCATAATAGTTAAAGAACAATACTGTATTGTTTGATTTAACCTATTATATGATGAATTGAATTGTATGAATCAAATAATATATGAGATATGATTCTTGGCATGCACATAGAACTTGGTGGTGGATAGATAGGCATGCCTATAGGGTTACAGTCGCAGCTTCTACAGGTTTGACCTCGTTTGGGTCTTTATTTGTCCCCAGTTGGGACCACAGGTTTGACCCAATTGGGTCCACATGTCTGATACCTTCGGATATCCACAAGAATAATACCTTTGGGTATTTATATATTTGATATCTATAGGTATCCAGAGCACCCGCTATCCACGCCCACAGGACTTTAGCAGGCATTTCATAGTATATAATAAATAGTATATATGTTAAATTGATAAAGACTTGATTAGTCCATTATGTTCTATCCTTATACAGTAATGTTATAAGATTAAATATGCTATGTGGATTTATATTGTAACCCTTGCATGTTCATTACCATATCTTGATATCACTACTATTTATTGTGTGCTTGGAAACAATCACTATGAGTGGTTGTTCATATATGTATTGTTCCCCATTAAGCTTTATAGCTTAGTACGGGTATTTATCCGTATAGGTTCAAGGTAGGTCTTTGCTTCAGGGACAAGGCCAACACCAGCTAGGAAGAGAAGTTAGGATGTATAAATTGTATTGCTTTTCTCTTTTTAATTTATGTAAATCTTATGAAAGCAATGAAATGAACATGTTTTGTTATAGTAACTCAAAAATATGATTATGTTATAATAAAGTGCAAATTTATATAACTTATTCTATTGTATAAATTAGAATATCAAAGTATAACCAATTGCATGATAGGTGGATATGTTATTACCATTACATGTATTGTTTAAATAAAACCTTTAATAAGCAATAGTAATCTAGATAATCTAGTATGGTCTTTGCACCACCACTCAATACTTTTGATAACATTGTCAAACATTCTCAATTTGATGTAACCAATCCCTTCTATTGGTAATGGATTATCATCACCCACGTAAATAGTTCCACTCATTTGTTTATAGGTAGCAAACCAATGCTTGTGGGGACCTGCATGGAATGTTGCATTAGAATTAAGAACCTATGAATTCGGCCTATGAATTAAACTCAAGATATGAACTTCCCCTCCATTTTCACTGTCACCATAATTGTTTCTAGTGTCAACAACATTTGCAAACTTCTCCTCCTTCCGATTCCCTTTTTTCTCCTTTAACTTAGGCCAATATCTCCCAAAGTGACCTTGCTCCCCCGCACTCAAAACAACTTAGCTTTTTTATTCCAGACTTTGATCTGCCCTACTTACTAAACTCTCACTCTCTATTCTATTTCCTAGAAAATTCTTTTTTGATTCAATAGATTTTAGTGCATTACTAATATCATCTAGAAAAATACTATCTTTCCCATACAACAGCGTATCAACAAAAGTATCATAAGGTGATGGTAAAGAATATAATATAATCAAGGCTTGATCCTCACTATCGATTTTAACACTATAAAAAAACTGGCAATGGAAAAAAAAATAGTTGTTAATTTGTGACTGAATTAAGAAGCAATCGCGAAAATGTATTTTTTTAAGAACTTTTTATTGTTTGCGACGAAATAGTGACTAAATGAAGGTAACAGTCGCTAAATTATGGCAGTAACAATTAGCGCCTTTTTTTTACGACTAAATTTGCAACTAAAATTTCATCACTAAAATTTTTATACTTTATTTAATTGTGAAAATTAGTATGTTGGAATTTCACGACGGTTTTGTAGTCGCAAATTGGAAGGTGATATTTGCGACGGATTAGTGATGAAAAATTTAGTCGCAATTTATGGCGGGATGATTTGGCGCTTCTTTTTGCGACTAAATTAGCGATAGATTTAAGTTAGTCACTAATGCTATAGATGCAATTTTCTATAGTTAGCGATAGAATTATGTAGTCACGAATCTAATTTAATATATTTTTAATTTTTTTTAAAATCGAAACAATAAAAAATGGACATTTAATTTTTTTGTCTTTCTTTTGAAACCCATTTCGTGCCTAGCTTTACTATTTATTATCCCAAAACCTAACCCCAAATCTCCCAAATCCCCAAATCGTGGTGTTGCCACCATTAGTCGCTGGCAGCAAAGTCAGAGGTAGCTAGTGGTTTCTAGCGCCATTTGTGAGAGGTAAGCATATCTGATTTCCTTCTTGATTGTGTATACTTACATAGTCAGCGTGCCTTTGATTTTTTTGTGTAGATTTGTTGAAATAAGCCTTGATTCTTTAAAATTATATGTTTGTTTTGGTTTCCAGCAGCATTTAACTGGTGAAAGGAGGAGAAAGGATAAGGGATCTGAAAATAGAAATCGATCTACAACAATTTTCCTGTTCTTGCTAGATTTTCGTAACCATTTGGAGGTATGCTTAGTTTAGCTATATTTGATTCTTCTACTTTGATTTGTTCCCAAGATATGTTGCATTTTGAGTTTTCTTAGCTATGCTCCTTCTTTTTTTTTTAAAAAAAAAAACTCTGCTGTTGCTCTTTTCCTCCCTCTCTTTGTCATTTTTATTTTCTTTCTTTGAAGTATGCATAATATTCTAAGTCTTTTTTATCTATAGTTTCTGTGGGACGTGAAACTAATAGTAGGATAAGGAATGACATGGGGAAAGAAGACTAAAATTGATATTTTATAATTAAGCCCTTTAACTGATGTTTTATTCAATTGAGCCTGTAATTACATCAGAATTGTACGAATGACATGGGGAAGGAAGACTAAAATTGCACTTTTTCAAGGGCTGAAATGAACAAAAATTAGAGATTTAAGGGCCCAACATAATAAAATTTCACTTAAAAAAGTCTTGATTGCAATTTTTAGATAAATTCATAGATTAAAAAAATAGTGTTTCTTTTTCCTAAAAATTTTGATAGCCTATTAAACATCATTATGCAGCAATGATTCGGCTTTTGAATATTTAAATTCTTTTGCAAAATCAAACTTTTAGTTTATTTTATGCACTTTGTTTATAACCAATTTCTCAAAACAAGAAAATGTAATGTGTCACCTAATTATGGTTTCCCCCACTAATGCAATTCATACTAATATAAATAGCCCAAGTTGGCTAATGGGCTAATAAAACTCTCTTCACCAATAATAAAAATAACTACATATGTTGATACTAAAAAAAGAAAATGTGGACAAAACCTAATGGTAGGTCACATGCACTTTTCCATGAAAGCATGGCACTAATAGCCTTCTTGATTGTGCCCACTCAAACATGTGATAATGACTAACCAAACCATACTTACTGGGGTTTGACAATTTTATGTGATGATTGTTTGATTGTCTAAATCTAAGCAATAGACTAAGTAATTTGGAAGTGTTGTTTGATTATGGTCAATTTCTTTTTGAAGCTTCCAACTTACTTTGTCATATTAAAAATCTTTTTGAGTTGCTTATGGATTATAAGATTGGACTCATAATTATTATTTTTGTCCTTAGGGTTCTGGTCATTAACCACTCACGAGCAAATCCAGCAGACCCTATTTCATAATTTTGCATTTCAGACTAGATTTTTGTCCCTTTTTTCATTTTACCTGTAACACCCATACCAAACTTTGACTATTGATTACGGCAATTAACCGGAATTTTTTTTTTATCAATTAAAATCTTTAACTACCAATTCCTTTATGTTAATACTAGTGATAACAATTTAAGCTTTATGATTGACCTATAACTGTCCAATTTACTATTTATCAATTAAAAATTCGGAAATATAATGTCTTAAATACATGCTTAATCAACATGAAAAGTAGACAAGTCACAGTCCCTCAGGGACACAACAATTTATAAACAATATGTACATCTATTCCATTATCCAACTCAATATATGTCCATACAAAAATTTTACTTCCTAATAAGCATATTTACAAGATACATATTCATACAAGTACATATACATGCCAATTATAAACATTCTTAATTAACTCTTTTTTCTTGCAAAAAGCTTCTTTAAGTATTAGTGCGTCTTTTCACCTTCGGAACATACATGTAGCAACAATTACCTGCTGAGCATTAAATATGCTCAATAGTGACTAAAAATTAAGGTATTTCCCATAAAAGTATAATTCCATTAATTATGCAAAATGCATCAATTTAATATAAAAATAATACAATTCTAATAATTTGACAGTCAATCAAATTTAATATCACTATTTTGGTAAACCTTTCAATTTAGTTCTTAATTATTCAATTTATTACAAAGTTGCTCTTTTTACATGTTAATTATGAAATTACCATTACTTTTCTTATTTTTCATTCTTAATCTATTAATTGGCATACAATTTACCATGTTACCTTTATTTTAACTTTTTCATACAAAATTACATTTTAATCATTTTTTTACAGAAATTTACCTTTCAGACTGTCAGTATATTAAATTACCATTTTAACCTCATTATTCATTTTTTTATTACTTTTACTTATTTACCCCATCTTTTGGAAAAATTACCGTTTTATCCCAAAACTTTTCATTTTCTATCAATTAGGTCATTTTTCATTCTAAACTTCACATTTACTTATCTTTTTGCACTTTTTAACTTATTAATGTATTTATGCCTCTAGTAGAATCACGGAAGAAATTATCAGACCGGATATACGGGATGTGGACCCCACAGAGCCACCAGACAGACTATAAAATAATCTTGAAGGACCATTCCTCACAAAACAGATAACAGAACAGAGCATATATACTATAGGAGATCAGTGATCCAACCATAACAAAGTAAGTTGTCATGACTTGTACCACGATATAAATGTCCCTATGGCTAGCCAATCATATCCTGAGCTAAATTTTGATTGTCTGACTATTACTAAGGGCAGATTTTACTTGCATTTCATTTTACTTTTCAGATTTAGCAATTTCAGTAGCTTATTCATTACAATAAATCTGTCAGTCAATTTTTTCAATACTTTTGCGTAGTTTGTGAATTATTTTACAATAATTCATCATTTTCACTTATTTAATGAATTATTTCACAATAATTCACCAAATTCTCTATATATATAATCAAATATTTTCTTAAAAATATTAAAATAAATTCCATAAATTCTACAAAAATTCATGGACATTATTTTTCATCTCTAGATTCATTTTATGGCATAAAACACCTAAAATACACAAAATTTACATTATTTTTTTTAGGGAACCATTCGGCCACACAAGGTTCTTCACACTATAAATTCTTTTAATTCAAATTAAGCATTCTAATAGCTATATTCAAGGTCATGATTCATTAATTTAAGGTCAATTTCAATTATACATGCATTTTTCATAGTTTTTCTTAAGTTACATAAAGGGAACTTATGCTAAATTAAGGAAAATAGAAGGATTCATTAGTCACTAACCTTCTTCACTTGCTAAGCTCTTCCTAAGCTTCTTTTTTCTTGCCTTTGGCCTTAGGAAGATTGGCCACCACCTTGTAAATCTAGGCCAAATTCTTTAACATAACGAACTCTATTTTATTTATCTTAAATTGACTTTATAAATGAACTCTGTGCATCTAAAAATACTTGTAGGAACCTTAAAATAAATTTAAAACTTTGATTTTCTCTTACTTTAATTTGACACCATAAGTTTCTTCACTTGATTTGTCTTGGTTATCTACCTCTAATCAAGGGATTGAGGCTTAATTAACCTTCTATAGGGATCAAATACCATCTAGAATGCTTGTATTTGGAGAGAAAGTGGGAGAGAATTGAAGAAAACTTGAGAGAACCCCAACAATGGTGGTTTGGCCAAGAGAGAGGAAGAAGAAGGGCTGAGGAGGTGAGGTTAGCTGTCAAAAACTCTGATTTCCAGCTGGATTTTATAGGAGCTGAATGGGCACTCATTTAAGGCCTAAAAACCTATTTTAAGCCCAATATGCAATTTTTTTGCAATTCTCTCACTTTTCAAATATAAATCACTTCAATTTTAATTTCATCATTTTTATCATGTCAAAAATAGACTTTACACAAAATTTCAGCCTAATCGAAGTCTATTTTTGGTTCGGTTCAATCAAAAATTAAATTCGACAATTACTAGTGTTACCGAAAAATTAAATTTTTTTAGTCAAAATATTCTACACATCATTTTAGGAAGATCTGCAACTTTAGAAAATTTTTAGAACTCATTTGCTATTTTTAACGGTTCAGTCATACCTCGGTTAACTAGTTAACCTAAACCCCGAACAACTTCGTTTTTCGTATTTTTTACTTTTAGAGGCTTATGTGATCTCAATTTTACTTCAAATTTCAATCCCAAACTCACTATGATCAATATTTTTTGATGATCAAATAAAACATTTTTCATCTCCGAGTGTATTTTTCAACTTCGAAAGCACTGTTCACTACCAAAAAATATTATTCATGGTTGATCCGGTGTTGAGGCCATTACATTAACACCATTGTCATTGTTACTCAATTGGGATGCCTTGTAGTTGCAGTCAGTTTTAATTTCAGACAATAATAAATCTTGAAAGCTTTATCCTTACCTCTTTTAATTTTGTTTTTATGTATCACTATAAAACATAGGGCATTGTCATATGTGACATCAAAATTAATTACCATATGAATTTTTACCATGCTTCCATCTACTAAATAACAAAACTTTAAGTCACTATTAAAAGATATTGCATTAGGATTCCATTTATTATCATCTTGTCTATTAAGATTAATTGTTCATGTCAAAAAAATTGAAAACAAGAATTACATCATGACAAAATTGTAGTCTTGTTAAAAAAAGAATAAATCAACAGCACAAATCAAAGGGAAATAATTATGTCGGCATACAATTTAAACTTGTTTTTCATGAAAGTAAGGATCAGAGGTAAAATTCTACATTTTTACAGTAGATATGCCTAGGAAATTAATAGTGTAATCAAATTTTTGAGACAATGGATCGCTCGTCTTCCTCCTTTATTGAATTAATCATATATACAACTTCACCCATGCTTGGCCTTTCATTAGGAGATGGATTTATACATTTCAGTGCAACCTATAAAATGTTCACTATTTTTTCTTCACTTGCATCTTCTGTAATCAAGGCCTTGTCAAAAACTTCAACTGTCCATTCCTCTCTAACCATTGGATTCACCCATTTTACTAGATCCAACCCATTATTTTGGACTACTTTTCCTGTTAAAAGCTCAAGAAGAATCACACCAAATCCATAAACATCTACCTTGAAAGTGTTATATGGTTCATTCATAGTTAAGGTGTTGTGTTTATTATTATCAATTCGAGAAAGGAATGATTGATCTTGGTATTTTGCCACCATTAGGCCATATTCATTTATGCATGGCTCCATATTCTTGTTGAACAAAATTTTTGTGGATTTTAAGTTTCCATGAGCAGTCCCATCTTCTTCAAATTCTTGATGCATGAATGCTAATGTCTCTGCTATTAATTGCTACTAGTTGTTTAATTTGAGTTGACTTAATTTATTTTCTTAACATTTTCTCTTGCATTACTATTCTTCTTTCTTTAAAGTAAATTGGCAACATTTAAGAATAGAGCACCTGTTCAATTTTCCTACACCTGATGCACCTTCTTAGTTAGTTGTGTTTTTGGGTTTACCTAGATGGATACTTCAGCTGGTCGTGGTTAGAAGTTGCTAGATTGTTGTTTGATTCCTTGTTAGGGTGTTTCATCCTTTGTTATTGCTTTTGGTCCAGTCTATTAACTATGGTTTGATATCAACAGATGGAACTTATATGCTGATGATAGTGGCTGTTGATTTAAAAGATCGGATGTTCTACTTTTTCAAGGATATGTAGTCCTAATTCTGTTTAGAGGGGCCGCTTCTACTTTGTTGTTTACTCTGTTTTGATAGTGCTACTGTACAGAGTGTAGCTCCGATTTTTGCTTGCTACAGATTTAGCCGGATGATTTTCTAAATGGATAACTCTTAGGACATAGCAGTGTCTGGAAATTATGAGAAGTTGTGTTGAAATCTGTCGGGTGAGGGTGCTAAACACTATCTCGAGTGCAAAACACTATTACACATCAGGTTTGAATTTGGTATGAATCTTTTGCCACCCCTAAGGTATTTTACCAGTAGGATGCTATTGGTAAAATGTAAGAGAAGCATAATGGCTAGCCACCTACGCTTTTCGAGACATTCTTACACATACAGAGTAAATCATTATGGGAAGACTTATGTGATTGAACATAGTAGGGAAGTGCATGTCAATGATCATATGAAATTTATTAGTTCTAGCGTTTACAATTATTTAAAGATTTATGTTTGTAAATTATGAGTTGTTTTCCTATTTAGGCTTATTAATTATCCTTGTCATTTTATAGGAAAGGTGTAAGCACCTTTGAGATGAGCGATCACTAGGGAAATCATCTGTATATGAGATTGAGTTATTTTATGAGGCTGCACAATGCAGTAAAAGGAGAAGATTATATGGATTGGGCTCATATGGCCCTTATGCTGGATCTACATCAGCTCCATCATGCCTTCATGAGTCCAACACTGCATCCCATCCTAGTGGGCCATCGTTGACCAAGGAAGATGTCAAAGAAATTGTCACATAAACCATTCGAGCATTGTTCCTCACTTGGCGACTCAACAACTAGTCAATCAGCCTAATACTACTACTGATGGTCCTGGACATAATGATGTTTCTCCTCATCTGCATAAGATGTTCATCCACAAAATGCTTCTCCATCTACACACGGTGATTTAACTTCCCAATGACATCAACGGCACTACGTGTTTGATGATTATTTTATTAAAATTTTATTGTTGATGTTAATTTGAATAATATTATTAGTATGTTGATGTATTGTTTTATGATAAATTTATGTACGATTTCAATTAATTTTAATATAGACCATATTAATTTGATATTATGTTTTAAAATATATATGTGTTTGTGTGTGTGATCATTGTTTTATGTATAATATAAATATTTATTGATTATACAAGATGAAAATTAATAAATATATAAAAAATTATTCTATAATTTAGCGATGGATTCGCAATAACAAAGCTGTCTCTATTATGAATTAAATTATAAAAATAAAAAATTTTAGCGACAAAATTAGTTATTAACATTTAGCGGCGGGAAATTATTGGCCACAAATTGTTGCTATTGACACAAAATTTATTAGCGACGAAAATTTTTGTCACTAAAAATTATTATTATATTTGGTGTGACTAAATTCAAAACCGAATTAGCAACGGTACCGTTCATTTTTGTGACTGAATTTTCTATCGCGAAATTAGCGACTGAAAATGAAATTCGTTGCAAATAAATTAGTGTCTGGCCTTTTAGCGATTGTCACCCAATTGCCAAAACAATTTTGCAACAGAAAATAGGCAATTAGCGATGGAATTTACCGTCGCGAATTAGCGATTTTTTTTTTGTAGTGTAAGATCTATGTTTTTCAAGTCTATCATAATTGAATTGAACTCATCAAGATGAATTTTAATAGGTGTACATTTATTCATTCAGAGTGTAACCAATCCCTTTTTTAAATAGAGGCTATTTATTAATGATTTTACAGAGTGTAAATCTTCCATTTTCTTCCATGCCTTTGCCATAAAGTCTTCAGCAGTAATCTCACGAAGAACACTATCTGCAGTGCTCATGAAAATTGCACTTAATATATACCCTCTCCTTAATTTTTTTTAACTCTTTCATTCATTTTAGAAAATCCTTTTGAATTGCTTTCTGCAATCCTTATAAAATTAAGGACGATCTCATTATAATCTTCCACAGACTGAAACTATATCTCCCCATCAAACTTCTCCACCTTATACTTTTATTGAAAGTGAAAACAACATATTAACCTTAGACTGTGTATAGAAAATTCTAACCTCACTCCGATATCAATTGTTGAGATTAAATGCAATTAACTAACACAATCACAAGCAAAGATAAGAGAGAAAAAAAAAACAACACAAGTATATAATGTTGTTCAGCAAAATATGCCCATATCGACAGGCAAGACAAAGAAAAATTCCACTATAATGAGAGAAAATTTTATTACCATTAATTTGGTGATGTCTCTATGAATTCTCTCTCTCCATATTTAAAATCCCTTAACCTTTTGTGTATTTATAAACATAAAAATTATCCCAATTGCAGTAGGACTAGCAGATCTCCTAATCCCCTTTAAAATATGATTTGTCTTTTCCTAATAGAACTAGAATTCTAATTTTAATGCTAGTCCTATTCCAACTAGGATTATATAACATATACACCTAATATTCCAATTAAATTAAGAGCACATCAACAAATTAAATGAAACAAAATAGTATTATAAGTTATAACAATATAATTAGGAGGGATGGTCACTCACCATTAACTCAAGCTTTTTGAAAAGCCAACCTATAATAGTAATAACTATAACTAAAACTTAATTTATAGTGTTTTATGACTTTTTTTATCTCCAAATCTCTCTATAAAAAACTAAATATGCCTCAATATATAATAAGAAAAATTCTTGTAAATTGTAAATGTTTAGGTTTTCTTTATTTTTTTTGAAAATAATTTCTTTTCTAAAAATTTTAGAAATTGATAAATTTTATATTAATACCAACAAATCCTATGCCAGATTCTGTTGGACAAAGTCAACTACATGATTTTTTTAAAGAATTGCAGACATAGACCGAATTGAATATTTTTTTCTTCCCCATCTTGGTTGCCTTACAAAAGGGTCAACTCTCCCTTTTGAAGTATGCCATTTCTTTAGCAAAACCCATCTAATTTTCGATATATTTCTTATTACTTACCAAAAGCTAATATTTTTAATTTTTTCTAATCTTTACAATATTTTCCTCATAGACAATTAGGGGAAAAAGGTAATATATTTTTATATACTTTGATATTTTAAAAAAAAATATGTAGCAACTTTAGTAATAATAAATTTTTTCTATTAATTTATAGGTAGTGTGATTTAAATTTAAAGGATCTATAATTTAGAAGATTTATGGAAAAATTAGTGTAAGCAAGTTATATATTTTATTTTAAAATTTTTGTTTATAATGATATGCTTTTTAGGAAAATAGTTTAGTAAAATGAGAAAAGTTATTAAAATTCCATGGGTATATACTTATAGTTGAAATTTTATTTTTTAATATATAAAAAATTTATAAGCAAATGGGTGCAGAAAATTACAAGAAAATTATATTTAATTTATCTATTTATATAATATACTGAAAGCAATTATGCACCCAAAAAGTACAAATCCAATAAATAAGAGTAAACGTGTTTACCTTTTGAAACTTAGATTTTTTGACATGAGTAGAAGGAAGAGATCTTTCTTTTGAAGTTACTGACATAGGATTTCAACAACGAGCACACATGCTGGGAAGAAAGCAACTAAACCATAGCCTAAATGCCTCTTAAAGTAAAGCGAAAAAGAGGGATGGAGAGGAAATTTTTGTGTAGAGAGAGTAACCCCACTTAGGTTTTCTAAACCTTTATTTATGGAGGTTATTAAGAGTTAAAACCTTTATCTAACTCTTATTCCTATTTGAATTAGGAATTAATTATCCTAACTAATAAGGATAAATATTGGTAGAGTCATAGGCGTATCCAAACTCTATCATATCCCACTTGCATATGACGAAATATTTTTCAGTCAACATCTCCAGTCATCTAGGCAAATAGACCATATAACCAACATACATTAAGAGCACTAGTGCTACACATCTATTAGGGATATGTAGCATCTCGAAAAGTGAAAGAAAGAACTTTTTTTTCATGTATGCTTAACCTTAGATTGCCTTTTCACATTTACTTTTTTAACTTATGATCTCATAAAATAATTTTTGTATTCACCATTATGTCTCTACTCATAGAGACTATAATAGGCATGCCGGTGAACCATGAAATCATTAAATGTGATCGAAAGGCTATCTTTCCCTCTTACTATATGCCATCCATCATGATTCAACTCGCTTTTCTAATTAGATCTGCTAGGCTAAATTATTCCATAGCTTTCTGAAGACTAACTAAGCTAGCCACACTGAACCATGCATACTTCAGGGATAAATTAAGGGTTCTAGGGGTCATTATTCAATAGAGTCTCACACTAAGGAAAGTTGAGATAATTTACTTATGAAATTTCCATCCCTTAGTCACATAAGCACACATGGTATGAAATATGTGTTATGGTATTATTTCCTTTCCTTTAAGGAACATATGTCTTGCAAAATATATTTCAACACCATACAGAAGCATAAAGT
Source organism: Excoecaria agallocha (assembly GCA_037975025.1). NCBI lineage: Eukaryota > Viridiplantae > Streptophyta > Magnoliopsida > Malpighiales > Euphorbiaceae > Excoecaria > Excoecaria agallocha. Next base: position 12,165,912 of record CM075812.1, read on the forward strand.
TGCAACGCACCAAAACATCCAACTTTGGTCCTCCCACTTTAGGACTACTTCTAGGTTTTAGGACAAAATATGATAGTTACATTTAACTTATCATAGGATTATACTTAATCTAGCTTGGATCTCAATCCAAAGCATACAACCTCATTTATGTCTTTATCTTGCACCTTAACAAGACTAATCTTGTATTTTTTTTCAAAATGATACTTTTATTTTGAATAGGCTCTTGAGTTCACCATATGTTCAAAAATTGTATTATCTTAGTCTTTGTTAACTCATTTTCAAAAATAAGGCAAACACCTATATGAGTGGGTTACTTCTCTGTCTGATATGCTCAATCATATAATAGATAATAGTAAATGTTTACATATAAACATTCACACTCATGTATTGTCAAATAATGAAATTTATTATTATTCATAAATAATAATGTTAAGCGATTACATAAGAAAACAGTACAAGTTATATCTTATACAAACCCTAAGATCTAATATGTCTCTCAAACACATCTCTCGATACAAGCTTAGTCAATGGATCTGCTATCATATATTGCGTGGAAATGTACTGCAAGTTCACTTTTCCTTATGCAACTATATCTTTCGTGTAATGATACTTAATATTGATATGCTTAATCCTAATATGAAACTTTGCATTTTTGATGTAAGCTACCAATGACTGACTGTCATTATAAATGGTCACTGGTTCCTCTAAATCAATTATCTTTAAATGGTTTATAAACCTTTTCAGCCAAATTGCTTCTTGTGCTACAACTGAGGAGGCGATAAACTTAGCTTCCATTATTGACAAGGTTATACATGTTTATTTCTTGCTACTCCATGAGATGGCAACTCTTGCCAAGCAAGAAAATGAATCCTAAAATGGATTTCCTCTCATCCACATCTCCTCCCCAGTCAGCATCTGTATATCCTTGACCGATGTCTAGCAAGTGTACTAGATTGGCTAAGTAATAAAGAGAAATATATTTAAGACCTCAAGAATATCGAACCTAAGGGAATAGGGATTGCTAAGTAAAATATCTAAATGAGTTGAATTAATATGAGATTATCCCCTAGTTTTTGAATTAAAAGGAGTTCTAAACTAGACAGGAAAATAAATCTAAGAAATAACAACTAAATTAAAACAAAGTCATTAAGGAAATGAACAAAAGTCAAATTAATCCTTCAAAAATTATATCCTTATAAATGTAATTGGAAACAAGTAAAATAATATTAACATGAATATCTAAAAAAAACCCAACTCAAAATAGGTCTCTTAGTTAAGAACACCAATTTAGATTACTAAACTCTTGGATTAAGAATAGCATAATAACTAGCATCAGCTCGGGTTCATTAATTCCTAGATCTCAAGTGAATCTCCTCTCAAAAAACCTATTCAAAAATCCATCTATTCCCCAACACACTTGAACTAAATATAATATACACATAAAAATCAAAACCTCTTTTTGGAACATCAAGACAACTAGATGCCGGAAATAAAAGAACAAGGTATAAACACATATAATTAATATTCGGATTCAATAATTAACCATCTCTCGATACATTAAAAATCAAAACCAAAAATTAACATAAGTGCAGAATTAATCCTAAGGAAAATATAAGAAAACATGCAAATATTCATTAAACTCAAAATTCCAATACAATTATGGTTCAAGAATTCCTAAGAAAAAGAACTACTCAAATATCATGAATGTAATATTAAGATACAAAGATGAAGTTAAGAATACACCCTTGATGAAGATAAAATATAACTTGAAGCTCTTTCTTCTTCAACCTTGAATTCTTCCTTGAATTACCAAATTAAATCTAAACTAAAACAAAAAATAAACCTTAATTTACAAAAGCTAAAAGAAAGAATAAAAACCCTAAAATCATCCTGCTTTTGTTCCTTTTATATATCTTTGAAAGACCCCAAAATAGGAGAAATTCTACTGCCACCAAACTTCCTAAATAGAGAAAAATTTGATGAAAATTGTAACTGGGACTTATCACCTCGGTTATGGTGATTTTCACCACCACAGAGGTGATTTTTCTTTTTTAATTTTGTGAGTACCTTGGTTGGGTTGAGGGTGAGAGTGGGGTGTGAGGTACCTCAGTTGGGGTAATCTTTACCCCCACGAAGGTGATTCTCATGCCTTCTTTTGATCAGCACCTAGGTTGGGGTGAATTTCACCCCCACCGATGTGTTTGCCTCTGGAGTGAATGACATTTTTTCTTCTTTTCTTCAATTAACACCTACAAAACAAAAAAATCTAATTAAACATACATAAATCAAAGACTTATAAAACTAAACACAAAACTAACTAAATTAACACTAAAACAACTCCTAAGCACACTACAAACACACTAATAAATATAGTCATAATTTAAAGCTATCAATCCTTTCAATTGTAGATCCTTGCATTGATTACAAAGAGAATAGTCTACGATACTTTTGAGGTATCTAAGTATACTTTTCACTGCCTTCTAATGTGCTTCACATTGGTTGGACTGATACCTACTTATTAGGCCCACTATATAGCATATATCAAATCTTGCACACAATATTGCATACATTAGATTACCCACAAAAGTGGCATATGGAACGTTCCTCATGTGTTCCGTTTCTTTTGGCATCTCAAGACACATACTCTTGTTAAGAAATTAATTATTGGCAATGGGGTTATTAATGGGTTTGTACTTTTGCATATTAAAATGTTTAAAGACTTTATTGATATATGTCTCTTGTGAAAAATACAACAGCCTTTTCAAACGATCTCTTGAAATCTTAATTCCAAGAATGTCGTCCGCTTGAACCATGTCTTTCATTTCAAAGTTGAAAGATAACTAACCTTTGATTTCATTTACTTATTCTTTGTCATTTCCTACTATTAGTATGTCATTTACATACAAAATCAAAATGACAAATTTGTCTTTAGAGCTTTTGTGATAAATACAATGGCCTTCATCAATCATTAAATACGGTTGTCTCATGAATCTCAAATACCATTTCTTAAAGACTGTTTAAAGCCATAGATTGATCTTTTTAATTGGAAAAACCTTATGTTCGCTGCCTTTTTCAATGAAACCTATAGGTTGTTCTATGTAGATGTCTTCATCTAATCCTCTATTGAGGAAACCATTCTTTACCTCCATTTGATGTAGCTCTAGGTTTAAACTGGCCACTATGGCCAAAATTAACCTCATAAATGTAAATATTATAATAAATGAGAAAGTGTCCTTATAGTCAATCCTTTCCTATTACATAAACCCTTTAGCGATTAGCCAAGCTTTATATCTTTTGATGCATCCATCAGTTTTTCACTTTACCTTGAGAATCTACTTATTCCTAATTGGTTTACATCCTTTCAGTAGATAAATCAGTTTCCAAACATGGTTCAATCTCATAAATGCTATTTCTTCTTGCATTATCTTAATCCATTTATCTTTAGCTGGGTATGAAAGAGCTTCTTTTATATTTTTAAGCTCTTCTTCATCTTATGGGGTAACTAAAAGGGCTTCGTTTGAGCCTTCGATCTCAAAGTTGGCATGGAACACTTTTCCTTTTAGATTTTTATAGTTCTGACTCTTGATAAACATATCTTATATATGCATCATAAGTTGGAATGCTCCCACTAGGATTGAGATCCATGCTCCCACTAGAACCAAGAATACTCCAACTTAAGTAAGGCACCTGAATTTCCATGCTCTCACAGGAGTCAGGAATACTCCCACTAAAATAAGGATCCTGAACATCCGGATCATTAGAAAAATGTTCTTGAACTTTTGTTTCAAATTCCCTCCCACTCTAATGGAGTGATCCTGATGGTTCATTTTCTTGATTTTCATAGAAAGTAAAGTCTTGACTCACTTTGCCTAACTTTGGAAATTCATTTTCTAAGAAAATGACATCTCATGATTCAAATTATATCACTGTGCCATTTTTTTGCTCACCCATGAATATGTATCCTTTTGATACTTTAGAATATCTAACAAAGATGCTCTTTTTACCTATTAGTCCTAATTTATCAAATTTACTTAAGGTATCATAGACATAAGTAGCACAACTTTAAGGTCATAAATGGCTTAGGTCAGTTTGTCAACTAGTCCATAACTCATAAGGAGTGGATGTGACAAACTTAGAGGGCACTCAGTTTAGAATATATGTGGCTGTTAATAGAGCATCTCCCCCATAGGAAATTGGCAAATTTGCTTCAACTATCATAGATCTTACCATGTCTAGGAAAGTCCTATTTCTCCTTTCAACAACATTATTTTGTTATGGAGTTCTAGGAATGGACAATTGATGCTCAATTCCTTTTTTATCAGATAAAGCTTTAAATTCATTAGAAAGATATTCTCGACCTCTGTTAGTTCTTAAAGCTTTAATCTTTCTGTCTAATTGATGTTCAACTAACTCAATGTTTTTGATTTATGAGAAATCAAGTAGACATGACTATATCTCATATAGTCATCTATAAATGTGATAAAATAGTAGGTCTCGTGCTTTACCCTCACATTCATTGGACCACAGACATCGGAATAGATTAATTGCAATGGAAATTTAGCCCTAGTTCCTTTTCGGAATGGTTTCCTAAGTAGTTTTCCTTTTAGGCAATGTTCACAAGTAGGTAAATCAATTTTATTAAGGTTAAATAATAAACCTACTTTGGCTAACCGACTCACTTGGTCTTGCCTAATGTGATATAAACCTAGCATGCCATAATTTTACATTATTCTCATAACTATGTGAAGTAGAAGAAAAAATTAAGAAAAAACTAGCATTATTCAAATAATCAGGATCAATATCCATAATAATGAAATCATTCGAATTAAAACCAAAACTATAATAAACATTATCCAAACATAAACACATACTATGATCATTAAAGTACAAATCAAAACTAAGTCTCATCAAGGCTATGATAGAAACTAAATTCCTACAAATCTTTGGTGCATAGAGTACATCATATAGGAGTAGGTTTTGGCTTTCATACAAAACTAATCTGCATGTGCCAATCCTTCAACTACCACTTTGGTATTATTTCCCATATATATCCATTTGGCTCTATTTGTGATTCGTCGAAATTTGACAAAGGCATCTTGATCCCTTGTCATATAGTTCGTTGCTCCTGAGTCTATCACCCATAAAAGGATGGAAGTCAATTAGGAATACTGAACTACATACACAATTTTCCTTAACTCTAGAGTCAAAATAGTGTTTACTTGGGCACAGTGCAATCTTTTACATAGTGTCCTTTCTGTTGGTAATTGAAGCACTTCACTCTTGAAATGTTAATCTTCTTCTTGCCTTTGTACCTATTAGCATTCTGTCGTACATTTTTGCTTCTTAGGCTCCTTAGCCTTGTCTTTATCCTGATTCTTGAACCTTTTGCTCTTATTCTTGTTAGAACTTGTTCCACTAGAACGTGACTATGCCACATGTACTTCGGCATTGACCTTAATCATCGTCAGACGGTCCTTTTCAATTTTAAGATGATGAGTGACATCCCAAATGTCTTTATGTTATCCATATAAGTTAGTTGCATCTTCATGTGCTTCCAACTCTCGAGTAAAAAATGGATGACAGCCTGGACCTATTATTCATCGATCAACTTATGACCAGCCTCACTAAGCTTAGAAATCATATTTTCCATCTCTCTTAGATGTTTTCGTATTGTTTGATCAGACTTCTTCTAATAAGTATCAAACTTGATCGTTAACGATTATAGCTTAATTAGAGACACACCTCTAAACTTGTCCTGCAAAGTTATCCATATATCTTTTGCATTCTGATACTTGCGAAATTGTTTATTGATATGATCATCCATTGCACTGAGCAAGATAATGTGGGCAGTAGAATTCTTTTTTTTCCATGCCATGTAAGCATCCCGATCTCGTCTATGCTGGGTAGTGGTGTTGTCCTCAGGTTTAGCCATAAACAACACAAAGGTTCTAGAGCCTCTTGCTCTTTAAGCACATATTTGATTTTCATACTCCATATCTCATAATTATCATCGTTCAGTTTCATATCTTTGTTAAGTTCGGCAATAATAGATTTGGAAGCAGAGGCTATTTTGAATATTTAATCTTTAATGGAATAAAATTACACGTTATTAAAGTACAATTAGGCAATACATGCTATTTACTATGCATCTAAAAAGTAACCTAATAAAGCTATCTATTAGGCCTAAATTCAAAAAGGCTACTTATTGTATCCAATTACCTTCTAAGTCCTAATATTCAACTTTACAGGTTAAAGTTTCATGTATAGTAAATCTTAATTGTTGGATATTAATTTTTTAAACTTAATAAAGGATATTATATAATTAGATAATCTAAGTGTCAACTCAATTATCATGCAATCATTTTATCATAAAATATTACAAACCAATTAGCAATTAACAATTATATAAACATATTTATAATAAATGTTAAATGTCAATATAATATCCAAAAATAAATAAACACACTTATTTAATCAATTATAAGCATCCAACAATCACAAAAGCAAATAAACTAAGATAAGACACACTTATCTTAAAATAATAATGGGAAATATAAATCTTATAAAAAAATGTGCTAACCAATAATAAATTTGACACTTATGTCAACTACTTAAGAAGTTTAGGATGACTTAAAACTAGCCTCGTCACGAGAAATGAATCTTTGGCCATTTTATATAATTGATAATGGATTCCATGAACATGATCATGAAGCCATGGAAGTTACACAATGCGTCCACTTTTAACAACCATCTCAAATTTAGTATAGCTCCTCAGCAATCCTCTTTTGGTTACCTTAAACAAAAAACGGATAATAGACTTTTTATAATTTCAATTTTCTATATTCCAAGATTCAACCATCAAGTTCCTCAAATTTTGATGGTGACCAAAATACCTCTTTATCACTTTAAACGAGATCCTTTTATTATGTCCTCTATCCATACTTATTTTACAAATCTTTTACACTTTTGCATTGGCTTTAGCAATGCCTTGAGGAGTCCTTAGACAACTGGGAGTCTTTATCATCACTATTTCTACACATAACAGAAAATAAACCGTCAGTACATTCATATACAAACATATATGATTTAAACTCATTTCAATCAAGAACAATGACATGTCCATGGAATGAAAATTTCAAACAAATTTGAAAATTTAAAAAGGAAGAATAAAAACAATTTTCATCAATTTTAAAATAATTTTATTTGAAAAAAATCCAAAAATATTTTTATAGTCCTCAAAAAATGACAAAAAATTGAGAAAATTAGATTAAAAAAATTTAAGTTGAGTTGGTGGTCAAAAGAGGGCTCACGCACCTTCACATGCCGGTGAGAGTGAGCATTATGCGCCACACACCCGACAGGCTTACCACGCACCAACTGAGGCAAACTGCCACATGGCACGACCCTATTGGGCCACATGTCACCACATCATACCCCTATCTGACACATGGTAGCCACTCATCGGTCCTCATGAATGCCACATGGCATCCAGATTGACTGACAGGTGCCGCATGGCATGACCACGGTCTATCACATGTCAGACAAGCACTGGACCATGTGTCAACTATGACACGTAAGCATGACATGTGGCAGCACCACAATATGCCATGTGTCGGCCACCTAATAGTCTACATGTCATCTCTATCTGACACGTAGTGACATGTGGCACCACCACAGTGGTCCACATATCATCAACCCATTGGCCCACGTGTCAGAATGACAAATCATCCTGACACGTGGTGATATGTGGCACCACCACAGTATTCTACATGTCACGCCTCTATTTGGTCACGTGTTAAAGCGACTTATAACTCTGATAGATAGCCCGTGTGTGAGGGACACGCGCCCTCCAGCACGAACCGCCCTAAAAAGTAGTTTTCAGCGATCTGACTTCGGTCGATGAAGGGTTTTTGGGATCTAGGAGCATGATGGTGATGTCAAAATTCAAAAATACCGACTTTTAGTTTATGTTTACAAAATTTTTCGCATAATTTCGGTGTACATATACATACAAAAAAATTCCAAAAATAGCATGAAAAACACTCAAAAATTAAAAATTAGTTGTTCACGCTACCTATTTAGATCTACCAAATTTCATATAAATTATAGATCTAAAAATTTAACATGCAAAAATTGAGGCTCTGATACCAATGAAAGCAATTATGCACCCAAAAAACATAAATCCAATCAATAAGGGTAAACACATTTACCTCTTGAAATGCAGATTTCTTTGACACGAGTAGAAGGAATGGATCTTTATTTTCACATTACTCGCACAAGTTTTCAACTACAAGCATGCAAATCGGGAAGAAAGCAATTAACCCACAGTCTAAATGTCCCTTGGAGTAAACCGAGAAAGAGAAATGGAGAGGAAATTTTTGCGTAGAGAGAGTAATCTCACTTAATTTTTCTAAACCCTTATTTACAAAGGTTATTAAGAGTTAGAACGCTAGTTTAACTCTTATTTCTATTTGAATTAGGAATTAATTATTCTAACTAATTAGGATAAATATTGATAAAGTCATTGGCGCATCCAAACTCTATCCTATACTTTATGTGTAGTAAATGGTTTTACTTATTTGTAATTAAATAGGTTATTAGGAGACATAACTTTGTAATTAATTTCTGACGCAAAAATTAAAAACATATCATAAATACATAATATTACCTTTTTCTTAATTTCAATATAACATAAAATTTCACTGGCTAACTATTATGCAGATGATATTTGTAGTGATGTTTATAAATAAAATAAAATAAATTTAGAGCAACTGAAAAATACTTTTAAAAATAGAAGGACTAATTAAAGATTTTTCTCTAGAAAAAATGCTGATATGTTAGTACTAGTGAAAAAGTGAGCATTTTACGGGCTCCTAAAGCAGCCCATAGTGAACAAGTGAAAATAGTAATAATATTTAACAGTTTTTCTTTTCAATCCTTCTATACATCCCGGATGGATTTCAAGAGGAATAAGTTGGTCAAAAGCTATGTTGTGCCTAAATCGATACTGACGGTGCCGATTTTAGTAATTGGACTTTTGATTGGCTAATAAAAATAGGTGCAAAATTTATCATTTAAGTAACAAATTGGTCAATTATATAGATTTTACACACATCAATGTCAGTTTTTAGCCATCTATAATTAGTAAATAAATTTATTGTTGCACTAGACTGAGAAATTTTATTTTTTTTTTAAAATCATGATCTTTAGATACTATTTTTCTTTACATGATTTTAGTCTTGACTCTATCATTGTTACTTTCCATGGTTAAACTCTCACCTTTTCAAACTGGGGCACTAAGAGTCTACGTAGCACATGTCCATAATATTTTAAACATCTTCCTTTTATTTTATTCTCAATTTGTGTTACATGCATCTTCTGTCCATGAATAAATTTAGTGATATATATAAATTTTCAATGTCATATTCTGATTTAAATTTAAGGGGATTTCTGGTTTGAGTCTCCCCATAACCTTCTCCTAATCTCGTTATTTAAAAAAATTAATGTAGCATAAATATAAATTCTATATATATGAAACATTTTTTGAAAAAGTACAAAATTATTCTTAGCAACTATTATTTATAATTTTACAGAAAATTGAGATTCGGCTAACAAAGGCAATGAGCCCATTCAAATCCGAATTGTTGAAACAAAACCTTTTAAATATGTTACGCAATATTAAATCTCATATTTCCCTTGATACTTTTACACTATTTCCTTTAATAAAAAATTTTTCCCTTAAAATAATAGCATTTGCAAGTATAAATTGCATTAAAAAAATAACAAGTATAAAATAAATACCAAAAATAAAACAAAGGTATTGTGTGAAAACGGTACAAATCATATATAAACTTTTCTTAAAATAATGTAATTTCTTAATTTATAAATAGGAATATAGCATAGAAAGAAAGCGTAGTGCATCAATATGACTAGTGACATTTAGAATATAAATAGGACTTCTGACTGGTTAATAGAAATTGGCGCAAAATTTAAGTAATAAATCGGTCAATTTCATGGAGTCTACACACTTCACTACCGATTTCTAACCATCTAAAATTCCTAAATAAATTTATTATTGCACTAAATTGAGAATTTTTTTTTTTTAAATCATGATCTTTAGACACTATTTTTCTTTACATGGTTTTAGTCTTGACTCTATCGTTGTTACTTTCTATGGTTAAACTCTCACATTTTCAAACTGGGGCACTAAGAGTCTACGTAGCACATGTCCATAATATTTTAAACATCTTCCTTTTTTTTTTTTTCTGCTCAATTTGTGTTACATGCATCCTCTTTCAATTAATAAGTTTAGAGATACATATATGATATTCTGGCTTAAATTTAAGGGAATTTCTAGTTCAAGTCTCTCCATTCCCTACTCCCAAAATTTAAGGGAGTTATATGCTGGTTTCTCCATGAGTACTGTAGATTTGGGGAGAGCCTCAAAATTACCCTTAGTTATCCATCGTTCTGATAAGGTGGAAAATTTTCAAAAACCAATCTTTTCTTGTTCAAGCATTCCAAGTGCTTTCTTTCAAAATGTTAATTGTTCAACAAATGTACCTCATCAAGTTTTTGTAAAACCTCAAATTTCTAATGAGAAACTACAAAATTTTTGACCTGTAACTTCACCATTTTTTTCTGCAATAACAAAAAATATTATTAATGAGTTAAATGTCATTGAAAAATAATTTGTAGTTGACAAAAATTTCTTGCATGAAGATTTTATGCATTACACAATTTGGAAAAAAGAACCTAGTTCTTAAAAAAAATTTTGAATGAAAGAAAAGAAATACAAAATGAATTTTACAAATTTGTTCTAGAACAAAAAAACTCACAATTTGTTCTTTGATTGGTTTGAAATTTATGCATCTCAAAACCAAATTTCATATCCATTTAAAGATAATTCAAAATCTATTAACCCTATAGCTTTTAGAAATAAAGTTAAAGAATGAAAAATGTTAGATGGTAGGAAAATTCAATTAGAACACCTGCCATTAAGACAAATAAAGGTACACTACAAAAAAAAAAAAAAAAAAAAAGCGAATTAGCGACGGATTAGCGACTATTTCTACTTTAGTCGTGGAAATGTATTTGTCATAAATTTAGCGACGCAATAGCGACTAAAAACTTAAAAAAGTCGCTAAATTTGGCGGGAAAGATGGCGCCTTTTTTTGCGACGGATTAGCGACGGTATATTTGTCGCTAAAATTGTTTCTATATTTTCAGTTTTGTAAATTAAATTTCAGAAACATAGCGACGGCAATGCGTCGCTAAAAGTATTTTATATTATATTATATTATTTATCTATTTTCATTTAAATTTTTAAATAGATTTATAATTTTATTTATTGATTCTACCAAACATTATAATATTAATAAAAAAATATACATACATATTTATGTTTACTAATTATTTTTAATGATTTAAAAAAAATATTTTATATGATATTATTTGCCTATTTTTCAAAAATTTATAATTTCAATTATTCCAAACATTATAATATAAATGAAAAATAAAAATACATATTTATCGTTACTAATTAAGATTAAATTATAATATTAATAAAAAATTTATATGCATATTTATGGTTAATAATTATTTTAAATAATTTAATTTTACACATAAAATATGTGTTATAATTATTATAATTACATTATGAAGATTAATAAAAATAAATATTTGTTAAATAGTAATATAAAACTTATTATCTTATTTAAAATATTTATGAAAAATTTTGAAATTTATTTTTATTTTGTAAAATTTTGATCAAATATTAAATTATTAAAAATTCTAATTATATATATTTATCAAAACATCCTTGAATATAAAGACAAAATAATGAAAATTGACAGGCACATTATCATTTTTTAATTTTATTTTTTTTACTTACAATCGTATTAATTATATTATAATTATAATGCCCCAAAACTCGAGTGACCTGAGAATTTTGAATGGTGAAAATTAGTTTTTAAGGTTTGATTTTTAATGTCCCAAATCATATTATTCATCTTTCTCTTCCATCTTTTCTGACGTTTAGGTAGGTATTTGCCATTAGATCGAGCTGATTTTTTGTGAGTACGTTTAAAACTCCTTATTGTTAATTTTGAACGGTGAAGATTAGTTTTTAAGGTCTGTAAGTTCAGTTTTTGTTACAAAAAAGAGGCTATTTTCTGAATTTTTTACGTAATGACCAGTTTTGTATACAAAGACGATCGAAAAATTATTTGCCGTTAGATTGGCTTGATGTTTGGTGACTACGTTTGAAACTCCTTTTTATTAAATTTGAATGGTGAAGATTAGTTTTTAAAGTCTGTAAGTTCAGTTTTTGTTGCAAAAAAAGACTATTTTCTGGATTTTTTACATAATGACCAGTTTTGTATGTGAAGACGATCGAAAAACCATTTGCCATTAGATCGACCTAATTTTTGGTGAGTACATTCGAAACTCCTTGTTGTTAATTTTGAACGGTGAAGATTAGTTTTTAAGGTCTGTAAGTTCAATATTTGTTGCAAAAAATAGGTTGTTTTTTGGATTTTTTACATTATGATCAGTTTTGTATACGAAGACGATCGGAAAATCATTTGTCGTTAGATCGGCCTGATTTTTGGTGAGTATGGCTGAAACTCCTTGTTGTTAATTTTGAACGGTGAAGATCGTGTTTGTTGCTTTATAACCCTATCCGATTTTCTTTGGATAGAAGTTGCAATTAAGGGCTCTTTGTTCTTCTCCCTCTAATGTTTGTGTAACACCCCAACTTGGAGTTACCCGAATAATAATAGGACTGACTCGATAAATATTAATAAATAAATGATTTAAAATGATATTAAGAGTAAATATGTAAGGACCCAAAATAGGCCCTAGTAGAATTCAAGGGCAATTACATATTATTAAAGTCTAATTGAGCATTATTTGATGAATTATTAAGAGTTAATATATTAATTGAGGCAAAAATATTATTAAGTTATCAATAATTATGTGATAAATGTGTAAATTATATGGTATAAATTTTATAAGGTCATAATTATATTATTATTGTTGGTTTAATAATATTCAAGGGCGTAATTGAAGTAAAAAGTATTAATCTGGGGTAAATTTGTAATTACGGCATCTTTAGTGGCAAATGTGAATAAATAAATAATTGAGAGGCCAATTTAAGGAAAGGAATAAATGGTGGGGTTAATTTATGGAATAGATTAAATGGTGGAGTCAAAATATAACATGCAAAGAATTGGATGTTATTAATGTGACATGCAAATTCTTGAGGGATTAAAGAGGACATTTACCATAGTATTATATATAGAATAATCTTAGTGGGTGGAAAGGGAAAAGTGAGATGGTGGAGAGTGGTGTGGTCGGCATTTGTGAGAGGAGGAAAACCAGAAATTAATTCCATTCATTTCCTTTGAAGGTTTTTGAATCTTCAAGTAAATTAAGTGACAATTCTTGATGGTTAATTAAGGCAATTAAGTGCATAACTCTAAGGTAAGTGGTTTCTATTGAATTTTATCTTCTTCTTCTTCTTCTTCTCATATTGGTGGAGATAAATGATGAACAAGTGCTGGAAATGGTGGATTGGGGATGATTTGTGTTGTTGTAGTTAAAGAAGGAGGAGATAGAAAGGATAAAGGGAAAGACATTGCAAGGGATTGAAAGCTTGGGTTTGATAGGGGTCGGCTAAGGTATGGGATGGTACTTACCTTGCATGCATGTGAATGTTGATTATATCATCAAGGTGCATATGTGTGTTAGATGGAATAAATGGGATGAGATATGAATTTAGAATTTGTTACAATAGGTGTTACATGAAGATTGCTGGAATTATTGACTGTAATTTTTTTATCTATAAAAATGAGTTAGGGACCTTAATTTGAAGCTATAATAATCTTGATTGTTCCATATGAGATATAGGTATAAAAGTATAGTTGAAAAATGGCATTAATTTGGCCCCTAATTTATCCCTACATTGATTGAATATTAGATGTATCTTTGATTCCGATTTTGAATAGCTTGGGGTAAAAACTTCATAATTGATTGTACAATGATCATAATGACATGAGGTAAATTCCTACTTAAATTAGACTTCAAAACCTACAATTTATATGAAGAAATCAAAGTCAAATAATGCCTAGAACATTGCCTAATTTTCACTTGAAAATCGAAAATTCTGTGTTGACTACTATGATGAACAGTATTTAGTAATTTCAATATATCTCGAGTTATAGAAATGATATTGCAAATATTTTTGATGTTATAGAAACTAGAAAAGTATATCTACAACTTTGTAGAAGAAAACTTTTTCTAAAAAGGCCGTTTACTATGTCAAAAATGAAGTACAAGATTAAGTTATTAAGCAGTTTGCAGGATTTTGGAAACAGGGTGAAAAACTCGTATGGCCAAGCATACTGTCGCGAGCGCGACACTTGCTGCGAGCGCGACATCATGATTTTGGCCCGTAACTATGCTTTTTATTCCCCTTTATCAGTATATTTGGCTACCCCCATGTGATACACATGTAACTGAACAAAATAGGCCTTGAATGCAAGTATACGAGAGCTCTAAACTCATGTGTATATAGATTGGTATCAAAAGATATATATATAGATTTGCATGATTTGTATCATTTACATTGAAAATTGTCTATGAATGTATACCTATGCATCATGGAAATTGTGTATTAATAGTTAAGTTATAGTACCATGAATAATTATGAAATTATTGTTAATCATATATGTGTATGATAATATGATTGTGACATGATTGTTGTTGAAAAATCATATGTTCAAGTATAAGTTCATGATGAAAGTTAAATGTGTGTGACATATGGTAACATATTGATATATGTATAGCATATGATTGATGAGTGAATGAGGTATATATATTGATAATCATGCTTATCAGAACAAGCTTATTAGATGCGAATGTACTACAGGTATGTACAATCTATGATTATATTTATGAGTGCATGAGCATGTAATTGTCCTATGAGATAGAAAATGATTGAATGTCACTTAATAGGTGAGATTATATACATGTGCAAATGGTATACTATAAGTACAGCTTTGAAGTATGAAATGAACATGAATATAGTGTTGCCTGCAATAGAGTTCAAATGTGAATATAAATACATGAATGATAGTTAATATTAAAAATGCTATCCATGAATGTTCATTTGGTGCTGGGGTTTATGAACTAAGAAAATGAAAACGTGTCATGTTATATGTATTTATGTGTAAAGATGATGGTACCTAGTTGTATACATACCGATGAACCTAAGGCTACTAAATCTAGTTGTATGACTGGCCTTTAATTGGTTGATATATATATATATATATATATATATATATATATATATATATATATATATATATATATATATATATATATATATATATATATATATATATATATATATATATATATATATATATATATAAGTCTAGATGATTCTACATGATTCCTATGGATTTCTTCAAAAATTACTATAGTACATATAGTTTGAAATGTTAACTTTGCTTGTATGAAGAAGTAATGTGATTAGTAGAATATATGTGTGCATATAAACATACATGCATATGTATGATCTTACATGGTTGGGTTCAAAGCTTGAAAACTATTTTAGAGTAATAATTCAAATAATATTTTTAAGGTGAAATGTATAACTATGTCATTGCTTAATTGAAATGACTTAATTAAGCATATGTGTTATCACATGTTGGCATGCGAAAATACAAATCTACAGTGCTATAGACTCAATTATAGAAATTTTATTAAAGCATATAATGGTATTATATAAGTATAGTCTTGACATGCAAAAAAAAGTTACACATGATTGTGTTTATGAATACATTGATTACAGTTATACCAGAATATACATGTGCATATAAGAATATGAATGAATAAAGAAAAGATAAATTAAAGAGATTGTTCTGCCTGCTTTGAGTCTAGGAAGTGGATAAATAGGCATGCCTATAAGGGTAACTTGTAGCTGCTTTTGAACATTTTGACCTCTTTAGGTCCACTTGAATTTAAAAGTATAGTGACCCTGTTTGGGTTTAAAAGTTAAAGTTAATTTAAACAACCCTCGTGTGGGTTGTAGCCGACCCCGTTTGGGTTCGCTTGACCGGTCCATGTTATTTGATTGACCCCGTTTGGGTCCATGTTATTTGATTGACCCCGTTTGGGTCCATGTTATTTGTTCGACCCCGTTTGGGTCCATGTTATTTGTTCGACCTTGTTTGGGTCCATGTTATTTGTTCGACCTTGTTTGGGTCCACCGATTTATCATACAGTTTTATCCCTACAAGGGATCATCGTTTAATACCTCCGGGTATCCCCTTGGTGCCTTCGGGTGACCTATTATCTCTTTGGTGCCTTCGGGTGACCTAGTACCTTCGGGTACCACCGTATAACCCGTTATCCACCTCTTTAGAATAGTGCATGCTTTATTATCAAGGTTAAGAAAAGTTTAATAAGGCATGCAAATTCTTAGTTGAATTTATACTATTCTACATATGAAATTCCTTTTGTTGCATACAAAACCCAAGTCTAAAAGAATGCTCAATATACATATGTATCTATACTGCTAGTACAAAAAAAAATTGCATGTTAATTGCTAAATGCTCTCTATATATATGTGTCCTTTATTCTTATATGTATTACATTGTATGATTTCTATAAGTGAATTTAAATGTTTAATTTCTTTCATTTCTTGAAATAAATCATTGTACATTTGAAGCATGTTGGATGCTTGTTGACGATCACTGTGAGTGGTCGTCTATCATAATTTAGTTCCCCACTAAGCTTTATAGCTTAGCACGGGTGTTTCATCCGTGTAGGTTGCAAGGTTAAGACTTTCTCTCAGGATTGATATCTGTAGCTGGCTGGCCAACACAAGTCTTTGAAGATTATAAAGTATATAGTTGTCTTTTTGTTCCTTTTTATATTTCAAAGGTTTTATGTTGTGTTGGAAATCTTGTAAAAGTGCAACTATTTTGTAAGATGTTATTAGCAGTTATATTTTTGTAAAGAGACTCTAATGTATATTGTGAAGTTTTAATAGTTTACCACTCTTATGGATTAAGTATGAATATCAGTTCTCTATATAGTTGATATATGTTTATATTGCACAGTAGAACATGTGTAATGAGATGAATAAAGTGATATGTATAGATTATAGAATAAGGGTGCTACAAAATAAAATTATTGATTTTAATTAAATCACAAATTAACACAATTTAAGTTATATGAGAGAAATAATAATAATAATAATAATAATAATAATAATAATAATAATAATAATAATAATAATAATAATAATAGATTCATTTCTTTTCTAGAGTTCCTAGAATTCTCTAGACTGATCCGAAATTTTTATTCGGACTCGGTAATAAAATGAATATTAAATAATGAGATTAAATAAAATAAACTAAATATATAGATTGAATTATAATTGTTTAGGAGGTTTAATTGCATAAAAGAAGGAGAATTGGGTCTATTTGTTAAATGGTTTAGAATTAAGGGACCTAATTGGATTTTTGCCACTTCCACACCCAAAACTACGTCGTTTTGGGGTGGGGCTTATTTTATGTTGAATTATATTTGGAGAGTCGGGTTCCTCCTCCTTCATCGACTCTCTTTCTTCTTTTCCCTCTTCTCTCCTTTCCTTTATGTTCGTCGTCGCCGTTCCCCACCAACAATCGCATGCCGCCGTTGCCCCGCCACTGCCGCGACTCCACTTGGTGTCGTCGTTGCCTCTTCCCCTTCATTCTTCCTCTTTTGTCGCATAAAGAGAGCAGGTTGTGCTCCTCTCTCTCTTACTTCGGTATTCTCTTCCTCTCCTACCTCTTTGGTTGCAATTTTCTCCATTAATTCATAAGGTAAGTTTTCTTAACCCCCTATTTGTGAGATCTAGTGGAAGACTTAAGGATTATGATAGAAATTAAATCTAGGGATTTAATGAGAATTTAGGGGAAATCCTAGATTTTAATTTAGGGGAAATTAAATCTAGCAATATGTTGTTTGGTTGCCTTCTGTTTTAAAAACATGTACATTTTCCTTATTCTTTTTGCAATTGGTGAATTACTGATCTTTGCTACTCAGGTACTTCCATTGCTTAAGCAAAAATTGCCTCTTGTTACTTTCTTTCTCATTAAGTTCTCCAATACTGCATGCTTACACTTTTTATACATTTTTACATTATAAAAAATTGTATGTGTTTGTGCAGGGTCCTGTAAATTTCGTGTGCCTCCGTTGTGTTAAACCAAGTATGAGACCACTGTCTATGGCCATCTCTACTTGTGCAATTCATATTCGGCGGCGTGCCTTCCTCCCCCCTTGTTGGTGTCCTCCAGGTTCAGTAGCCTTGTATCCTAACTAATGAAGCTGCTATTGTTTGATAGAAAAAGACATTGCTTTGACTGTGACTATGTAGAAAAAACTGCCTTTTTTAGCCTTTGAACTTATATGTATTAAGCCCATCAACTCTTTTTTTGTCAAGATTATGCCCTTCAAGTTTATGGCTTAGTTCTAACAAAGTGAAAATTGGAAGGCTTAATCTGAACAAACTGACGTTCATGATTTAATAGACAAAATGCACACGGTTTGGGAACCAAAATATGTGTTTTTGCACGCTAAATTCTCCACTGCTTGCTTGAACATCATGCATTTCTAGGCAAGGACATTAATCTTCTTAACTCCCTGCAGGACCGTATCCATAATTGGAGAATGACTGAGAGAAGTTTTTACCAACCTTTTCTCTATCTTTTCATGAACCAAATAAAGGAAAAGCAATGGCAATTATATTTCTGTTTCTTCCAGGTTGCTTTTGGTGGAACTTGAAAGTTCTTTTTGTTTTTTTAAAGGATTATTTGAGGTAATTGTATCTGTGGGCTTCTAATTATCTTGTAATTAAAATTGAGCAGTAATCTTCAAGCATATGCAAGAAGAAATATTTTATTGAAACTTATTATATCATTTAAATAACTCAAGTTTAAATTTCCTAATGATATTATGCTCTTCTTCATTCTTCTAGCTTAGGTCGATAACAAGAATCTTATTCCATATTCTTCCAAAATGCTATTAAGTATGATTACATGTCATTATGTCTTTAGTTGATATTTTAGTTAATTACTTTCTTGTTTGCCCTAAGTTTTATAATTGGAAGTGATGGAAACTTGCAAGGAGTTGGAATTTTTATAACTCTTGAGCCCAGAACTAGTCATTTGGTTAGTGAAATATATATATATATATATATATATCTGTTCTTTTTTTGTTTATCTTTTCATTAGTCGTCCTTTAAATCTTTAGTTCTGTTTTTGCTTATCTAATTAGAGAATTAAATTGGCTTTTGATTATCCACATGCCAATTATGATGATGTTACAAATAAATAGGTGCATTGAGCCAGGATGTTTATGCATAATTAAAAGACATTTAAAACTATTTTGTTGCTTCTAGATCATGTCCATGTATGCTTTCATGTACCGAGCTAATGTACCCAGTGAACTTTTTGAGCTTAAGGAGCTAATGGACTTGTAAGTCATTACTATTTATTTAGAAAAAAAATTCCTTAATTGTTTTCATTTCTTAATTGAATCACTCAATTATGATGCAGGAATTTGGGTCAGAATGTATCCATTAAGTGCCTCTACAGCTTGGAAATCTCACAGGTCCAGTGCCTCCACAGCCCTTGGGAACTTGACCTCCTGACAGCAAATGTAAGTTGTGTATTAAGATGAATAAATTTCCTTAGTCACCCTTGTATAAACTAAATTTAATAGTTTATGATTATAAAGTAATGACCAATGCATTATGTGGTATATATGGCCATAAGGAGATTATGTGATTGGATA
This sequence comes from Excoecaria agallocha, assembly GCA_037975025.1. Taxonomy (NCBI): domain Eukaryota; kingdom Viridiplantae; phylum Streptophyta; class Magnoliopsida; order Malpighiales; family Euphorbiaceae; genus Excoecaria; species Excoecaria agallocha. The sequence goes on from CM075812.1 coordinate 12,185,763, forward strand.
TTGTGTCCAGAAGTGCTTATTGGTTAGAAAAATTGTAGGAGAAATTTTTTAAATAATGTATTGTACCTAAATCCAGAATACTCAGTGTGCATCTTTAACTATGGATTTGATGTCAAAAATTAAAGTCTATAAATAGACTGGAATTTCAATTTTATGTGTGAATCTTTAACTATGGATTGTTTTTTAACATTAACTGCATTTGTTGTGGTTTTCTTCATCTTTGTCTGCAATTCAGGGCTTCAGGAGGTAAAGAGTGGAAAAGGTAGCAAGAATAGAAAGGCTACTGAACTTGTTGGTGTATGGCCATTCATTTGCCAACTCCACCTGCTCGGTGGTGCAACAGAATTTAATGTATTTTTGTGATATTATATTTTTTTAATGTAATAAGCTCCATCAACACATGGATTAGTTTCTTTTTTATTATTTTTGTAATCATATTATACTACAAAATTTATTATATTTTTTTAATATTATATTTTTTAATGTAATAATATTGGTGGATTGTTATTTATATAAATTAAATTTTGGAGATTACAATAATAATAATAATAATAATAACAAAAAAATATATTGCAAATAACAATAATAAAAAATAAAATATTAAAAATAAATTATGTTGCATTGTTAGCGATGGAATTTGGCGTAGCTAATTCCTTGAAATTACAAATATTTTTAGCGACTAAAAATAGCGACGAATTATTTGGTCGCTAATATTTTTTTACTATAAAGACGACTGATTCTAAGGTTAATTAGCGACGAAAATTTTTACTGTAGTGATGGAATTTTTGTCGCTATATATAGCGACTATTTTTTAATTCAGTCGCTAAAAATGCCAGTGACGGCCAAATAGCGATGAACCGTCGTTTAGTCGCTATAGTAATTTAGCGACGAAATTTCATCAATTAGCGATGAAATTCTCCGTCGCTAATTCCTTATTTTTTTTGTAGTGGTAAGACATCTAAACAGACTGTAGATGCTGCTTCTTACAAAATTCCAAATGAAAATGCTGATAAGGATATCAAAAGTATCCTTCAACAAAACAATTTTACAAACACTCACCTTGGTAAAATTGCAAAGCAATTAACTAGGATGGAGGAAAATCAAAAAACCCCTGTTGTTTTCCCGGTTAAATAACAAAATCTAAATTAAAAAGCTCTATTTTCAAACCTTTTCAAATTTCAAAAACAAGCCAAAAATTATTGGAGGAGGGTAGATCAAAATTTACCCAAGCCTTGGATGACCAACTTAGCAAAATAAAGCACTCATATACCTCTACACTTATGGTTGCCTAAGACATCCTTGACAAAAACAAAACTATTAGCACTTTAGATCAGATCTTTGATTCTGAAAACCAATAGCTAATCCAAAATTCGGAATTGTATAGACTTTACTGGCAAAGAGGTCAACCTCTTGCCATTACAACAGCTCCAGACTTAAGTATAGAAAATACACCTAATATTTTATTGTAGTCTAAGTTCAATGCCACTACTGTTTATGAATAAAACATAGATGGTATGTCTAAATACAATATCCTTAGTCTTCTACAATAGATGACTATGACGTCAAATGCTAAAAAAACTCAAACCAACACACTTGATAGGGCCATAGTTGAATTTCTGATAGCAGGTTTCTCAGGTCAATTAAAAGGCTGGTGGGATTACCATCTCACCCCATAACAACAACTAGAAATCCTAGATGCTATCCAAACCACAGAGGAAGGAATTCCCATCCTCGATGAGATAAAAAACCCTATTCTAGATGCATTAGCAACCTTAATCCACACGATTAGTTTGCACTTCATAGGTGACCCATCTCACTTAAAAGATAAAAATAAAGAATTGCTTTCAAATCTTAGATGCAAAAAACTCTCTAATTTTCAAAACTATAAAAACACTTTCTTAACTAAAGTAATATTTAGAAAAGATTCTAACCAACCATTTTGGAAATAAAAATTCTTAGTAGGCTTGCCAACTCTTCTAAGAGAGAAAGTTGGAAATAAAATCAAAGAAATTTTTAGAATTAACCAAATCCCATATAATCAATTGACTTGTGAAGAATTGGTTAGTTTCACTCAAAAGGAAGGTCTGAAAATCTATCAGGATTTAAAATTTTAAAAACATTTGGAATGGAAAATGAAAAAAACTAGACAAAAACTATAATCTTTCTACAAACGGTTCAAAATTTCCACAAAAAATCAAACAAAAGACTGTAGAGGTTTTTGCTTGAAGTCTTATAGTAAACCTCACAAAAGATTTTCTTTAAAACCTAATAAAGAAGAATTTTACAAAAAATCCAAACCTAACAAAACCTATAAAAAACGTAAAACGTTTAGGAAACCTTTTAAACCTTAAAACCCAAAACAGGTTACCTGTTATAAATGTGGCAAACCTAGTCATATTTCAAAATATTGCAAACGTAAAAAAAAAACTTTATAAGTTATAGGTTGAGAATGAAATTATTTAAAAAATTTCAACACTTCTGCTTGAAACTTCAAAAAGTGAAACTTAAATAGGAACACCAGAAAATGATGAAAATTTACAATTTAATGAATTAACAACCTTTGATTTCTCCAGTAGTGAGTCCAATACTAATTTGAAATCTCAAAAATCTATTAATGTCTTAACAAAAGATCAAAATTAATTCTTGATATTGTCAAACAAGTGGAAGATTCAAAGCTCCAGAAGGATATCATACAAAAACTTTTGAAATCCTTTGACAAAATCCTAAAAAAATTCCACACTTGCATCTTCATTTTCATCTGTAATTCAAGGCAATACCTATGACCTAACAAAAATCTTAGGTACCAAAACCAAGGCAAAACCTCTCATTACCATCCAATCATTTCAAGAAAAAAAATTAAGATTGTTAAACATGAACTAAAAAATATTAAAAAAAATAGAAAATTGATTCAAAAATTCTTAAAAATATTGTTTCTCGCCTTGCAGAACAAAGTTCTAGTGAGGAGGAGAAAGCTACAGAAAAAAAAATAAATCACAACAATTAAAAAAATTGAAAATTTAGAATTCTAAATGATTTTTAATCTTAATCTATTCATAATTTAAATTCTTTAACCTAATACACTTATGATCACAAAATTCATGTCCCAATTTTCAAAACACAAGAATATATTAAACACAAGCATATAAGAAAAAGGCATATATATTATCGTTTTCTTATTTATATTATTGATCAAACTCAGATTCACAATTAAACTATTTATTCGATGCATCAACCATGAATCAAAATAAAAATCAACAATATAGATCAACAAAAGAATTATGAAAGAACAAAATTTGTATTGAATTTAAAGCTCAATTACAAGTCATTACAGTAAGAAAAATGAGGGTTCAAGTTTCCCTCAACAAAGAAAAAGAATCTACTTATTGTTCATTATTGAAATTGAATAAAAGAATGAAAAACCAAATACTATATTTATAAAATAAACTTTGACTTGTTCTTTAGCTCTTGAAAAACCAGCAGAGAAAAACTTAAATTAACCCTAAAAGAATATCTCTAAGCTAAAGAATTGTGCTTGAATGAAAAATCTAAGTTTAACTTAATAAAAATTAGTCTAACTATTGATCTCTCATGATAAAACACTAAAAGACCTAAAATACTTGAAGTCCAATAGCCATTAGTATGCTCAAAATCTTCATTTTTCGCACAAAGACTTAAATTAACACTGCGGAGCCAATTCTTATCCTAGTAGGGTCATGCAATTCTGCCTTTAAGTTTTAAATGTGACCCGATCGAGCCACCCTTTGTTGCAGTCAGGTCATAGGCTTATATTCTTAAGGTGCTTCTGTTCTTATGGTGCTTGTCTTCAAATGACTCGATTGAACCACTCTTTGTCCCAGCAAGGATGATTTTCAAACTTTAGTCCCAAATTTTTTAACATAAATTAACTTCAAACTCTAATATTTCAAAATACACATAGCTTAAAAACAAAACACACAAAATTAACAATAAATAAACTACAAAATATATTTAAAAACACACAAAACTTAGGTATAATTTGGAGATATCAAATATTCCACACTTAGTTTTTCCACGCCCTCAAGCAAATTTGAACAAACCATATTTCTGAAATTCTTAAACTCTAAACCTAGAATCATTTAGTTCAAAACTAAGTTTAACAATTGACAGTAACACTTGATGACACTTTAACCAAGAAAGTTCAAACAAGAGGATACTTGAAAATTTTCATGTATGTGTGTAAGACTAAAACAATTTGAGCAATTTCAAAGCTAAAACTCCAATTCAATCTAAGAATTAATGTACATCAAAATGCATATGCGGTTTTGCATTTGAAACTTAAGAGATGCTATAGGCCTCTCTTTTAGCACTGAAACCACTAGGGTCATCTCCACTGAATAACTCAAAGCAAGAAAGATCATTAGGTCTTTAATTCAGTTGTAATGTTGGGTTAAGGCAAATGCTAATCAAAGAAAGTTAAGGATAACAAAATAAGAATAGCCACTCACCACTTGAGAACACCAACTTTCACCCACTTATAAGACTATACCCATATGAATAACACCTAAGTTGTCATAGCTTGCTTACTCAAGAATGTAAAACACTAAAGCATAAAAGAGGAATGCTTGATAATTTCTTTCTTAATTTTTTACAAACTTAATCAAATTGAGAACTTATAACCCCTTTTCCTCTAAGTTAAAATTATCCCACACTTAAAACTTGCTATATATAGCTAGCTTAAAGAATCATAAATTTGTTTTCTTTTCTTTTTTTTTTAATGAAATAACAAACTTATATTGAATTGATAAGCAAGGGTACTCAACAATTTTAATTCGAAACAATACTACATTCCTAATCTTACAAGAACAACTTGACAACATTCCTTTTTGTAGACTCCCTTTCATGAAACTATACCTATTAAAATATTTCTAAAAAATGATCAATCCCATTCCCAAAGTAGTTTACTCTTAGAAAGGAGAGATAAAGGCTTTGAGTCTACAAGGTATTAAAATGTGTGTACCCACAAAATTAATCGTAACATGCAATAAGCATGCTAAATAAGGCTCAAAGGGGTTAACATGCACAAAAGGTAGGATAAAAGTCTTTTAACGTGGCTAAATAAGTAAAATTTCCTAAATCATATCCTAAACTTGTTTGAGTTGTTCTATAATTACTAACTCGACTACTTTCATACACTAATTTTTCTTAAATTTCAAAATAGGGCTTTTATGTACAAAAGTTGGAAACTAACAAATAGTTTCAAGTTAAACACTAAATTTGCTAAGATTACATTAAACAACATAACTGTCCTAGTGCTAATCAATTTTAAAAATACAAAATTCTAGTTAAAGTTTGAAAAATTCAAATTTGGAAATAAAATTAGGTGAACTAAAGTAATTGTAGACCACGTGATCTTTCAACTATACCCTATATAACTAACACATAAACTACAAGCTAAACTAAATTAGAGAGATAAAACAAACTAAAAATAAATTAAAAGCAAATTAGACCTAAACATACATAAAAATCAATTAAAATGTAAGCTCAACTGGGCTCCACCATCCTATTTAAATCTTATTGTCCTCAGCAAGAAAGTAACAAGCTCAGCTCACTGCGGTGGTAGTGAAGGTGGTGGCGAAAACCTCTCCCAAAAATTCTTGAAGAAGTGTTCTTAAGAGCTAGCCAATTTCTCTTGATTCACCCATAAGGTATCCGGACGGTGCTAGATTGACTCCAAGTGAGCCTTTTGCATATCTAGGTACGCTTTCACTCTATTAAAGAAATCCACCATTTATGGTGTTAGGAGTGGAGCGGGTTTTGGTGTAGCTGCCTCTTTTGTTTACTCTGCCTCTTCATCTTTATTTGAGGTGTCTGCTGGTGCATTAGGTCGTAATTGGGTGCAATCCTTCATCACCTTAAATATATATTATTTTCGTGTTGTCTAGCTGTAAGGACTAATCTTATCCTTCTTGGTTTTTGTTAATTAGAGTATCATCTTCCATATAAAAATGCATAATGTATTTCATTCGTTAACATATCATATAATTCTCTGTGGTTCATAACCAATTTCATGCATAAGAGTATACTATACCTATCTATAGGGTGAGTTTCTATGCACATCGTGGTTATCATAATAATTTTATTTTTCTCCTTTACATTGTGCCTTTACAGTACATTTCTTTTAACAAAATTACATATAAAATTTACAATGACAAAATATAGTCCAAAACACTATCATCATACTTAGCTTCCCTATGCTGTTGTTGGCTTTGTCCCCACTAAAAAGGCCTATCTTGGATACCTACACTGATAAACACTCATGCTACGCTATACAACTCAGTGGGGAACAGTGAATATAAGAACCACTCACAGTGGTCATCCCCATGCACACATAACATATAATAATAATATGAATCATTTATATCAGTTAACAATATGTCACCATCGATTATAGAATATTACTATATATTTGATTTATAGTACAAAACCAATTACACACACACACACACACATATATAGCATGTCACTATTCAATATCAAATTTTTACCATTTACATGCCCTATGAATGCTTGCCTAAGTTCTGTAAGAGTGGAAAATGGGTGCTGTGGATATCCATAAGTATCAAATATATATATAATTATGAATACTCGTAGGTATTAAACGAATGGATCCACACGAGGTCATGACTGTGGTCCCAACGGGAACATACTGTGGACCCAAATGGGGTCAAGACTATAGCAGCTGCATCTATAACCCTATAGGCATGCCTATCTATCCACAACCAAGATCTAACGCAGGCATTTCATTCATTCTTTTCTATGTTATTCTTTCTTTTTATAACATGCACATTTAATCACATTATGGAGTTTCCTTAATGAGAGGTTAAGATAATTACCATTATGTAATTTTGTCTAAAATTCATATACAATATTATTACAAGGTGGTTTAGTAAGGTTAAACAAGTTTGACAAGCTTTAAGAAATCAAAAAGCCAAGTGAGAGTGAAACAGGGGAGGGTCACGGTTACTAGCCCTTACCTGATGACCATGAGGTAGAAGTCACTTCGGTTCTATACTAAATGGTGAACTACCTCACGGTCATTAGGTAATACCTAATGCTCGTGACTCATAACTAACATGGGGAGAGGGGTTACGGTTACCAGCCAAAACCTAGTAATCGTGAGATAAGTTACATTTTGGTTCTATACTGAAAGTGAATTACCTCATGGTTATTAGATAATATCTGATGAACTTGACCTATAGTTTTTCACAGGGGTCATGGTCATTAGCTATTTTTTGTTGATCGTGATACCTGTCTCGTCTAGAGACAGTTTTTTTAAGCTACACGTTCTGTCTGATTTTTTGAACTAGAAAACGTCATTTTTAGCCAAAATGGACTTCCACAAAAATGTTCCCCTATGTTTCTAGTTTCCAAAACATTAAAAATCATCTCAATCAAATTTCTAAAACTCTAGATATACATCAAAATCCATAGGCTATTCCTAATGACAGGGTAGCAACCACAAACAACATTCAACCTAAATTTTCTCTATCATGCCAATGGATTCAAATTTCATGATCTTCATATAAAATGAAGCTATGTGAATCTATTTTATGGTCCAATTAGAATTTCTAAATTTCAATTATTGTAGCTCAAGATACAATCAATTTTGTGAGCATGGGTCAAGTGAAACTTGAGCAAAAATTAGGGTTTTCACCATCCATGTACTCCATTCATCATCCAATCATTTTAACTCAAGTTTTCCATAGAGAATACATGTGATAACTTCACCAAGCAGATGCACATATAGATTTTTCATGAAGAGTGCCCCAATACCTTGTTAAGCCAAAATAATACTCCTTTTTACTCCCCCTGCATTTCCTTTCCCTTTCTCTTACTTGATTCTCCTTCTACATAGAAAAAAACATACATATATAATCATATATACCTTCCCAACATAGCAATCAAGGTAGAAGAAGAGAAAAGGAAGCTTATACATTAGCACTTTAACCCTAAACTCTCTCTCCCCTGAAGCGACAAACCACTCTTCTTTTAAGGTTTACTTAGAGAATATTAAAAGGATACTTAGGGAGTGGAATGGCTGAGTGTCTGCCCTTGAATGGCCGGCCACTCCCTTATGAATTTCTTGTTTTTTCTTCAATTCTCATAAAGTATCTAGAGTGGTTAATGTCATTTTCCTATAGGTTGCCTTGTTGACTTAAATAAATTTGTAGTTAGTCCCTTAATTTCCCTTAAATCCTTGTTCTTACCACAAAATTACACTCACTTATTTCAATTGAGTCCCCAAAATCCTACTCTCTCTCAATTATGCACATATAGAACTTAATATAAGATGACCATTTTACCTTTTTTTTTGGCAACCAATTCCCTTTATATTCAGACTTACAACACATGAATTAGGCAAGCATATATATATATATATCATCAATTAAACACATGCATCATACATTTAAAAGTAAATCTCCTAGGGTATAAGTTGGGGCTTCACAACTCTCCCCCCCTTAAAGAATTTAATCCTCGAAATTCGTACCTATTTTGAATAAATGTGGATACTGTGCTGACATTATTGACTCAGGCTCCCAAGTAGCTTCCTGCATACTGTGATGCTGCCACAATACTTTAACCAAAGGGATTTATTTGTTTCGTAACTATTTAATTTCCCTGGCCAGGATTTCCCTTGGTTCTTCATTGTAGGTGTAATCAGATTAAACTTTTATATCATGTACTAGTATTATGTGAGACTCATCAGATCGATATCGTCAGAGCATAGAAACATGAAAAACATCGTGCAGCTTTAATAGTTCTGAGGGAAAAGCCAATCTATAGGCTACAAGTCCAACCCTTTGATCAACTTCATAAGGACCTATAAACCTTGGACTGAGTTTCCCTTTCTTTCCAAATCGTAATACCCTTCTCCATGGTGATACCTTCAAAAACACTTTATCTCCAACTTGGTACTTAATATCCTTTCATTTCAAATCCATATATGATTTCTGGTGATCACTTGCCTCTTTTAAACTTTGCTTAACAATTTGGATCTTGTCCTCGGTATCTTTGATAATATTGGGGCTGATCATTTTATTCACAGCTAATTCTATCCAACAGACTGGGGTTCTGCACTGGCGGCCATATAATGCTTGGTAAGGTGGCATGCCAATACTGGTCAAGTAACCATTGTTGTAAGCAAACTCCATTAAAGTCAAATATTTATCCCAGCTTCTCGAGACATCTAGGACACAACCTCTTAACATATCTTTTAACACTTGTATAATTCTCTCAAATTGCCCATCTGTTTGCGGGTGGAATGTGGTACTATAGTGGAGCTTCGTACCCAAAGCTCACTGTAGACTCTTTTAAAACCTAGAAGTGAACCTTGGGTTCCGATCGAAAATTACTGACACCAAAATTCCATATAGTCGGACAATTTCATCCATATATAATTCTGCTAATTTATTTATTGAGTAATCGAACCGAACTGGTATAAAGTGAACTGTCTTGGTCAGTTTGTCCACAATCACCCACACTAACCCAGTAATGAAATCCATAATGATGTTGTCCCATTTCCATTATGGGATCGGAATAGGGTTCAATGGCCCTAAGGGAAACTGGTGTTCCACCTTTACTTGCTGACAAGTTAGACACTTAGAAACATACTCAGTTATATCTTTCTTTATCCTCAGCCACCAATAAAACTACTTTAGGTTTTGGTACATCTTGTTGCCATCGGGATGCATAGTGAAAATTGTGTTATGTGCTTCTCGCAACAAAGTCTTTTTTAGCTCTCTATCATCTGGCACACACAATTTATTTTGATAACATACACCACCATCTCCTAGTGAGTATTCTGATGGACCTTTTTCGTGCATTAATTGAACTATTTGCTGTAGCTTTTCATCATTACTTTAAGCATCAAGTATTGCTTACCTTATATTAGATCAGACTTTTAATTAAGCGATCAAGGCTCCATCCAATGCAAATCTCCACTTGCATTGCTATAACATTAAGGTTCCCACCATTTATGACTGAATGCATCATCTACCACATTTTCTTTGCCTGGGTGGTAATCAACTATGCAATCATAGTCGTTGAACAATTCCAACCATCTACGTTGTCTCAGATTTAGGTCTCTCTGTGTTAACAAGTATTTGAGACTCTTGTGATCTGTGTAAATCTTACATTTTTCTCTATATAAATAATGGCGCCAAACTTTTAAAGCAAAGTCCACTATTGCTAACTCCAAGTCGTGAGTAGGATGATTTTGTTCATGGAGCTTTAATTGCCTCAATGCATATGCCGCTACTTTACCATCTTTTATCAAAACGTAACCCAATCCATTCTTAAAAGTATCACTATACATAGAATACTCTTTACCTGGTACAGGCTGCGTAAGGACTGGGGCTTCTGTTAACATCTTCTTTAACTGCTCAAAACTTGCATGGCATCGATTTGTCCACTCGAATTTGACACCTTTTCGAAGCAATTTAGTGAGTGGAGAGGCAATAACCAAAAATTCCTTTGCAAATCTATGATAATAACCTACCAGTCCTAAGAAACTCCTTACTTTCGGTACATTTCTTGGTGGCTTCCAATTAAATATGGCCTTGACCTTTTTAGGATCCACCCTAATGCCTTCTGATGACATTACATGCCCAAGGAACGAGACTTCCTTCAGCTAGAAATCACACTTACTCAACTTGGCATACTACTATTTCTCATGTAAGGTTTGCAGCATAATTCTCAAATGTTCTGCATGTTCAGCTTCACTCCGAGAGTAAACTAGTATATCATCAATGAACACCACCACAAACCAATCTAAATAGGGCTTAAAAACCCTATTCATAAAATCCATGAAAGCTGTGGGCGCATTTGTTAACCCGAAAGGTATTACCAAAAATTCATAATGGCTATATCAAGTTTGAAAGGCAGTCTTTGGAATATCCACGTCTTTTACCCGTAGCTGATAGTATCCCGAGCATAGATCAATCTTAGAAAATACACCAGCACCCTTCAATTGATCAAATAAGTCTTCAATTCGGGGTAAGGGATATTTGTTCTTCACGGTTACCTTGTTGAGCTACCTATAATATATACACATGCTCAAGGTGCCATCTTTCTTTTTGAAAAATAACACTGGTATGCCCCAAGGTGACACACTAGGCATAATAAAGCCTTTATCTAGTAGCTCTTGCAATTAGGCCTTTAATTCCTTTAGCTTTGAGGGTACCATTCTGTATGGTGTCCTAGAAATGGGAGCTATTTTAGGTAGAATTTCTATAGACACTTCTACTTCTCTCTCAGGTGGAAGATTAGGTAATTCCTCTGGAAATATATTTGGGAATTCTTTGACTATAGGTATATCTTGAAGACTTACTGTCTCCCTTTTGGGATCAAGTAAGAACGCCTTACATCCCTTCCTAAGAAATCGCCTAGCTTTCATAGCCAATATAACATTTTCTAAGGGTTTAGATCTAACACCCTGCACCACTTCTTCTTTACCCTCAACATCCTTTAATACCATCGTCTTAGTTCTGTAACTCACTATTGCTTGGTGCTTAGTCAACCAGTCGATGCCCAATATTACATCGAATTCATGAAAGAGTAATACAATCTAGTATGCTGGGAATTCTTTCTCTTATATCCTAATAGGACAATCTCTACATATTCTATCTACACATACACTGTGACCCAAGGGGCTAGTTACACATATATCAAAGTTTAATTGACTCACAAAAGACATTCTTTAACCCAAATCCCTATTACATATATATGAGTGAGTAGAACCCGGATCTATAAGCACATATACATCTGCATCAAAGAGAGAAAAGGTACTAACTATGATTTTTGGAGCATCAACATCTTCTCTAGCTTTCATGGCATAGGCTCTAGTAGGGGGTGTAAGGGCAAAAGGCCAATAGTCTCAAAATTATTTCTAGACTATCCTCTAGACTGATTGGATCCACCTCTACCTTTTTCACATCCTCTACCGGCAGGAGGTGCATTAGAGGCTACTCTACTACTTTGTGTTGTGGTTCCCTGCTCTTGCTTCATTGGGCTATTGACCATAAAATGTTTAGTACTGCCACATCTGAACGAGCACTCATCAGCATCCTGTAGGTGCCCCAGTGTCTTCTATAGCAGTAGGTGCATTCAGGTGGTTGTCCTCTACTCTGCTCTGCAGAAGTCTCCCTACCTGATCTAGCTAAAGTAAATGCTCCCCATTATCTACCTCGGAGGTAGGATAGTTACCAGATTCTACTAGTTGATCTCCTTGTACACGTCTAGGTCTCTTTCCTGTTGGTGCACCACCCCTAGCAAAGCTTCTTCTTCTTTGTTCTCTTTATCTTTTTGCTAATTCCTCCTTTTCTACCCGAATAGCCACATGCACTAGTTGATGTTAGTCAACCTATTGTAAGGAAATGGGCTTAATTATGTGTTCTCTGATCCGGTCATTTAAGCCATCATCGAATTGTAGACATTTAAAAGTTCTTATTGATATGGATTCAGGTACATGCTTGCTCAAGCAACTAAACTTTGCCTCATACTCTACTACTATCATGCCTCTCTATTTTAAATTCAAAGACTACCTTAGTTGTTCTTTTTATATGCTTCAGTTACATATCTCTTTTTAAACTTGGATTCGAAGAACTCCCAAGTAAAAGGTTCAAGCAATTGAGGCTATCTTAAGACTAATTTCCACCAATCATAAGCTATTCCTTGAAGTAAGGACACAACATAGGTCACTTTCTGGTTAACTAGGCATTAAATCTTCTTAAAAATTCGTTCTACCTTTTCCAACCATAACTTTACCTTTTTTGATTCCTTCCATGCTGCACCCAAAAACTCTTTTGCTCCACGCTTTTAGATTTCTGCAATAGGAGCTTTTGGTGCAATCATTCTTTGTAAGATCTGAGCCATGTCATGTGAAATCTTCAGCAATGGTTCCCCCCAATACCACAACAGGTATATCCCCTTGGGACGATGCTGAAGCTTTAGGATTAGAGGGATTTGACCTTGTAGGTAATTTACTTTCCATGGCCTCTTCTATTACTTCTCGGTTTTCCTCCATAATCTAAATATCTAAAGAAACACAAGGACGCCAACATTAAGCCAACATAAATAAAATTCTATATATACATGTACACATTCATAAACTCCTATCAGCTAGAAACGCTTAAACCATGCTCTGATACCAAAGATGTAAGGACTAATCTAATCCTTCCCTAGTTTCTGTTAATTAGAGTATCATCTTCCATATAAAAATGCATAATGTATTTCATTCTTTAACATATCATATAATTCTCTGTGGTTCATAACCAATTTCATGAGAGTAGACTATACCTATGTATAAGGTGAGTTTCCATACACATCATTGTTATAATAATAATTTTTTCTCTTTTAAATTGTGCCTTTACAGTACATTTCTTTTAGCAAAATTACATATAAAATTTACAATGAAAAAACATAGTCCAAACATACTATCATCATACTTGGCTTCCCTATGTTGTTGTTGGCTTTGTCCTCGCCAAAAAAACCTATCTTTGGTAACTACACGGATAAACACCTATGCTAAGCTATACAGCTTAGTGGGGAACAATGAATATGAGAATAACCACTCACATCAGTCATCCCTATGCACACATAACATATAATAATAATATGAATCATTTATATCAGTTAACAATGTGTCACTATAGATTATTGAATATCATTGTATATTTGATTTGTAATACAAAACCAGTTACACATATACACATATATATAACAAGTCACTATTCAATATCAAAATTTTACAATTTACCATGCCCTGTGAATGCCTACGTAAGTTCTGTAGGAGTGAATAATGGGTGCTGTGGATATCCGTAGGTATCAAATATATATATATATAACTATGAATACCCGTAGGTATTAAACAGATGGACCCATATGGGGTCATGACCGTGGTCCTAACGGGAACATACTGTGGACCCAAATGGGATCAAGACTGTGGTAGCTACATCTATAACCCTATAGCATGCCTATCTATCCACAACCAAGTTCTAATGCAAGCATTACATTCATTCTTTTCTATGTTATCCTTTCTTTTCATAACATGCACATTTAATCACATTATGGAGTTTCATTAATGAGAGATTAAGATAATTACTATTATGCAAATTTGTCTATAATTCATGTACAATATCATTACAAGGTGGTTTAGTAAGGTTAAACAAGTTTGACAAGCTTTAAGAAATCAAAAAGCTAAGTGAGAGTGAAATAGGGGAGGGCCGTAGTTACTAGCCCTTACCTAATGACCATGAGGTAGAAGTAATTTCGATTATGTACTAAATGATGAACTACCTCACGGTCATTAGGTAATACCTAATGGTCATGACTTATAACTAACATGGGGTGGTCACAGTTACTAGCCAAAACCTAGTAACGGTGAGATGTTGCGTTTCGGTTTTGTACTAAAAGTGAATTACCTCACGATCATTAGATAATATCTGATGACCGTGAACTATGGTTTTTCATAGGGGTCATGATCATTAGCTATTTTTTGATGACCGTGAAACCTATCTCGTCTAGAGAAAGTTTTTTTAGCTCCACATTCTGGCTGATTTTTTAACCTAAAAAACATCATTTTTAGCCAAAATGGCCTTCCATAAAAATATTCCCCTACGTTTCTAGTTTCGAAAACATCAAAAATCATCTCAATCAAATACATAAAAATCCAGATATGCATCAAAATCCATAGGCTATTCCCAATGATAGGGCAGCAACCACAAACAACATTCAACCCAAATTTTCTTTATCATGCCAGTGGATTCAACTTTCGTGTTATGTATATAAAATGAAGCTATAATAACCTATTTTATAGTCCAATTATAATTTCTCAATTTCAATTATTGTAGCTTAAGATACAATCAATTTTGTGAGCATCGATCAAGTGAAACCTGAGCAAAAATTAAGGTTTTCACCATCTATGTACTCCATTCATCATCAAATCATTTTAACTCAAGTTTTCCATATAGAATACATGCGATAACTTCACCAAGCACACACATATATAAATTTTTCATGAAGAGTGTTCCCATACCTTGTTAAGCCAAAATAGTACTCCTTTTTACTTCCCTTGCACTTCTTTTCCCTTTCTCTTACTTGATTCTCCTTATACACAGCAAAAAAAAAACATACATATATAATCATACATACCTTCCCAACATAGCAATCAAGGTAGAAAAGCAAGCTTATACCTTAGCATTGCAACAAGCCACTTTTCTTTTAGGGTTTACTTAGGGAATATTTAAGGGAGAATTAGGGAGTGGAATGGCTGGGTTTTTGCCCTTTAATGGCCTGCCACTCCCTTAAGAATTTCTTGGTTTTTCTTTAATTCTCATGAAGTATCTAGAGTGGGTAGTGCACTCTCCCATAGGTTGCCTTGTTGACTTAAATAAATTTGTAGTTAGTCCCTTAATTTCCCTTAAATCCTTGTTCTTACCCCAAAATTACACTCTTTTATTTCAACTGAGTCCCAAAAACCCTACTCTCTCTCAATCATGCACATATAGAACTTAATATATGATGACTATTTTGCCTTTCTTTTGGCAACCAATTCCATTTAGGTTCAGACTTACAAAATATGAATTGGGCAAGCATATATATATATAAATACAGGGTATAAGTAGGGACCTCACACCAGCACTGGCCTTTTATGATCTTCATATTTCTGAACAAATTGTAGTCCATATATGCCATCGCACCAAGTGAAGTGCTTAGTAACTCGTGATGCACTACCTTGGCTAAAATTGTAATGATACCTCCCAATGAAATCTTCTTCGTGATCCCAAGCCATCACTGGAGGTCCTCGATCTTTCTCCACTAATAGTAGGCACCATTTAGCCTAATTCATCCATCATACATTTGAAAATGAGCTTCTCAAAAGAATTTACATTACCCACTCCTTGAATATACCCATCGAATGATAAAGTACAGAATCGGTAAAGGATGCATAAAGCATGATTTTTCAAGTGGTGAGCCTTCATCCGCTTCGGGACATATAAGGTTGGCTCAACATCATCCCTTATCACAACCTACTTTTGTCGAGGCGAGGAATCTAGAATTTTATGTGCACCATTGAAAGGAAAACCTAAGTGCTATATGAAATCTTTAAATGTGATCCAGTATTTTTTCTTCCCAACTAAAATTTCACAATCCCATCATCATCCTTATCTGATTTAAACATGCACTGGAACGTAGTGAGGAAGTCCCTAGTTAGGTTCGAGTACATTTCCTTTTTTTTTAAGAAATCGATCCACCCAATGTTTGAGATCTGCTGATTAACTTTGACCTTCAGATTACCATTGACGAGGTATAGATAAAAATCATCCAGTATACTAGATTTACATATTCAACTCCAAAAAGTATTTGTACGTCTTATGTAAGCTTAGGTTTATATAATTGGGTATCTAAAAACTCAAAGAACTGGACCTTGCTTCTACATGTACACATTTAGAAGCCACTGCAAAATAGCCAAAAAGAGCATTTAAACTCTAAAATATATTTGTGACTTGTGCTGAGCCCCTTTCGCAATCGGGTTTGCCCTCCGAGGCCCTTTTTAGGGTCCAAGATCGGATGAGGCTCATAAAACTCATAAATTGGCCACTTCACAATAAAAGAGGGATTTTAAACCAATTTTATTATTGATGATCAACCCATAAAGGCATTTAAGTGAGCTTAAGATGTAGGTATCATGGAGTCACCACCCAACAAAACATTGAAAAAGAGATTCTAACTTTTGATGCACAAATAAAGATGGTGTTCGGGACATCACTTTTACTTATACCCATGTTAGGTGTTGTTTATAATTTGATTTTTTATATTAATTCACTAACTCTTTTTTAATACGATGCATTGTGAAGAAATAAATAAACTATCCATTCACACAGGAAAGCGATAAATAAAGTAAATGAAACTACTTAAACTATTACATAAGTAAATTATCCAACATGGAATAAAAAAATAAATATCATACATAAATCGAGGAGTTTATTGAGTTAGGAACATTGGTTCCCTTATGCATATTTACAAAAGACCTTTTTGTTGTTATGCATTTTTAAGATTAAAAATAAGACACTAGTCCATTTTATTATAAAAGCCCAAATTAATTAAGTAAAAATGGTTTTAAGTGATTTTATCATTATCGTGCGAAAATCATTTATTTTAAAGCTATTACATCCTCAAAACAAAATACGTCCAAATAAAAAATAGTAAATAAAAGACTTAAAAGGAAAATGAGATGAAGAAATAAATTAACTAAGAGTGCAGATCTTCCATGGCACACTTTCTAAGGATTCCAGATCTTAATCTCTCCCAAAGATCTATAAACATACGACTACATGCTTAAAAACACAAATAAGATGAATAGTTAGTATATAACAAGGGAAAATGAATAATAAAACAACAAATATTGGAATATGCATTCTAGACTAAGAATAATTAAAGAAACAGAATCTTAAAATGCATGAAATAGGATTTAGATGACATGTAAAATATAACTAAATATGAAAATGAAATTAAGGCAAGAAAACATGAAAATATAATATGATGAAGGTTGGAAATACACTGATAGATGGCCTAAGAGCAAGACAGATGACCATAATAGGGGGCGACGGGATGGAAAGAAAGCCCTGCTACTTCCCATCTATCGCTGTGATAGATGGTTGTCGATGAGACCTTCTTTTCATCTGTCATGCAACTTACAGATAGGAAGGGAAAAATCATGCAAGGATCCATAAATCCACATTAAATACCTAAGCATGCATATATACACATCTAAAACATGCAGATCTAACCCTAGAACATCAAGAAAATATTTAAAACATGCCAAACAATTATTTAAATAATGAAAACAGAATTTAAATCATGAGCTCGGAATATATCAATGGAGGTTAATTTTTAAATCATGCAATTCTATTGTCTAAACATATTTTACATCTAAACATGGCAATCATGAACACATAGAATTATGCAAGAACAAACATGCAATATTAGATCATGGCATAAACATGTTGAATGATTGAACTCAAATATGATACTTAATTATGCCATAAAAAAGGAAGAGGCAAAGCCTAGAATATTACCGTCAGGAAATTTCTATTCTATAACTTTAGAATGCGCTACCTAAGTCCCAATCCGAATGCATTTCACGTTGGTAGAGATCGAAAATGCTTTTGTGTGTGGAGAAAAGATGTGTCAGAGATTGGGTTCCCGAGAACAGCAATAGTGTTCACTGTCTCAAGAATGGCTGCTCTTTTTTCTCAAAGTTCAAAGTGTTCTCACCCCTTTAGATCTAACATTTTTAGGTTTAAAAACTAAGGAAGGAGTAAGAAGTTGTTTACAATTCTAGTTCCTAAAAATTTGCTATACAAATTCCCTTAAATCTGGTTAAAGAATCTCACTTTTAAAACTGATTTGACTGAGTTTAAAAAAACATGAGAATTCTAAAAAAACCCTATAGATGGGTGTTTGTAGAGATGACCACAAATAGCCAAAATAAATCATTTGCTAGGAGATGGCCAAGGATAAAATGGTTATCGATGGGTGTCTGTCAATGATAAACGGCCGTCTGTCACTAGAAAAGGCTAAAACCAATATTTTTTAAACTTTTTTCATACACCTTAGAAGTGAAAAAAATTAAGACTCACAAAAATATTTAGAAAACTTGTGAAAATTATGGACGAAACTCAAAGTTTGTATTTTTCATTTGAAATATGAAAATTTCCTTATCATTAGGTAACTCTGATTTAGGCTGCCTCAGAACTCAGTGTCTATGATATCGCAATTAAAATGACAACCAATTAAGAAAATAGGAATGCAAGGTCGACTATCACAACGTATAAATTAATAAAGCACAAAGGCAATGCACTAGTATGAGATGTAAAAAGAAACACCATGGAGCATCAATCATGCACAAATGCCAAGAGGAAAAGCATCATGTGAGCGAGACAATATTTTAAATCATGGCATTTCACATAATAAAATGAAGTAATTTTGTCTCAATAGTCAAAACTTTTAGAATGGTTAAGGCAATATACATCAATGAGTGATATAATTTGAGAGCAAGATTCAAAAATTGGTTGTTAAAGTCATTGTGGCATTTCATCAAATACTTGGTGTGCATGATGAATAAAGCCTAAATGTAGCATAAATGACACAAGTAAATTGCTCTAAAATATCAAAGAACATAATTAGGAAGCATATAATTCATTTACATGCCCTATAAATGTCTTAATTCATCAAAACAATGAAAATAAATCATTCCATTTGTAATCCTAATTGTTCACAAGCGAATGTGATCCCAAAACAAATGAAATAACAAAAGATGCAATGAAGAAGGATAAGAGAATTCATGAGTATAAAAATTAAGAGAAAAAGGAAGGTATTTACTTGATTGATGCATAGGAGAGGAGAGGAGCTCATAAAAAATGGAGAATTGAGAGAAATGTGAGAGGTGAGAATTGAAAGAGTAATGGCACAAGTTAAAAAAGAAGGGATTTAAACCATTTAAGTGACTCGGCGGAGACACCTAGTGTCCCGATCGAGTTGCACAGTTCTGTATCTAAAATAGCATAATAACCCAGCCAAGCCATATAGCATCCTAGCCGGGTCATCAGGTTCTATCCGATTGTTCCATAAGTGCCCCAACGAAGACACTTGTGTCCCAGCCTAGTTGATTTCCCAATAGACCAATACAAATCATCATTTACTAATCCTTTTGCTACACATTTCAACTCCTAAGTTCCCATTATAGAATTATACACCAAATCACATTAAAACTCATGCAATGTACACGCTAAAAATACTTATTGAGATACAACAAGGGACAAATCATTCCTCATTTTAAATCTCACATTTTAACCAACTAATCAAACACACTAACACCTTAAGACTCTTGAATTGCTCTACAAAAACAAATTTAACCTAATAAAAATAACACAAATTGACCTATAAAAATCTACGAAAATAAAAAATAAGAAAAGGATAAAAAGAGTAGTTTTGAATTTAAAGTCTTCAGCTAGACTCTTAGAATGACCTTACTTTTCAAAAAGAACTAAGGTTGCCTCAACAACCTCAACCTATGAAGCATTGTAAGGCTTTAGACAGTGCTTGTTCACCTTATACTCCTGACCATCCTTTAAACTTTTCATTGTCACCGTTCCAAAATTAGTACTTTTAATTACTTCATACAGTCCTAGCCACCTTGACATTAATTTCCCCTGGAAATAAATGCCACCTACTATTATAGAGAAAAACTAACATTCCCAAAATGAATTCTTTTTAGACAAACTTCCTATCATGTCAACGTTTAGTTTTTCCCTTGTAAGTAATGGCATTGTCATACGACTAAAGTCAAAACTTGTCAAGTTCATTGAGCTGAAAAAGTTTCTTCTTACTTACACTTCTCAAATCACAATTATGAATCTTGGTAGCCCAATATGCTTTATGAGCAAGTTCGATTGGTAGGTGACATGCCTTCCTAAAACTAACTCTAAATGGAGACATCCCAATAAGGGTTTTAAATGTAGTTTTATATGCCCATAAAGCATCATCTAACCTCTATGACCAATCCTTCTTAGAATTATTAACAGTATTTTTAAGGATAGACTTTAACTTCCTATTAGACACCTCCACTTACCCATTTGATTAGGAATGATACGGGGTTGTGATCTTATGTTTGACACCATATTTTTTAAGTAATGTTTTAAATTGATGGTTGGAAAAATGTTTGCCACTATCACTAATAATAGCCTTTGGTGCTCCAAACCAAGTAAAAATATTTCTCCTAAGAAATTCTAAAACCACTTGTGCATCACAAGTCCTAGCAATTATGGCCTCTACCCATTTGTTTACATAATCTACAGCTACTAGGATATATTCAAATTCGAAAAAGTTAAAAAATGGCCATATAAAGTTAATCCCTTAAATGTAAAAAATCTCTATTTCTAAAACATTATTTAAAGGCATTTCATCATGCTTAAAGATGTTGCCAACACGTTGATACCTATCACACATAGACATAAAGGATTTGACATCATTAAAGAGGGATAGCCAAAAGAAACTTGATTGCAGAATTTTTGCTACCGTACAAATTGGTCCATGATGATCGCCCACTTCTCCTCTATGGCATAACTTCAAGATATCGAATTACTTCTCCTTAGGAATGCAGCTCTTAGAATCTGATATGGACATAACTTGAATAAATAAGGATCATTGCATAAATAATGCCTCGTATATGTTTTGAGCTTATTTTTTTGCTGCCATGTATACTTTTTTGGTATGAAACCACCTGCAAGGTAATTACCAATATCAACAAACAAAGGAATAAACATAACAAAAAAAATATTGTGCAAATTCGCTCATCAGGGAATACGTAAAGAATTTCTCCCTTTTCGACTTGTTCACGATCTAATCTTGATAGATGATCAACTAAAAAGTTTTTAGCTCCTTTGTATCCTTAATTTCCACGTCAAATTCTTACAATAGTAGCACCCATCGAATCAATCTAGGTTTTGAGTCTTTTTTGGCAAAAAGATGATTTGGAGCCATATGATCCAACCAAACTATCACCTTAGCACCAAGCAAATAAGCCTAAAACTTCTCAAAGACAAACACAATTGCTAGAAGCTTATTCTATATAGTCGTGTAATTTATTGAGCTCTAGTAAGGGTATGGCTTGCATAACAAATATTGTAAAAAATTTATCCTTCTGCTGCCCCAACATAGCTCCAATAACAAAATTCTTGGTATCACACATAATTTCAAAGGGAAGCTCCTAATTTGGTGATGTAATGATAGGGGATACAATTAATTTTGATTTTAATGTATTAAAAGCCTACAAACACTCATCAGAAAAATTAAATACAACATTCTTTGTCAAGGAAATAGAATGATTCCTCAAATCTTTTACAATGACTTAATGGAAGAGAATAGGAATATTGTAAATGCTGCCTCGGGTGGGAAGTTGTTAGAGAAAATAGCCAAGGAAGCAAAAACTTTGTTGGAAAAAATGGCTTTACAAGGTTACATGGGAGAAGAATCAACAATGGCTAAAGCCAAGGGACTTTTAGAGCAAGATTCGATCAATTTATTGAAGACTAAGGTTGAGGCTTTGAGTAAATTGGTAAGTAATTCTCATTCTAGTACTAGAAATGTGAGTCAAGTATGTGAAAAATATGGGGGACCTCATTTATATGCTTATTGTAATGAAAATTCCAATGAGGATATGAATTTTGTCCAGGGTAATTACAATCAAAAGTTGGGTCAAAATTCCAATTATTATAATCCTCAATGGAGGAATCATCCTGGTTTTTCTTGGTCTAATCCTAATGCTTATTTGAACCCCTCAAATAACCTTACCACCAAAATACCTAACTCGTCCACTTTCCCTATTAAATCCCATTTTAACCCCCAACAACCCAAATCTTATCTTAAGAATTTGATGGAATAATTTATTAACCATCAAATGACTATCAATAAACAAAATGAGGATCAAATTAATCAATTGAATACAAATATTGACCAACTTACCCACAATAAAATCCTTGAAACCCAATTGACTCAACAAGCTATTTCTAATCCTAAACCAATAGGAACGCTCCCTAGCCAACCTGAATTTCTACACAAGAGTCTATCCAATCTATTATGCTAAGAAGTGGGAAGAAGTTTGAAAGTAATATTGAAGGTAAAAAGGATAATGTTGTAACTGACGATCAAGTTATTGAGATTGAGAAAAATAATGATGACTTGTATAAGAACTCTAATGAATTTAAGGACAAGGTGGTAACATCTAAGAAAGATAACCTAAGGTTAATCTTAATATTTTTCCTTTTCCTCAAAGATTTCTTAGACGTAATCTTGACAAGTAATTTGGTAAATTTTTGAATTATTTAAAAGATCTTACTATAACCATTCCTTTTGTGGATGCCATTAAGGACATGCCTTCACGGGTAAAATTCTTGAAGGAAATTATAAGTCACAAAGGTAAGCTTGAAGAGTATGGTTATATTTCCTTAGTAGAAAAGTCTAAAGCAATGTATTATAATTATCCACCTAAACTAAAGGATCCTGGTTGTTTTACAGTTCCATGTGTGATAGGTGGATCACACTTTCATAAGGCATTATATGATATGGGTGCTAGTGTTAGCCTTATGCCATATTCCATTTATAAAAAGCTTGATTTAGGTGAACTGAAACCTACCAATATGTGTTTATCTATGGCAAATAAATCTATTTCATACCCTATAGGCATACTTGAAAATGTCCCCACCAAAGTAGGTAAATTTATTATACTTGTTGATTTTGTGGTTCTTGATATGGAAGAAGATTTAGAAATTCCTATTTTATTTGGTAGACCTTTTCTCATTATAGTTGGAGCTGTTATTGATGTGAAAAAGGGGAAAATTTCTATTGAAGTTAATGGTGAAATAATTAAATTTGATGTCTTTAAAATGGTTAAATCATCTCCTATAGAAGTGGTAAATAAGATTAATGCCTATGATATTATTGATGAATGTATTAATGATGTAGTTCATGATTGTATTAGTCAAGGTCCTACTATACCATACAACTTGCATGAAACTGGTGATAAAGTATTACAAGTTGCTTCTTATCCTCCTCACCAAAGATTTTCAAGGTTTGAGTCTTTGAGGAAGGATACTGATCTACCATCAAATTTAAGTGATAAAGATGTCAAGCTTGAACTCAAGCCTTTGCCCTCAAGTTTAAGGTACGATTATCTTAACTCAAAATCTCAATTCCCTTTCATTGTTAATTCTTCTATTGATGAGAAAGATGTGCATGCTTTGTGTGATGTTTTGATTACTCATAAAAATACTATTGGATATTCTATAAGTGATTTGAAGGGAATTGCTCAAAACATTTGCATGCATAGAATTTTGTTAGAAGAGGATTCTAAGCCTACCATTGAAGGTCAAAGAAGGCTTAATCCTACTCTAAAGGAAATAGTAAGGAAAGAGGTTATAAAATTACTTGATAATGGCATAATATACTCCATTAATGATAGCAAGTGGGTGAGCCCAATTTAAGTTGTCCCTAAAAAGGGTAGGCTAACAGTAATTCGTAATGAGAACAATGATTTAATTCCTACTAGAACTATCATGGGGTGGCATATGTGTGTGGATTATAGGAAGCTGAAGAAGGCTATAAGGAAAGACCATTTCCCTTGCCTTTTATTGATCAAGTTCTTGAAAGACTAGCTAAATTTTCCTATTTTTGTTATTTGGATGGCCTAAGTGGTTTTTATCAAATACCTATACATCTAAATGATCAATCTAAAACAACTTTTACATGTCCATATGGAACATTTTCATTTAGGCATATGCCTTTTGGTTTGTGCAATACACCAGCTACTTTTCAAAGATGCATATTCTCTATTTTTAGTGATTTGATTGATCAATGTGTAGAAGTTTTTATGGATGATTTTAGTGTTTATGGCACTTTATATGAAAATTTTTTTCTAATCTTTCCAAGGTATTTGATAGGTGTATGGAACATGGTTTGGTCTTGAATTAGAAAAAGTGTCATTTCATTGCATAAGAGGGTATTGGTTTAGGTCATCTAGTTTCCAATCGGGGAATTGAAGTTGATAGAGCCAAAATTGACATAATTGCTAATTTGTCTCCTCCTAAAAATGTTAAAGATGTTAGGAGTTTCCTTGGTCATGCTAGGTTTTATAGAAGGTTTATAAAAGATTTTTCTAAAATAGCAAAACCCTTGTGTTCTTTGCTAGGTAAAGAAATTGAATTTAATTTTGATGAGACATGTTTAAGGGCTTTTGAAACTCTTAAGAATGCTCTTATCACTTCACCTGTGTTGCAACCACCAAATTGGGAGCATCTATTTGAGTTAATGTGTGATGTTAGTAATTATGCAGTTGGGGCTATTTTAGGACAAAGGATTGATGGAAAGCCTTTTGTTATCTACTATGCAAGTAAATTATTAGATGATGCTTAAATTAATTACTCAATAACTGAAAAGAAACTCTTAGCCATAGTTTATGCCTTTGATAAATTTAGAGCATATCTTATGGGGCAAAAAGTAATTTTCTATTCAGATCATGCTACCCTCAAGTATCTTTTAACTAAAAAGGATGCTAAACCTAGGCTATTAAGATAGATTCTAATGTTGTAAGAGTTTGATTAGGAGATAAAGGATAAGAAGGAAAAAGGGAACCTAATTGCTGATCATTTATCTAAATTAGAAATAGTGATGATGGTATACCAATTGATGAAACTTTCCATGGTGAACATCTCTTTAATGTAGTTTCAAAGGAAATTCCATGGTTTTCTGATATTGCCAACTATTTGGTAAGTGGTGTGCTTCCCTATGATCTAGATTATAGGCAAAGATAGAAATTCCTCCTTGATGTAAAATTTTACTATTAGGAGGAACCCTTGCTATATAGGAGATGTGCTGATGGGATAATTAGGAGGTGTATTCCTCAAGAAGATATGAGTGATGTATTGGCTCATTGTCATTCTTTGGATGTTGGATGCCATTTTGGAATTTCCAAAATAACATTCAAGGTATTGCAAGTTGGGTTTTGGTGGCCTACTTTGTTTAGAGATGTGAGAGAGTTTGTACTTAAGTGTGATAAGTGCCAAAGAATGGGTTCTATATTTAGAAGAAATGAAATGCCCTTACATGGAATTCTAGAGGTTGAATTATTTGATGTATGGTGTATGGACTTTATAGGACCATTCTCAATTTATTTGGGACATAAATATATTTTGGTAATGGTTGATTATGTTTCAAAATGGGTGGAAGTAATTCCAACCATTACTAATGATGCTAAAGTGATGAGAAAAATGCTTAAGAAGATTATATTTCCTAGATTTTGAACACCTAGGGCAATAATTAGTGATGGTAGTTCTCATTTTTTGTAATAAGATTATAGAGCAATTATTGAAACAATATAGTGTTACCTATAAGATTGCTACTCCTTATCACCCACAAACTAGTAGGCAAGTAGAAGTTAGCAATAGAGAGCTTAAGTGGATACTAGAGAAAATAGTATCTAAGTCAAGGAAGGATTGGGTACTTAAACTAGATGATGCTCTATGAGCATATAAGACTGCCTTTAAAACCCCTATAGGACTTACACCATATCAGTTGATTTATGGTAAATCTTGCCATTTACCTGTTGAAATTGAGCATAAGGCCTATTGGGCTATAAGGGTATTGAATTTTGATATGCAAAAAGCTGGTAGGAAAAGGTTACTTCAACTCTTAGAACTTGAAGAACTTCGCATGAATGCCTATGAAAATGCTAAATTATATAAAAAAGAACTAAATTATGGCATGATAAGCATTTGTCAAAGAAGGATTTTCAAGTTGGAGACTTGGTCTTGCTATACAATTCAAGGTTGAGGTTATTTCCTAGAAAATTGAGATCAAGGTGGTCTGGCCCTTTTAAAGTAATTCAGGTTTATTCTCATGGGGTAGTGCATATTGCTAATGACAAGGGAGAAATTTTTAAGGTTAATGGTCATAGACTTAAATCTTATTTTATTAGTGATACATTAGAGCCTAACCAATCTATTAATTTGTTAGATTATTTCATATCATGAAAATTTTCTTGCTTTTAATTTTATTAATTGTTCCTTTTTACTTTACTTTTAATTTATCTTTCAGGTTCTTTCTTGTTGATTATTTTTGTTAATGATTTTTCATGTTTTAGTGTTTATTTTGTTTTATATATATATACATGTATTTTGGGAAGAAGGAACTTAACACAGTTTTGCAGAGAAAGACATGATTCATGACAGACATCACGAGTCGATACATAGGTGACATCTTCATGAGTCATGCTCATTGTTTGATTTGTGTCCTTACTTTTGCTGTGATATTCGACTCGTGTCCCCTATCCAACTTGTTACAGAGATTTTCTCTTCATAAGTCATGCTGATTGTTTGACTCGTGTTCGACTCTTGTTCCTGGTTCGACTCGATTTTGGGTATTTATTTTCCTTTTTCTTTTTCTATTAATTGGTTTGTTTTTCTTTTATTTCACCCTACAGTGGCCCCAAAATGTTTTAAAGTTATTTTTGTTTCAAAACTCTAACATTGTGAAACAACATGCCCTTTTGCATCAGGGAGTTGTTTCTAGTTTTTCCTCTAACTCTCCTATTCCCCATGCATCCTTCATTTATTATATGTCTTGTCTATAGCTTATACACCTATTAGTCTTATTCTTCTTCTTTTTCTTCATCTTCTTCTTCACACATTTCTTCTTCTCTTGGTCTTTTCTTCTTTCTTTGGTTCCCACATATTGGTTCTTCTATGTTTCACTCTTCCCACTAAGATGGTACAAACTAAGAATCCATTTTCTTCTTCACGTGCTCGACCTAAGGAGGGTGAACCACAACCTAAGGATATCTCATCAAACTTTAGTGCTAGGTTCCCTATCTATTCTGTTAAAGAAGGTAACTGCTTTCCTGCTCTTAAGCATAGGCCTATCTTGCCCTGTAAGTCTTTTTCAAAATCTTTCCTTCAGTAGGTTGGTATGTTAGATGTTGTTAATAAAATACTTTCTCAATGTGGCTTGTTATCATTTGTTCGTAATTATGGCCACTCTCATGCTGATTTAATGTTCGATTTTTATACTACTTGAAAGCTAATAATGAAAATTCTAGGCTTTTAGATTATCATTTAGATGGAGAGCATCATTTTCTAACATATTCTTCATGCATAAAGCTTTTGGTTTTAAGCAAACTGGTTTATGTGATCCCCCTCATGAGTTTCGTTCAAATGAATTTTGGCAATTTCTCACTAGTTTGACAAATCCATTTAAATTTAGGGATGCTAAATCTTTGTTTATTAAGAATTCGAAATATTGAATTTTGTATAAGATTTTTATTTCCCTGGTTTTTAACAAAAATGAATTTAATCGGCTTTCTTATTAGGAGCTTTTCTTAATATGGTGTATTCATAATAATAAATTTGTTTGCTGGTCATATTGGATATTTAACCAACTTTTGCAATGTATGGATAAAAATGATGCTCCTCTCACTCATGAACATGTTATAGCTATAATTGCTTAGAATTGTTCTATTGATCTTAGTAGTTATTCTTGAGTTATTCCTCATATGTATTTTACTAAGCAGCTCTTTGTTCATAGTGAGGTTATTAATAATACTTTTCAACCCATTCCACATCACTCAGGATCGTGATGGAAGGATCTTTAAGGTTCTTTTACTGTTCCCCCTGCAATTATTGATGATAGTATTGATAATGAAGCACGGGAGGAGCAGGAGACTAGTGATGATGATATGGTTGATGTTCCTGATGATAGTCCACCATCTTTTTTTGTTCTAAGTTCTTCCTCTAGAGACATTCCAACCATGCTTGGTCAAATATTGCAGAACCAGTCATCCATGCAAAATCAACTAACTTCCTTGGCTCAACGTCAATGCAGAATAGAGCACAAAATTGACACCTTCATTGAACAGGCTGGCTATGTAGTCCTCTCTCCTTTACCTATACCATGATATTCAGGAAAGTTCTATTCTTATCTTTTATTTTACCTTTCTTTGTCTTTCATTTCTTCACATTGAGGACAATGTTTGATTTAAGTGTGGGGGAATTAGTATGTTTAGTATGTTTTGCATGTTTATTTGTGTTGTTTATGTGTTAGTTGCATGTGTTTTAAATGTTGCTTTTGTTTTTCCTAAACCATTTTAGTAGTTTTACTATTAAGCATTGTTTATTTTGCATGTTATATAGGTTATCTTGATAAATCATTTACCTTTTATGCTCATCCTATTATTCTTTCAAAGCTTTTAGCATGTGTTTTCTATTTTTCAAGTTATCTCTTTTTACTCCTTTCAAAATTTTAGATTATTTAGTCCCTTTACTAACTATGCTTTAAGGTCAGGAATTGCTAATTTAGTTTAAGGTTTTAGAGTTTTTAGTTACTTTATTGAAACTATAGCTATAATACTTACCCTTAAGCCTTCAATAATTGATGAGGACTTAAAAGAAAAAAAATGAGAAAAGCAATACAAGATGTATATCTAAAATTTCCAATAAAGTATGGGATGGAGCATAAAACGCACCTATGTTACATTCTCTTACTATTATAAATTCATGGGATAAAGTCTATAAGTATACCCATGTTCTATCTAAAGAAAAAAAAGAGAAGAAAAAGACAAACAGATAAAGTCTAAAAATGCCATGAGATTGTTTGAGGGTATGTGTACTTACAATTGTCCTAAAAAGCAATTAAAAATTTTAGAATCATAAGGTTTATGATCATTGTTCTTTCCTCAAGAATGTTTAGTTTTGTGACTTTATATTCTTTATTTTGGAATTAGTAAATTTAGGTGACTTGTTAAATTTTGAATACATGTTTTAAGAGTTGATTCATTGGTATTTTGAGTCTTCAAGGTGTTTGATTACTTTTCAATTCTATCACATATGTATAATGAACAATGCTTTATAGTAAAGTTTACTTAGTTTTATTGGCATTGAATTCTTTCATCCTTTTCTTTTTCTTGAGGACAAACAAGGTTTAAGTGTGGGGGAATTCGTTACCATATATATTGGTTTATATTTTTAATGCATGTTTTCTTTATTTTAGGTAGCTAGTAGGTTAAATTATTTATATTTTATGTGTTTTTGTCTAGTTTATGTATTTGTTTGTATTTCAGGTAAGTTAGGTCTAAAAGGAAGAAGAAATATTTGAAGAAGCAAGCTAGAGCATAAGTCATAAAGAACATCTGACTCATGATGAAGAGAAAAAAAGAAGCAGCACGACTCGTGAAGTACATTCGAGTTGTTACAAAGAGCAAGGTTGTCTGAGTTAGCAAGTTTGTCCGAGTGGTGAATGGAAGCGAGAAGAAGAGACATGACTCGTGATATTTGCAAGAGTCATTACAGAGAACAAGGCAGCACGACTCATAAAGGAGGACACGACTCGTAAAGAGAAGCAGCCAGGAAGACATGAGTCGTGAAGAACGTTCGACTCATTACATAAGCAAGAAGGGCATGACTCGTGAAGGCTATCCAAGTCAGTCCAAGCACTAGTTCTGAAGCAATACAATTTTTCATCTCACCTTTTCTCAACCACCAAGTCTTTTCATCAGGTCTTTTTATGGCAGTTTTTCACCATGACACCTATTCTGAAGAGACATGATTTGGTATGCAAACTTCTCTATAAATAGGGGCTAAATATGCAGTTGTAAAGAGAGTTTTTTTTAATATACAATTGATGTTTATATAGTTGTTATGTAGAGATATAATTAGTTTTTAGTAGATGATGATAAAGGAACAAAGCCAAAGGAACAAGAGATACATCAGAAGGTTTAAATAAAAAGTACATTTTTTAGGGATTTTATTTTTCTTTAACTCTCCTGTTTGTTTTTAATTCAATTCTATATTTTGGCTAGTTCCTTTGTATACTAGAAATATGAAGTGACATTATTTAAGATCAAGTTTATGTTTATTATAAATGAAGTATGATTTAAATCCATTTGTGTGATTCTTTAGCTATGTATGCTTGATCACCATATTTAGCATGTTAGTCAATTAGTTCATAATGAGAATTGGAATTCATTGATGGAAAGACAAATGAATTTACTTAAAGTATTGAATTGACTTAGAGATAAGAAATTCTCTTTGAAGGAGTCAAGAATTGGCATTAAGCTTCATAATTTTTTGTTTATCTCTATAATGACATGAGAGTGCTTATAGACTCTAAACAAGAACATCTTTAATGACAATGAGAATTGCTTTAAAAAATATTTGGTTAAATTCTCCAATCACTTCAATTATACTATTATTTTTACTTGTCCTTAATTGACTTATCCTTTTTATTTCTATGTATTTTATACTAATTACTAAGTCATCCTTAATCTAATTTGATTTAATCTATGTATGTTAGTTTAGAAATTAATTAAATACTTAATTTTCATTATCAGTTGCCTATCCATCTACTTCTTGTGATTTCAATACCAGATTTACCCCATTCCTTTTGGAACAATGCCCTACTCATTCTATACTCATTTTAGAAGGACTAAGGGTTCAAATAATCCCCTATCAACATACCTAGAGTAACCATATAGAAAATAGTAAAATTTATTCCTTGCCAAATTCTCTAACATTTGGTTAATAAAGAGTAAATGGGAGTGGTCTTTTCTAGTGGCATTATTGAGTCTCTTCTAATCTATGCAAACTCTCTAACTTGTAACTGTATGAGTTGGAATTAATTCATTTAGCTCATTAGTTACTACTGCCATTCCCCCTTTCTTAGGCATACATTATACTAAAATCACCTATTTACTATCAGATATTAGATAGATAATACCTGCATCCAAAAGCTTTATGACCTTTTTCTTTACCACTTCTTTCATAGCTGGATTGAATCTCCCTTGCGGTTATGCCAAGGCTTCTAGTCATTTTCCATTAGAATTTTGTGTGTGCAAAAGCTGGGGTTAATTCCTTTCAAGTCCTTAATATCCCAGCTAATTGCTTTTATGTCATTTTTAAACATTGAAATTAACATCTCCTCTTTAAGACTTGACAAATAAGAAGAAATTATCACCAATTTAGTTTTGCCATTTAAGAAAACATACTTTAAATATAATGGTAAAGGGTTTTAAATTAGATTTCTTCTCATTTTCTAATAGTTCTACAACATGGTCCTCCTTTTCACTTCCATTATGTTCTTTTTCCAACTCTTGTATTAGCTCATCCCTTTCTTCCCTTAAGATTGGCTCATCATTAAAGTGCATTAAGCAACTCTTCAATAGATCATCAAATAGCAATTCTTCTTGTACCTATTTGGTACAATCTTAAATAGCATCCACAAAATACACAACTTTCTTAAAGTTACAAGATGGATGCTTCATCACTCTATTGACATCAAAGACTAGCTCTTTTTCATTAAATTGAAGAGTTACCATTTGACCATGTATATCAATCAAAGCCCTTACAGTGTTCAAGAAATATCTTTCCACGATGAGTGGCATCTTCTTATCTTCCTCCATTTCTATAACTACAAAGTCTACAGGGAAGATAAAATTTCCATCTTTAACCAGCAGGTCCTCAATGATCCCTTTAGGTCTTTTTACCAATCTATCTACTAGTTGAAGTGTCATGCAAGTCTCTTTAATATCACCTAAATTCAACTTCTTGCAAATTGAATAGGGCATTAGATTTATACTAGCACCAATATCACACAAAATATTGCCAACAAAATTATCTCCTAACTCACAAGGCAATGTGAAACTACCTTGGTCTTCTAATTTCTTAGGAATTGTATTTGAAATCAAGGCATTACAATTTTTTTGATAATTGAATAGTTCCTACCTCCTCTAGCTTCTTTTTATTTGAGCATAGTTCTTTCATAAATTTAGCATACTTAGACATATGAAGCGAAGTTTCAGCAAATGGTAAGTTTACATGCAACTTCTTAAATATGTTTACGAACTTTTCTAATTGATCATTATTTTTCTCTTTCACAGCTAGTGAAGGAAATGTAATCTAGATTCATCTACTGAAGTAACATTAGAATTTAAAATAAGTTTACCTTTATCCTTGAAAGGTGGTATCTCATCAACCATTTTTTAGTTAAATTTATTTACCTATGTTATTAGCTCTACCAATATACCAAAGGATTATAAACATAATAATAGCCAACTATGACTGTCCTAAATAACTGGTTTCACTGGTATCACACGCCAAACACGCCACTAAGAGGACTATCCTCTTAGGCTAAAGTTAGATTCATAGATCTCAAAATAGTAATAATAGGATCCTAGATTGATGTTCAAAGGAGAGAGTAATGATAAAAGAAGAGAGAGAATTTAGAAAATCATAGTGTTTATTTTTTTAGTAAAAGACTTAAGAAAATAGGCGTGCTTAACTTGAGTTCTTTGGAGTTCCAATACACACATATATAGATCCTTAACTAGTGAAGGATGACATCATCACTTACAAGGATAAGATAAGATAAGATAAGATAAGATAAGATAAGATAAGATAAGATAAGATAAGATAAGATAAGATAAGATAAGATAAGATAAGATAAGATAAGATAAGATAAGATAAGATAAGATAAGATAAGATAAGATAAGATAA
Source organism: Excoecaria agallocha (assembly GCA_037975025.1). NCBI lineage: Eukaryota > Viridiplantae > Streptophyta > Magnoliopsida > Malpighiales > Euphorbiaceae > Excoecaria > Excoecaria agallocha. Next base: position 12,218,897 of record CM075812.1, read on the forward strand.
GATAAGATAAGATAAGATAAGATAAGATAAGATAAGATCTATTTTTTACAAAGATAAGATAAGATAGAATCTTATCTTGACACCTTAAAAGCTGAAGCTACTTTATCTAAGATAAGATAAGATAAGATCTTGGTAGGGCCTAGAGCATCATTTCTTGATAGGCTCAGGTGATGGTGACATATTCATATCTTTTGGGTTTGTGTCATCTGGAGATGGATACTAGTCAAGTTTTGCTTTTATTTTTCCTTTGTCTTGGAGCTTCTGTTCAATTTCTTTCTCAAAAGTAAATAGATAATCTTGAGTGCTAGGATCATCAGGTTCTATGAAATTATTATCAAAGAGGCCTAAAGAAAGATATAGATCTTGGGAATTTGGGTCTTGAAAATCCTGAAATAGTGAATCAAAATAATTTGGCTGGCAATATGACTCGACAGTATCAAGGGCTAAATGATACAGTGCCTTAGGATTGATATTGTTGAATTCATACAAGGCATGATGAAGTGCAAGGTGGACAGTTGGACTGGAGATAGGATTTATAGTGGCAAACAAACTCCAATGAAAGGGTTATTGTTGAGTCCAAAGAGTCTGTTAAGATGGATTCCAAACATATGGTTGAGTGAAAAAATAAATGACAGAATATTCTCGTGCTTGAGCGTCTAGTTTCTTCCAAAGTTAGAACTCTTAAATCTTGTTGAAAAATTATTGTTGCCACCAACAGAGAGGAGCATACCATTCTAGAAATTGCCAATGTAGAGAGGTATGGTTATCAGGATTATTGAGGATCTCATAACTCTCAATGAGGGGAAATACAATTACATAGGTGTACAGAATAGAGAGACACCAGAAGAACCAAATTTCTTCTTCATAAAGAGGAGAGTCCTTGTAAAACTTGAAAAGGATAGATCGGGGTTGATCTATATGGAAAAAATTTTCATTAGGAGAGACATTATAGCGGTTGGAGAAGATATACATGGAATGAAACAAATTTCTAGTAGCAAAGAGTTTTATGGTAGTTGGATCTGTGAGAGGACAACGAGGAGGGAAAGATTGTTTTTTGGTTACAGAGAGGTACTGGATGGGACTGACATTTCTTCTAGGATTTGGGTTAGGTTTGAGGTGATCCATGGTGAAGACCAGAAAAAGAGTGGAAACTGGAGTGAGTAGTTTGGGTGGTTTTAATGGTCGGGAGAGGTAATCTGGAATTAGATTTTTGTGTCCTTTTATATGCTCAACATCAAAATTGTATCGACTAAACCATTCTGCCCATCTAAGAAGTTGCTGATGATGAACAATCTTGCCTTTGAAGGAAAACATTTTTGGAAAGGATGAATAATCTATAACAACTGTAAAGTGATGTCCAATCAGATGAAACTCGAATATTTTTATGCCATACTTCACAACTAAGATTTCTTTGAAAGTAGAGTGATAATGGCATTCAGAGTCTTTGAATTGACCACTTGTGTATCTACAGATGTGTTTCTCATTATCTTTTTCTTTAAGTAGCACGACACCCCAACATTCATCACTAGCATCAGTCTGGAGGATTCTTTTGCCATTGGAGGGAATATGAAAAGGTGGCAAATTCTAAGTGATTGCTTTAATCTTTTTAACTTAGTAGGTGTGAGTTGTTGATAGGGATGGGGAATCTTTTTTGAAAAGTTAGTTCAAAGGTTTTGCCAAAAAATTATAATAGGAAATGAACTGTCTAACATAATTGGCAATACCAAGAAACTATTGGACTTTTTTTGTGATAGGTGGCTATCAGGAAAGTTAAGAAGTTCAGAGGCTAAATGGAGTTGAGGTTGATACGTGCCATGTGAAAATGCATGCCTAGAAAATCAATTCATCCTTGGCAAAAATCATCTTAAAAGAGGGAAACATGATTCTATGATCCCTAGTTAAATTGATGAACTATTAAAGATGCTTCTAATGAGAAGGAACATTAGGAAAAAAGATAAGAACATCATTAATATAAATCAAAGAATGATGGAGTAAAGGCTCATAGATGTGAATCACGGATTGCTGAAAGATGGAAGGAGCAACTTTGAGACCAAATGGCATAACAGTCCATTCATAATGGAAATCAGGAATACAAAAGGCCATTTTAGGTTGATCAATAGGGTTAATGTCAAGTTACCAAAAATCTGGTTTGAGATCAAACTTTGAAAAAATGTGGGCATTATGAAGGAAAGGGAACAGTGAAGAGATTTTGGGTAAAGGGTATTTGTTGTCTTTGAAGAAAGGGTTGAGTGGAGTGTAATCAATGACAAGTCTCTTTTTTTCCATGAACTTCTTCAGCATGTTTGTTGACATAAAAGGCTTGACAAACTCAATCTAACTTTGTAGGCTCAATCAACTTCTGAGCTAACAACTGAGCACATTCTTCTTTAGCTAAAGCATAATCATTAGGTGACATGCCAGGATGGGTAGCTTTTGTGGGATTGACATCTTCATTTTTCTTGAATGGAAGGGTAATGAAAAACTCAAGATGAGTCCATAAAGGTTTTGGGTATTTAGTGAGAAATTATGAATGGGAAGTGGCACAACAGTAAGTTTCAAGTTGGGCTTGGAGATTTGTGAATGGGTTTGGGCTTTAAACAGTAAAAAGAGTGTGTTGGGTAGTGTAAGGTTAGAAAAAGTGTTTGAAACAAAGTCCAGTAGGCTAGATGGATAATTTGGGTAAGTGGTATAAAGTATCAAATCAAATAACAAAATCTTTACCAAGAAGATTAGAACCAAGAGCATGAACCCATACATAACAGTCTGGGAACAACTGAATCTTAACGGGTTGTTTGGTTTTGAGCTTGATGGTGAGAATGCCTTGATTAGTAGCTTAGAAATGTTAAGTGTAAGGTTTTCAATATTCGGGTGGGAGGATTTTTGGGTTGAGAATAGTATTGTGAGCACCAACATCAATGAAAATAATGACTTTGATGGGGTTGGCAAACTTATTAGGGAAGATGTGGGCAAAGGCTAATGGAATGGGATGTGATGAAAGGATGTGGTTAGGGGTAGGTTGAGGAGAAGAACTTAAGGTATGAGGAGTGGGATATGAGAAAGGTGTGTGTTCTGTCTTCTTTAGTTTCAAAAGAGGGGTATTAAAACAAGAGGAAACTGGGACGGCATTAATGGAAGCAATATCTGATAAAGGATTATCATCAGGGAAGTCTTCATCTAATTTAAAATCAGAATATTGGATGGCAAGTAGAGTATATGGATCAACATCATCATCAATAGAAAATACAGATTCAATATCATCATCTTGAAAGTTGATTGGAGATGTTTGTTGGATCTAAGCTTCCGTGATCACTTCTCATTAGGATAGGCTTTTGCAAAATGACCTTTCTTACCACAAACATAACATCTATTTCCTTTTTGTTTGAACTTTTTACGTCAAAAGAATCTAATCTTCTTACCTCATCTAGAAGGAAACATACGTCTATATTTCTTAAAAAACTTAGATCGATTGAAAGACTTATAGATGTCTGCAAGCAGCTTTGAACTATAGATATTTTGCCTTCTTCAAAGTATCTTGATTCAAATTTTGAGAAGTACAAAGATGATCAAGAGCCATGAGGAATTTTTGGTAAATCTGACCAAAAGAAAGAGAATTAAGTTGAATTTTTTGTTCTTGAATCAGGAACATTGTCCGGTTAGATAACTATTCAAGAATGGAGGATAGAAATCCTTGCTTGAGATTAGGATCATTTTGCACCATTGAGCATGTAAAAGACTTTTGACATTCTTTTATAATGCTTATCAAGATGTTTCCTGAGGAAAGAACAACATTTCATCCTAAAATAATCATCACGAGTAGCTTCTTTGAAATCATTAAGATTGCAAATGAATTCAGTGTAAATCTTCTGGAGAACATAAGCAGTGGACTCACAAAAAATGAATTGCACTTTTGAGTATTCAACCATTAGAACAAACCAATCACAAAATTTACCAATGAACTGAGAAGTAAATTCCACAAAGATTTGTTCAAGAGAAGGGGCCTCAGTGCACCTGGTTTGCAGTTTAAGCCAAGCATAAAATTTTTGAACTCTATCTCGCCATTTTCTTTGAATCTTCAAATTGAAAACAAAGACTAGAAGATGGTCTTGGAGGTTGCTGTGGCTGATTGTCAGCTTCTTCTTCATCATCATGATCATCATCATCTTAGAGATCAGTGTAGTAAGGCTGGGTTAGAGGTAGTTGGGTAGCAGTGGTGCTTTCTATTGGATCAGCCATAAAGATAGAGAAATTCTTAGGATCTAGCTCATCTTCAGAATAATCTAATTCAAAAGAGTCAAAAGAGGAATTTACTTGTAGAGTGGCAAATGAGATAGCAGGAGTGGATTGATGAGCTTTTTGTTTCAGTGTTTCAACCAAGGGATTGGAAATTTGAATCATATGGGAGGAAAGAGGTGGTTCTTTACTTTGGACACCTTTTTGTTTAACATCAAGGAGAGGAGCGGTCTATGTGGACTGGGTAGAAGGAGATACAGTAGGTGAGGTAGGGATAGTAGATCTTTTAGGCTATTTATAAAGCAATTGTTGCATAAATAGTTCATAAGAGTAGCCTAAACATTCAAGATCTACTTGTGAGGGTTCAGAGTATGGAGGTACTTGAATGAAGGGTTGGTGTGTATATGGTGAAAGGGAAGGACTGTAAAATGGAAAAGACATGGTTGGACGAGTAGAAGTAGAAGTCCTATTAAGATCTCTTTGAATGGTTGAAATTTATGCTTTAAGTTGTTAAACTTTAGAAGCCTTCTAAGTGAAAGTAGAATCATAAACACATTGAGCTATTGCCGACATGAGCTCTTTGTCCTACCCTGCAACTTGGGTCTGAAGACGTTAGACCAATTGATAAGTAGTAGCATTCTGACTGGAGATCTTAGAATCCAAATTATCAATACGAGAAGAAACATTATCAACTTTAGTTTCAATTCTGTGAAGTACTTTGTTTTGTGCTAAAGCATTTTTTGATTGCCAATTCAAGATAGCTTTAGCTAGAGGGAAAAATCGAGGGACTCCTTCAGAGGTTACTCCTAGGGATCTAACAAAAGGGGAAGTGCGAATTTTAGTGTTGGGGTTAGTGGTTTCCTAAAGAAAAGGAAACTCATTAGTGTAAGGAGCAATGGGTTTGTACATGAAAACAAAAGGAGGTGTCTGAATAGGTTTTGGCTGCCAGATAAGAGATTGAGCATTACAAGATTGTGGCTTAGGCTAGAAAGGTTTTGGTTTAGGTTTACAAGTTGATGGAGGAGGAGATAAAGGTGGTGAAGAGGGTTTATAGTGTGGAGGTGGAGAGTATTGAACTGCATAATCATATTTTCCAGAGGGTTGGCGAAGAATGTCAACAGAAGGATCATCATCTTCATTAAGGTGATCCTAGAATCTTACTGTTGGTATCCTAGCAAGTGCACTAGATCGACAAGTAATAAAGTGGGGTATATTTTAGACCCGCAAATATCGAACCTAAGGGATAAGGGATGTTTTAAGCTAGATATCTAGAGTTGAGCGAGTTAATCTGAGATAAATTCCCAAGTTTTTAATTAAGAGAGCGTCCTAAATCTAATTAACAAAATATATAAATAAAGAAGATAAAGCTAATTAAACTAGAGATTAAAACAATAGTTAAAACATTGCTCGGGTTCACTCATCCACCCCATACCCAATGTGAATTAATTTTATCTTAAAGTATACATGAACAAATTCGGGATAACCCTCTTAACCCAAGCTTCCCATTCCGGAGCCAGCTATTCTAGTTGTTAAACTTCCCATTCCGGAGCCAACCCAACAACTAGCCTATGCACGGGTCTAACATCCTAAGTTTGGTTTGCCTTCCAATTCCGGAGCCAAACAACCCAAATCTCATCCATTTCACTCCACACTCTAGTCCTAAAATCACAATTACTGCATATTTAGAATCCCATTCCGGAGCCGTCTAAAATAATACAGCATTCATGAAAGAAAAACTGAGCAAAATCATTCATAGAATCCAATCCACTAGGCTCAATACCCATCTAAGACATATGATAAAAACCATTCATTCATGCATGAAAAATAACTTAATAGATCGAAAAACCATGAGATACAAATAAGTAACAGTAAAATAGACCAATTATTCATGTAAAAATCAAATTTAGTTCAAGATCCACATTACGGGTGGGGGATTCAAAGATCCCCAAGCAACAAATCTACATATTAAACATAAATAAAGTAAAAAGAGAGAGGAAAGAGGAAACCCATGAAGCCATTTGTAGCTTGTGAAGCTCCAATCCGAATCCAAGTCTCCTCCTTCAAAGCTCTAAGCAAAATGAAGAACACAACTTAAAGGGAATGCAGAAAATTTAATCTAACCCTAACTTACTTTGGAAAATAAATCTAATTTAAGGTTTACATTGAATTAAATCTAACCTACAACATAAAATGGAGCGAAAACATAAGAAAAATGGAGGAAAAAGCCCTAAACCTAAGTGTGGCGGCTCTTCCCCATCAACCCTCTCCGTTTTTTGCCAAAGAAAACGCAGTTTTTATAGATCTGCAGATGGCCACGGCTGAGACAAAAGTGTCCCAGCCGTGGCCAGTCAAGTTAGGCACGGCTGGGACATTTTTGTCTCAGCCGTGGCCACCTTCTGGACTAAAACAGCTTGAATTGTGCATTGGCCACGGCCGGGACAAAATGTCTCGGCCGCGGCCCCTGAGAGAAGAAAAACTAGTCCCATTAATTTATCATTTTCTCAATATTTCACCGTTGGATCGAGCTGAAATTTTAACCATAGCTTTGTAACATCTTGATCTACATTTTCAACGGTGAAGATTGGATTCTAATGTCTGTAGATCATTCCAAAAAATAAAATGGTGCGCATTGGGGATTCTTCAATGGGCACAGCTGGGACCATTTTGTCTCAGCCGTGCTTTTGCCTATTTTTCTGCACAAGAGTCAAATTTATCCCATTAAACACACCAAAACATTATAAATATCAATATAATTTCATTTGGCATAAAAAGAGAAAGTTATTACACAAAACACTGAAAATCATGCAAAATAAACCATAGATACAAACAAAAATATATTGAAATTAAATAATAAAATTGGAGTTATCAAATACCCCACACTTTGCTTTTGCTCGCCCTCGAGCAAATGAACAAACCACATTCCTATATGCTCAAACTCAAAGAAAGAAAACACAAATTTAGAAAAAATAGAACAACACTTTAGCAGAAGTCACTAAACGAAGTCTTAAATCGAAAAGACTCAACTAGATCATACTAGCAAATCTCTTTGTATCTGTGTGCTAGGCCAAAAAAAAATTAAAATAACTTTTAAAACCAAAAATTTCCAATGCAATCCAATAATTGAGAAAAGAATTTGTGTACAAAAGATTGCACACGCGGTTTCGCTCTTGAAACTCAAGAGACGCCATATGCCTTTCCTTTAGCACCGAAACCCAAAGGTCATCTCCACACATGACTCTCAATACACTACAAGAAAAAAGGCTTTCAAGGACGGGAAATACGGTCCTTAAAAGTGCCAAACCGGTCCCTAAAACTTAACAAGGACGGGAAAAACCGGTCGCTATCCCGTCCTTATAGCCTCCGCCGCTAATGATAATTAAGGACGAGATACATCTACCGGTCCTTAAAAGTTTTAAGGACCGGGTAAGAAACTGGTCCCTAAATAGTATTAAGGACCGATTTTCCCGTCCTTAATAATGTAAGTCACGTGCTTATTAGAGTTAATAAGGACCGGATATATGGTCCAAAAAAATATAATAACGACCGTAAATGTTTAAGGACCAGTCTTAAATCTGATCGCGTAAAACCATTAGGGACCGGATAAAAACTGGTCCCAGTTAGTATTAAGGACCGGCTTTACCGTCCTTAATAATATAAGTCATCGGTCATTACAATAAATATGGACCAGAAATCCGATCCTTAAAAATGTAATATTGATAGTAAATTTTTAAGGATCATACTAAAATTCGATCGTTAAAATATAAATAAGGAAAGGAAATGCCATCCTTAAAAGTAATAATCATAGGACCATATGATAGATTAAAGACCATAAAACTTTAATTAGAGACCAAATTAAGATTGCTCAAAAGCATAGACAATTAATAATATAATACATTCATAGATAATTTGTAATTGATACGTATATAGAATTTTCATCAAAAAAATCAATGTATTGTTTATACAGCCCCTTTGCAAAAAAAAAAATATCTATAACAAAATAAGATAATGCTTCTCTATCTAGCCAAAAATCTAATGTTCTTTCGAATCTTCGTATTCAATTTTGTACTTCAATGTTTTGTCCATACCAAAAACTGCAAAATGTATAAGGAAACAAAAATGATTATGCCAGAAAATATATAAATCTACTATAAATAATTAATTAAATCTACAAATATTTTGAGAACAAATAGTAATGTCAGATTAATCGCAAACCTGGTTTGGTTCACGAAGTTGACAGCAGTACATTTGACATCAATTTCAACCAAGGCCGAAATATCTGTGTCGGTTGAGATGCAAAAGCAAACAAACACAGCAACAATATTTATGTCTTTTGGGGCCTTAGCAAGCAAGCAGAGCTGTTACCTCGCGAATAAACACAGCAACAGTATTGGACTGTCAAGCCCCATGCCCATCGCATTCAGACCATTGTCTATATAAATAACGGCACCTGTGATGGCTGATGCCAGTGGAGATGCCAAGAAGGCTGCTGTATTCCCCACTTCATCTGTTCCATTTAATTAAACAACTCGGTAAATGTAATAAATATGAATTAGATAAAAAGAATTAACACTAAGCAAGTCTACTAGATTACCTGCTGATAGTTCTTTTTGCAAGGGTGCATTGGCCAATGAATACTCAATCATCGTGTCAATAAAACCAATTGCTTTTGCAGCTCGGCTTCTTAGTGGACCTGCAACTCAATCACACGCAATCATCTGCAGGTGACTCTCTAACTATCATAAATGGCAGTCAATCTATAGCCTCAAACAAGTAGCAGCTACCTAAGAACACGAGGGAACAACTAAAGCATCCTTGGGAAAGGAAGAGGGGTAGAGAGGGGCTGCAGTTATAATAATATGGGTAACAAGAGACTTAATTCTAACATAATAATTCTACATTGGACCTAGTCCATGAAAAACATGGTAGTTTCAAACCGTGTGTGATGGTGCAACTTTACCACTGCAGAGCAGAGCATATACTAGAATGGCCCAAAATAAGCAACACTGTTTCATGTGAGGCATATCTTGCAAAATCTATAAGCTTAAGAGAGATAAGGACCTAGTTAGAGCAATCTAAAGCTGTAACAACCAAACATAGTATTTAAGTTTGAACATTTTCTGTAAAAGTTGTGAAAATTGTAAGAGTTTGAGAAATTTAAAAAAGTAAAAGTTGTGAAAATTGTAAGAGTTTGAGAAATTTAATTTAATAGAAGATTTGCATTAATTTTGGAGTAACAAAGAGTAAAATCTCAAAAGAAAGAGCAAATTAATTCGTTAAATTTTACAAAGAAAGCTATTTGGAAAGCTATACATACTCTATTCTTGTGTTGTTTCCTATTACAAGGCCATACCTACATGGCAGGATCTCAGCCCTCCATTCTATCAAAATGTGCTGCATTTGCTGTGGCTGATTCCTACTGTAATGTACACCTGAAAACTCATCTTATCCGCCCTTTAAACATACCAAAATAGAGTATGTATTAGGCATAGAAAGATCCCATTTTTGTATTATATCAGCAAACATAAATTGCTAACTGCCAATTAATATTCTTGTTTGGTCTAAAAAAAGCCGTCCATAATGCAGAAAAAAGAATGATTCTCACCATAGTTCTAGTGCTCAATCTTTGGTAGAAACCATGATTTTGGCAGTTGTTCCACCTGTTACAAGATTGAGAGTGTACCAAAGATAAACCTGGCAACAAAGAACAAGTGTCTAACCATGTAAAAAATAATATAAATTCAATTGCAGCAAAGTAAAAATTACTAGCAGATTGGAAATTGTATGGAACTGAAGAACTCCTTACTCAATTCACCAATTTAAATTAACAGAATCAACTACAGACCCTCAAATACTTGAATGAAAGCAAAAGATGCACTAGCAAAGTGACATAACTGCCCATTTAAAGTCAACTAATTTGAATTCTTACTGCAACTGCCCATTTATATGTATAACTTAACGATGATTATGCAAAAGAATTCTTACCGCAACCGCCCATTCCAACATATAGCCATATGTCATCACCTGGGCACAAACAAAAAGCACTCAGTGAAAGCCAAGAGTTCAAATGAGGACATAGCAGCGCCCCATAGAATCCCCTGCCGAGTTCAATGCAGCATTTCTCAACTTTAGAGGAAGAGTGAAGGCTTAGTGTTTTGTCCAGACAAGCCATTACATTTTCAGATGAACCATCAAGGAAATCATCTCTAAGAAAAATGAGGTTATGAACATGGGTCCAAACATGTTGCCATCTTTTTGATAACACAGAAGTTCTTATAGCTTGTTTGGTGGATGGCAAGAAAGAGAGAATATGGTGGAGGAGGTCATCAGGTAAGCCACTAATGTAGTCTTTTCTATTCCTCTCAGCTTTAACAAGTTTATCCCTTCTGGCTTTCACCATGGCTTCCTTCTGTTTTATATAGTTTCAGTCATCATCACCAAGAAACTGCAACTGATAAATATGGAGAAATTATGAATCGTCACTGTTTTTATTGATTTTCAATATGCTTAAATCATTTGCCTAAATTAAATCAAAATCAAAATAATCTCTGCAATTCCCAAACCAAAAATCAGAAATCAAAAGCCAAAATGATTTAAATTAAACACAAATCAAAATAACCTCTGCAATTTCAAACCAAAAATAGAAACCAAGAACCAAAATGTTATAAATTAAACGCAAAAGCAAAATAATCTCCACAATTTCCAAACCAAAAACATAAATCAACAGCCAAAAATGTAATCTTTTACCCAAGGAATTGCATTTTCATTATAGCTAAGTCGAGTTACGATGTTTAAAAAAAAGAAATTACCAGTAACTGAAACAAGTAAAGGCTGAGCAAATTGGAGTATGTAGGCACTTCTCAACGCACTGAGATAATCGAAGATTACAACAATCAAATTCAAATCACATTTCTATATATGAAAATAAACAGGCAAAATCAGAATAACATGATAACAAGGCAAGTTCATTTTTTCTATCAAATCCCTGAACTGAATAATATTCAAGCAAATTTCCCAATCTGAATACCGAACCAAATCCCTAGACTCCCTCACTCTTCATAGCTCAATCAAGCAGGTATTTGTATGAGGAAATTTTGGGGGAAAATCAATAAAAATTAAAACTTGGGGAAGGGAGCAAGTTGTATCGGAGGTGTCGAGAGTGAAGTGAGGAAGAAGTATCCATCGATGCAATGCCGGTATGGAGTCTCAATCAAGTGAAACCCATCTGTTAGGGCAGAGAAAATTTTATTAGAAAAAGAAAACAAAAAACAAAGCAAATGAGCAAATGGGTTTCGTGAGAGAAGGGATGGTTTTTTCTTTTGACATTTTAGGAGTGCGCCAGTTTATCCCGCCCAAATTTGGTAATTTTAAGGACCAGAAATTAATAATTTTTAGGACCGGTTTTTATACCATCACAAATAATATGGACTGAATTAAAAATTAAAGACCATATAAAAAACTGGTCCTTATTGGTATATTTTTAAAGACCAGAAAACTGACCGGTCCATAAACTGTGGTCTTTAATAAACATTTTTCTTGTAGTGATAAGAAAAGATCCTTAGGACTTAAAAGGTTATAATGTGGCTAAGGTATGGCTATCAAGAAAAAGATTAAGATACACAAGTTTGAACTGTCATTTCTACCTCAACTCACCCTTTTTCCTCGAAAAATAAGACTTCAACTCTACCTTTACTCACTCATCATCATTGCCAAGCTTTAGGTATAAAAATGTAGAACATTTCTCAAGGAAATAGCACAAGAAAGAAGAAGAATCCTCTCCAAATATTTTACCAAGATTTTAGCTCAATTAACGTTTAAAGAGCTTAGAATCCTTCTACTCTATACATAGAGTACCCCACACTTAGATGAAACCAAGATTGCTAGCTTTATTCTTCTTTTTTTTTCTTTTGTTTTTCCTTTTTTCTAATAGCTAAAACAATCGATTTTACAATTGATAAGTAGGGACTCACAAAAATTCTTCTTAAAGAGGAACTACATTATGAAGTTTTTCAATCTCACTTGATATTGGCAATGTATCCCCGATACTAGAATCTAACATTTGAAGAACAACCCTTTACTTACTAGCACTTTCCCAAGAAAAACTTATCTCACCCACTTCTAGAATGGCTAGTTCAAAAAGGGTAAGACAAAGGCTTTTTAGGCTTAAGGGATTAAAATGCAGGTATAAGCAACAAATATAAAATAAATACGCATTTAGCATGCTCAAATAGGCTCAACAAGGCTTGCAAGGGATATTATAAAATAAAGGTAGGTCAAAGGTCTTTTCAAAATTCGATTAAAAAAATATTGTCTAAGTCATTTTTAATCCCATTTTTGAGTCATTTTATTGCTTTGAAGGGTGATGAGGAAGGTTCTAACGCTCTAAAATTCCGACTCAATCAACTTCATGCATTGGTTTTTATTTTTTTTAAGAAAAAGGGCCAAAGTGTACATTTATTAAGAGACTTACTGGTATTGGTCTAATTGAAACCTACCGAAAAAGAAAAAATTCGTTCAACAGTCAACCACTCTCTTGCTATTCCAACTAATCTAAATAAGGCTTTCCAATTCTAAGTTCAAGATTGTTCACAATAGGAACAACTACGAGGGTAAGCTAACTAAGGTGCAAAAGCATGCAATAACAACAACAAACAAAAACACACACAAAAACTAGAAACTTAAAATAAAAGCAAGCAAAATAAACAAACTAATTAAAAAGTAGAGAGAGAAATAGTTCTGGTTTAATGAGTCCCAGCTTGACTCGTGTTACTGTCAGGCGGCCGAGTTTGTGACCCAAATGTTGGTCTCTCCGGACTCTGCTCCTCATTTTCCCCCATCAGTAGGAGAAACCTATCGAAATTCACAAAGGTAGGCAACACCATGTCTTCGATGAAGTACCCCTCCACCTCGGGTTGTTCATACATGTACTCCTCCGGCTCTTCTAGCCTTAATAAACTCTTTAAGTGGATTGAATTTAGTGCTTCCACTTGAGAGTTAAACAATTCTTGCTCTTTTGGTGAAACATCCTTCACAAGAGATTGGAATTCATTCTCTAAGCTACAGCTCTTGTCTTCAACAATGATTGATCCCTTCTCTAATGCATGCACCCCACACTTGATTTCTTCATTATCTACTGGTTGTGCATGACTCAATTTCTCCTTATCACCATCACCTCGATTCTCCATAGAATTACTCAAGAATTCTAACTTAGATTCCAAGCTTTTAAGTCCCAATTCTTGATCTCTCAGTAGATTATCTTGAGTCTTCAACAAATTCTCTTGATTTTGCAATAAAGCCTCTTGATTTTTGATCTTTTTCTCTTGAGAATTAATTGTGGCCATCCATTCTTCTCTTTCAGCTCTTAATTGCCTATCCTTACTTTCAAGCAATTCAATAAGGACTTGAACTTTGGAGGCACATGACTCTTGCGATATCCATTGTGAACCAGGATCTTCAAAAGATGGCAATGAGCAGAATGTTGAAGGTTGATGTGAGTACTGCATTTCCTGCATTTCTCTCCTCAACTCTTCCATTTGTGCTCTCAATAGAACCATTTCATCATCTGGAGAGAACTATGCATCATTTGATAGTGCATCATAATCTTCCTGCAAAGAATAACACCAAATCAAAGACAAAGAAAAATGAAATAAAATCTCAAACTAAGCTCAAATGAAGATATAAAACAAACAACACCGTTATCCCCGGCAACGGCGCCAAAAACTTGTTGGTATCCTAGCAAGTACACTAGATCGACAAGTAATAAAGTGGGGTATATTTAAGACCCGCAAATATCAAACCCGAGGGATAAGGGATGTTTTAAGCTAGATATCTAGAGTTGAGCGAGTTAATCTGAGATAAATTCTCAAGTTTTTAATTGAGAGAGCATCCTAAATCTAATTAACAAAATATATAAATAAAGAAGATAAAGCTAATTAAACTAGAGATTAAAACAATAGTTAAAACATTGCTCGGGTTCACTCATCCACCCCATACCCAATGTGAATTAATTTTATCTTAAAGTATACATGAACAAATTCGGGATAACCCTCTTAACCCAAGCTTCCCATTCTGGAGCCAGCTATTCTAGTTGTTAAACTTCCCATTCCGGAGCCAACCCAACAACTAGCCTATGCACGGGTCTAACATCCTAAGTTTGGTTTGCCTTCCCATTCCGGAGCCAAACAACCCAAATCTCATCCATTTCACTCCACACTCTAGTCCTAAAATCACAATTACTGCATATTTAGAATTCCATTCCGGAGCCGTCTAAAATAATACAGCATTCATGAAAGAAAAACTGAGCAAAATCATTCATAGAATCCAATCCACTAGGCTCAATACGCATCCAAGACATGATAAAAACCATTCATTCATGCATGGAAAATAACTTAATAGATCGAAAAACCATGAGATACAAATAAGTAACAGTAAAATAGACCAATTATTCATGTAAAAATCAAATTTAGTTCAAGATCCACATTGTGGGTAGGGGATTCAAAGATCCCCAAGCAACAAATCTACATATTAAACATAAATAAAGTAAAAAGAGAGAGGAAAGAGGAAACCCATGAAGCCATTTGTAGCTTGTGAAGCTCCAATCCGAATCCAAGTCTCCTCCTTCAAAGCTCCAAGCAAAATGAAGAACACAACTTAAAGGGAATGCAGAAAATTTAATCTAACCCTAACTTACATTGGAAAATAAATCTAATTTAAGGTTTACATTGAATTAAATCTAACCTACAACATAAAATGGAGGGAAAACATAAGAAAAATGGAGGAAAAAGCCCTAAACCTAAGTGTGGCGGCTCTTCCCCATCAACCCTCTCCGTTTTTTGCCAAAGAAAACGCAGTTTTTATAGATCTGCAGATGGCCACGGCTGAGACAAAAATGTCCCAGCCATGGCCAGTCAAGTTAGGCACGGCTGGGACATTTTTTTCTCAGCCGTAGCCACCTTCTGGACTAAAACAGCTCGAATTGTGCATTGGCCACGGCCGGGACAAAATGTCTCGGCCGCGGCCCCTGAGAGAAGAAAAACCAGTCCCATTAATTTATCATTTTCTCAATATTTCACCGTTGGATCGAGCTGAAATTTTAACCATAGCTTTGTAACATCTTGATCTACATTTTCAACGGTGAAGATTGGATTCTGATGTCTGTAGATCATTCCAAAAAATAAAATGGTGCGAATTGGGGATTCTTCAATGGGTACAGCTGGGACCATTTTGTCTCAGCCGTGCTCTTACCTATTTTTCTGCACAAGAGTCAAATTTATCCCATTAAACACACCAAAAAATTATAAATATCAATATAATTTCATTTGGCATAAAAAGAGAAAGTTATTACACAAAACACTGAAAATCATGCAAAATAAACCATAGATACAAACAAAAATATATTGAAATTAAATAATAAAATTGGAGTTATCACTTACTTCAGAAGAAATGTTCTTTTTTGTCTTTCTCCATTGTTAGTGGAGATCTTCATTATGGAGATCTGCTTCAAGGGATGCTTCATAATAATCATCACATTTCCATTCACCTCGAAAATAATTACCATCATGCTTAAAAGCATAAATAGGATGTCCATCAGTTCTAAAAGCTTCAATAGGAATGTTTTCCTGTTAAAGAGAGGAAAGAGGCTGCAATATGAACTGAGTGGAAAACAAAAAGGCAGTGGAGGATTCAGGCGGATCCTCATCAGGGGAATGAAATCTTGTTTCAACTAAACCATATTTTTTATTGATGAGATAGGCTTAGTAGACTGGACTAGCTATTTCTGCTAATGAATCTGCTTATAGCTAGTAAGCCATGATTGAGGGAAGTACTGCAAGAGTTCTTCTTTAGAAAGCTATTTGGGGATCTGAACATAGGTAAGAACCTGAGTAAAATTAGCAATAATGATCAAAACATCATTAGAGCAAGGAAGTGACATATCCAGAGCATAATTTTGGACACGATAGATTATCTGGTGATGCAAAGTGGTAACATTAGTAGTCTAGACCTGATCAACACCAGTAATCTGAATCTAGACTTTCAAATTGTCAAGAACATGAAAATATTCGAACCTCATGTTGAAATTAGGATAAAAGGTAAACATGACAGTGCCAGCATTTACAGAGGTCTAGACAATACCAACAACAACCTGTTAGTACTTCAAATACTTAGAATCTAAGAAAGCAATACGAGCAAAGACTGAAAGTCCTTTTCTTCCATGATAAGTGACAGCAATACGAATTACACCAAAATGTATATGGGTTAAGCCTTATCGAAGCCAAGTAGAAAGAAATTCAGAAGGAATTTCTAAGGTGATAAACTATTCTTGACCTAAGGCTTTTATGGGACACTAGTTAAAAGAGAAAGACTAGACATATTTTTTGACTTGGGAATTCGATTGGTGAATAAGGGTCTTAATGCTAGAGAAAATATTAGGATGGTGTTTAGCAAAAAAATTATAAGGGTTAAGGAAAGGGAGTTGAGAATCTTAGATCTTTTGAGAGTCATCCAAAAAAGAGAGTTCATACAGGTAGTTTATTTTCTGAGTAGTTTCAGGTTTAAGAGAAAGTGAAATAGAAGATGGAGATCTAACTACAGATATGATAGGAGAGTTTCTCTTACCATTAATTTAGCTTCAAGATTCCTCATTAAAGCATTTTGATTTCGGTTCCATTGCTCTTGGGTTTTCCACCTTAAATCTTGGCTAGGCATAAACTATGTTTGACTAGTCATGAAGCTAACAAACATATCTTCAATGCTCAAATTTTTCTCTATAGCTGGTGATGGTCTTGCTTGGAAACCAAGTGGTTGGTAATTTTGGGGAGCCTGTATAGGTTGGTAAGGTGCTTCTGGGTGCTGGTAGGTCTAATGGTGAGCAGTATTTGGGTTGCCTTGATGAATTGTGTTTGGTTGAAGGGAGCTCTCACTTGGTTATTAAAGGTTGATGCTTGGTTTCCATCCCTTCAATAAAAATTTGGATGATTTCTCCAACCCAAATTGTATTAGTTGTTATAAGGGTCATTCCTATTGAAATCATAGATTACATTTAAATCCCTATTCCCTTGACTATATGCATCATTCACCTTTTGCTCACTTGCTACATTACCTCAATTAAAACCTCCATTTTCTTAAGAAATAGCTGCTACATTTTGTACCTTAAGACTGCTCAACTCTTTTTTTAGGAGTTCCATTAGAGCTCTAAGCATGGCTATTTCGTCCACACTATACACACCTTGTCTCTTGATTGTAGCCCTTGTGCTAGCCCATTATGCTTCGTTCATTTTCATCTCATCTAGCAATAAGAATGCCTCTTCTAGAGCCTTATTTATGAAATTCCCACCTAAAGCTGCATCCAAAAGAGATCTAATTGGCTGATTAACACCTACATAAAAAGTAGACGTTAGTTGACACATTGCCATCTCATGGTGAGGATAACTCTTAAAAAGTCTCCAAAACCTCTCCCAAGCCTTATAAAAGGGCTCCTTATAGAGTTGATGAAAGTTGTATATGCTATTCCTAATATTCGTTGTCTTGGTAGGAGGAAAGAACCTCACTAGAAATTTCTCTTGCATATGCTCCTAAGATCTAATAGACTAACTAGGAAACATCTGCAACTAGTCCCTTACTTTGCCAATAAGAGTAAAAGGGAATAATTTCAGTCTAATAACATCTATAAAGACTCCTTAGATTTGCATAATGTCACTTATCTCTAGAAAAATATCTAAGTGTTGAGCTGGATCCTCAATATTCGATCTCGAAAATTGATTTTTTTACACCATTATAATTGTGGCTGGCTTTAGCTCGAAATGATTGTTCTGAGATAGCAGGATGGTTCTGTGCTCTTCATTCCACCTAGGCGTGGCATAGTCCCCAATCATCTTTGGTCTCATCACGTGCCATTAGACTGGAATTGGATTCTACTAAATTGAATGGGAACCTTTTGTCCTCTAATTAGTGGTTAGTTATTAAGAGGTGGATTATTTTACGAATTATCTTACGGGTCCATATTCGCTCACTATTGTCTTCTCCTTTTACACAATGTCCTCTAGATTTCAGGGTTAATTGGTATGATTAGATCTATTCTTACCATGCACTATTGACACTTGAAAAGAATAAATAAATAAATAATAAAGAATAAGAAAAAGAATACACAAAATATCCACTACAAAATCTAAAAATAAATGCCAATTCCTAATAATGGCACCAAAAACTTAATCGGTGTCTAGTAAGTGTACTAGATTGGTTAGTAATATAGAAAAATAGAATTAAGACCCTCAAATATCGTATCCAAAGGATAGTGAATCTTAGATTTTTGAAATAAAGATTGTGTGGAAGAATTTTCCCAGCTATGAGTGTGATAATTCATTAAACTAAATTAATTCAACAACTAAATTAATTAAAAATAGTAAATAAAGTCTATATTTGAATAAAAATAGAGATTAACTAAATTGATGGCAAAACTCAATTACTAAAGATCTTTTGTTAAGAGAACTATCCTCCTCGCTTCCTACTAAGATTGACTTTATTCAAGTAATACAAAATTGTTATGGAAAACCAATCTAAATTAAGATATCTTATTCAAAATAACCTTCTAGAAAATTAGATTCTCTAGTTAAGAACAATCTAATAACTAGCATAAATCCCGATTTAAGTTCCTATGTCTCATTTAAATCTCCTTATGGAAAATCTAATCTCAATCTATTCATAATTTAAATCCTTTAACCTAATACACTTATGATCATAAAATTCCCGTCTCAATTTCCAAAACACAATAATATATTAAACATAAACATATAAGAAAAAGGCATATTTATTATTGATCAAACTCAGATTCACAATTAAACCATCTATTTGATACATCAAACACGAATCAAAATAAAAATCAATAATATAGATCAACAAAAGAATTATGTAAGAACAAAATTTGTATTGAATTTAAAGCTTAATTATGAGTCATCACTGTAGGAAAAATGAGAGTTCAAGTTTTCCTCAATAAAAGAAAGAATCTACTCAATGTTTATTATTAAAATTAAATAAATGAATGAAAAACCAAATACTATACTCATAGAATGAATTCTGACTTGATCTTTAGGTCTGGAAAACCCAAAAAAGGAAAACCTAAATTAACTAAAGAACTGTGCTTAAATGAAAAACCTAAGTCTAACTTGATAAAAATTATTCTAACTATTGATATCTCATGATAAAACACTAAAAGACCTAAAATACATGAAGTCCAGCTGCCACTAGGAGTTAAATTCCTGCTGAAAATCTTCCCTTTTCACACAAAGACTTAAATTGACTCAGCAGAGCCAATTTTTGTCTAAGCCGAGCCACAAAGTTTTGTCTTTTAGTTTTAAATGTGACCCAGTTGAGCCACCCTTTGTCCTAGTCGGGTCATAGGCTTCTATTTTGAAGGTGTTTCTCTTTAAATGACCCAGT
Organism: Excoecaria agallocha; assembly: GCA_037975025.1. Lineage (NCBI taxonomy): Eukaryota > Viridiplantae > Streptophyta > Magnoliopsida > Malpighiales > Euphorbiaceae > Excoecaria > Excoecaria agallocha. The sequence goes on from CM075812.1 coordinate 12,238,556, forward strand.
TAAACCACTCCTTGTCCCAGCCAAGTTGATTTTCAAAATAACATAAATCAACTTCAAACTTTAATATTTCAAAACACACATAATTTAAACACAAAACACACAAAATTAACACTAAATAAACTCTAAAATACACTTAAAAACACATAAAACATAGGCATAATTTAGAGATATTAGTTGCAAAAAGATTTTCTAAAGAAACAAATGAAATGCTCATAGCAGCTAATAACTCAAAAATGATTATCAAAAGTAAAACTAAAGCTTCTATAAAAAAATGGAAGTATTTCGATCAAACCACCATTTGTTTTACTAGAAAATATAAATCACAGTGTCATTTTAGGGACTTTATTCATCAACATGACAACTCCCTATTCTATCGACTATGATAGTGTTTCTTTTAAAACAAAAGGAAATAGAATTATTTTTCCTTTCATTGAAAAACCCAGAACAAGAAATTTAAATCTTTTAAAAGCTTGTTCTATTTACAAAAATATATGAAATTGTATAATTCAAGGAAAACATAAACATTTACATTTTCTCAAACAAGATGTTTCCTTTTTCAAGGTTTGTGAACAAATGGAAAATTATTTGATAAAACAAGAAATTTCTGATTTTAAAAAATTAATTGAAAAAAAATTTTGTTCAAATTTACTAAATGCTTTATAGAATAAAAAACAACATATGGTAGATGCAACACCCTATACCCAGTTAGATTTTAGAACCGGATACGAAATGTCTCACACGATCTTAAATTCATAAAATGACCAATTACAAAATTTTCTATTTAAAAATCTTATCACTTACACAAACACTGTTCATTTTGCAAAAATTTTGACATAATTTCCCTTATAATTGTTTATAAGATTAACTTGTATTTGATTATTTCCCACCCAAGCACCATTAACTCTATTAATAATATGTTTTGTGTTTTTTTATTGTAAGCAAAGTGACAAATCCAAATTTGGTTCCTTCTGTGGATAGTTTTTTTTGGTATGAATACACATTCCATTGTCCCAATCTAAGAGAAAACTTGCATTAACCCAAAAACTGGCCAACCAAAAGGTATATTGTTCACGGACAATTTGTATGCTTTGGATTCAAATTTTGAGTACTCAACCTTTGAAGAGTGAAGCTACTCTGAATCTACCATCAAGCCACCTTTTGGGATCTACATCAAAGTCCCGCAGTAGAGAATGGCTAAGGTTGTTGGCCGAAAAGGAAGGGTAGGTAGTGGGTAAGGAATTTGTAAGGACAGGGTGGAAGGGGAGAGACCTAGGCTTCATGTTTTTTTTATTACATACTCATATAGTTATTGTATAAAAAATAAATGAGTGCTAATAAAGTGACTTTAAAAATAAATAAAATTAATTTGCAATGTATTTATGTGATAAATTGCTTAACTTACATATCTATATAGATATTTGTAAAAAAAATTAAGTAGTAGTTAAGTGACGTTAAAGGTAAATTAAATTAAACACAAATTGTCTTTTTTTTTTAAAGTAAAAAGGAGTCTTTCATTCAAGATAATCAACTAATAAGCAAGACAAGAAGAAAGGTAGAGATAAATCCAACCAAATATGAAGGCCAGACATAGAATTTGAAGCTCTAGCTAACTTGTAAGCTACAACATTCACTGACCTTTTAACAAAAGCAAATCTAACATTTGATAATGAGGAAAAAAGATTAACACAATCATCCAGTAAGCGACCCAAATAAGACTCATAAATAGCACTAGAATTAAGTGTTTGAATGACAACTTGATAATCTGATTCAATGATTATTTGTCCCAAGCTTCTCGCATGTATCCAAGTGAGGACTTCTCTAATTGCTAAGTATTTTGTAATAACAAAAGAGTGAGCACCCATGAGTGGACCATTGCCTACAGCCAAAAAAGAACCATCAGTATCTCTTAAAACAAAACCAAAACCTATTGTATGATTTGTCTCAAAAATAGTAGCATCCACATTAATCTTTTTCCACCCCAGCTCAAGTTTTTGCCAACTTGTAAGGGATATGGTAGCTGAACTGCCAATATTGTTACACTCTAGAATAGATGGTGGATGGGATTTTTGAATAGAATTACTATAATTGAATGACAGATTTGCTGCTTCTGCTACAACTTCAACAGCCCTTTAGTTTCTTCTATTCTAGATAAGTTTGTTTCTAGACTTCCACAAACTCCAACAAATCATAACAGCCTCCAAGCATTTCTCCAATGGTAATTGATCAAGGATGAAAGCTGACCAATTAATAAAACTCACATAAGAGCCTCTTAAGAAACCAACAGAAGATCGAGACCAGCTCTCCTTCGCTTGAGGGCAATCTAACAGAGCATGAATAATTGTTTCATCCTGTAGCCCACAAACCTTACAAATTGGATCTATATTCACCTTTCTAGAATATAGTAGCACATTAGTGGGAAGGAAATTTGTGCACGCCCTTTAGAACATATTGAGAACCTTCGAAGGCACCTTTAAAGACCAAAGCTTACGTCAGAAAGAACAGTAGTCAGCACTATTAACTTAAGGGTTGGACAGTTCCCGGTAAGCACTTTTAACCAAATACAAACCTTTTGGATTTGTACTCCACCACCATGAGTCACAGGGATGTCGGTAACTTAACGGGATTTTCTTTATACGTAACATATCCCTATCATTGAATAAAGTCTACAAAAGACTATCTTTCCATGAAAAATTGTTGTCCCCTATCAAATCTATCACTCTAAGAGTATTCAGCATATTATCCTTAATGTATTGAGTTGTAACATATGGATCATCAGGGAGCCAAGGTGATTTCTAGATCAGTGTATCCTTTCCATTACCAATTCTCCTACGACACCTATTTTTAATTAAAGTTTGAGTACCAAATAGACTGCACTAAATATAACTTGGTTTGTGCCAAATTTTAGCTTCTAAAAAGGAGCAGTACGGGAAATATTTGGCCTTGAAAAGTCAAAAGGCTAGAGAATTTGATTTAGAAAGAAAATGCCCACTACAAGAAAATTTAAAAATAGCAATGGAATTGATTCTGTTGCTAATTTAGCAACGGAAAAAAAATTTCATTGCTATTTAGCAACAGAAAATAGTTTTTGTTGCTAAAATTGGTTAAACTTTATAAATTTAGCAACAAAAAAATATTTGGTTAGCTTCCATTGCTAAAAGTGGAGGAAATTTTTGGCGCCATTATTTAGCAACGAAAATTAGCAACGGAATTAGTATTTCGTTGCTAATTAAGGCGGTAACAAATGGTGAATAAAATTTGGGACGAAAAATAGCAACGGAATGTAATTTCCGTTGCTATTTTAGCAACCGAAATAAAATTTCGTTGCTATTTTAGCAATGGAAATCTAATTCCGTTGCTAAATTTCACTTTCAATGAAAAATAGCAACCGAAATAAAATTTTGTTGCTAAATAGTAATCGAATTATTTTCGGTTGCAAAAATAGCAACAGAATAATTATTCCGTTGCTAAATTAGGGACATTTAAGTAATTTTCACGTTTGTTAGAACTATAAAATGGAAAAACCCTACATTTGCCTCATCTCCTCCCTCATAGACACCGCCACCCCTCTCTCTCTCTCTCTCTAACAAAGAAATTGAAGGCAAACCATCTCCTCCCTCACAGATAGATTTCAATAACGCCAACAACAACAATTCTGACTGACAATGGCTCTTTGACACTGGGGCATCTCACCACATCACCAATGATTTAAGGAATCTCTCACTTGATGCACCATATAACGGTGAAATAGACTCACAATGACTGTGAGTTTATTTGATTTTTGTTTCTTTAGATCTATTCATTTGATTTTTGTTTGATTTTATATGATTTTTCTCTGGATGTCACCACTCTTTAACTTCATTGTTGACGGCAAAATAGACTCATAATCCAGAGCTTCTTCAGGAAAATTTTCCAGCTCCTCGCATCTTCTTCTTCTTCTATAATGTCTTATACGTTTCTATCCATGGATTAAATTTTCATTAAGGTATGTGCTCCGTATTGTTTATTTGTGTCCTTGTTTTTCTTTTCCTTTTTCAAATTAGTTATCCTCTTTAAAACTATGAATTGGGCGACTTTATCAATATGGGTATGATTGCTTATGGAACTATCACGAAAATTCTCCAACTTAATTTATACAAGTCAGCCTTTAGATTTGCTAATGAAGCTCGTATGTTGGTTGAAAACTAAGCTCTTGCATGTAATTTTTATTATGTTTTCGAATTCTTTTGCTATTTTAGATCAAATTCTTATTATTCTATTCGTAGGCTGCTGCCAATGTACGATCTGTTTGTTTCTTACATTATTTGTTTTTTACATGCTCCTCTATACCACAACTTTGCTGCAATTTAATTATGGTTTTATCAATTATTTTATAAAATATATATAAATTCAAATAGATAGAGAGGCAATTGATATGAGGAATTAGGAATTCATAATTAGAAGACATAAATTTCTTTTTAATCAATTCTTTCAACTTAGATAAGGCCTATATGTCTCCAAATCATGAATGAATGCAAAAAGATTTTACTTTAATAATTAAAATATATAAATTCATAAAATATGGTTTTTAATTGATTTTGAGTATTTAGAATGACGTAACAGTTAATGAATGCCTTAGTGGTGTATGGATAATTAATTGGCTACGAAGATGAATGTAGATGCCTAGGAGGAGTCAAGTCAACACCTAGCAATCAATTTAATTTAAAAAACCAGAATCATTTTTAAGTGAAGGAAATTTCATAATAATGAAATGAAAAGATCCAAATTTTATTTTATATACTTATAAATCCATGAATGTGTCAAAGATGTTGTACGTGCCAACCTAAAATCTCCAAACATATCTAACTCAAATAGTTTAGATATAATTCTGTCTCTAGCCCATTCACATGCCATCATCCCCATTATGAGTTTTTGTTTACGGGTTGTTGAATTTTTAAGTCAATCATTAGTACAAAACGTATGTGGTGGAATTCCCTTCTCATTGGGCTTTCTTAAATCTGTACTTACTGAATTCTAGAATGATACGTATGTTCTAATCTTATGGTGTGGAAAGACTGGAGGGAACATTTTGATTATTATCCAGGGCTGGGTAACTTTGGATGCTATATGTCTTTGTTTTGTCATAATATTATTGTGGTTTATGTTTGTATTTGCTGTATATGTCCAAAGCATTATTCATTAACATCATGTAATTCAGATTAACAACATTTCTTAGCTATATTTTGTCCTTGTTAAAACCATAAATTCATTTTGTACAATAAATTTGTTAATTTACAGCAAATATGTACTTTTTTGTATAAATTATTTCCTTTTCTAACAAATAAATATATATGCTCTCCACCTACTCAAGTCCTTATTATGTTATTAATGGTTTCTATAAAAATCTGATTCAACCATTGTGAACTAACTTGTATGCCTAGTAAATTTATCCTCAACAATTGAAGTCACTTGCTTCACAAATAATTTGTTTCTCACAGCTTCATTTAGCAATCTTTTCTTTTTATTTCTATATACAAATGTAGCCCATGTAAACATCTATGGTTATGAGTTAAATTAGAATAACTATGATTATATTTGATGGAGCCTTAAATTTATCTGATACATGATTTCTTAGATTTATATTTCGAATAAAATGACTCAGAATTACTTCTTCCTTTTGTTCCTTTCTATGTTGACAGTGTAGTATCTTTGTCAAGATTTGAAAAACATTTTAGCTGCTTGAATATTTTAACATGCTTGAAAAATATTATTTTTTTCTTGGTGTGTTTTAGTTGGCTATCATGACTTGCTAATTACTTTTGAGATGCCTATTGCTGATTCCTGAGTTATTTTTGCAAATGGCTGCAGTTGCTCACATCATTAGTGCGAAGGTGGTGATTTTAAGAGCCATTAAGTGTCATTACCTGTGATGTTTTGTTTCTGAAGGCATCAATATTATCAATTTTTTACTTCTTACTCTTGTAGTTACCAGCTACCATTGTAACAGGTATGAAAAATCCTGGACAGATGTTTGCTGTATATGATCATTTTATCTTGAACATTAATGTCTTTCTCAAGCTCATGTCCGAGTGTATCCTTTTCTATCTGCTGTCTAAATTTAAAATTCATAAAAAATTGAAATATTTACTTATGAGGGTAATAGATTGTTTAGACTTGTTTATGTCAAATTCACTCTAATTTGTTAAAGTGTCAACAATATATGTATTATTGCATAACATAATGGGTAAGGGGTGTCTAACTCAGTCATTGCTTTATGTAGTGCAATTCTGGTTTCACTTTCACAAAATAAACTGGAATTTGCATTTACTGCTGTCTTTCCAATCCAACCACATTTATAGAAAAAGAACTTCCACCACATTCAGTATCACTTCTCTTAATAGGTGAGGGAATCTCATGCCATTCACAATTATGTTGAAGATTTTACTTACTGTATTGAATCATTATTGGGTTACTAAATATAGTTGACAGTTTTTTACTACATAGCTTAGACTTTTATTTTTAAATTGTTATTGATACTAATTTTATGCTATTTTTATTATGATTTTCATGGATTTTTACTTTACAGTAATATAATATATTTTTAGGATTTTAATTTTTGTGCATTACAATTTTAATATTATATTATCAATAACAATATTTTCTTTTTAACTTCATAATGAATTTGAATTATATTTATTTATAAATAAATAATTTGATTTAACTAAAATATTATGCCAAGCTAACAAAACTAGCATAATTTTACAATTTATAATGTTATAAATAGCAACCAAAGAGAAATTCTGTTGCTATTTTTAGCAATGGAATTATAATTCGGTTGCTAAATTTAGCAACCGAATTAATATTCCGTTGGTAACAAAACTAAGCATAATTTTACAATTTATAATGTTATAAATAGCAACCAAAGAGAAATTTCATTGCTATTTTTAGCAACGGAATTATAATTCGGTTGGTAATGTTGACCAATTAACTGAAATGTACATTGGTTAGATATAGCAACGAAATTTAGATTCCGTTGCTAATAAAAATTAGCAACCGAAAATAGCAACGAAAATTCGGTTTGTATTTTTAGCAACCGAATATATTTTCGTTGCTAAATTAGCAACCAAACACATTTCCGTTGCTAAATTACCAACGGAAAAAAATTTCAGTTGCTAAAAATACCAACTGCCAAAATTTCAACCAAATTTTCCGTTGCTATTTTTTATTACCAACGGAAATGCACCAAATTCGATTGCTAATTTTTGTTGCTATTTTCAAATTTTCTTGTAGTGGCCATGCCTGTTTCCCAATCATTGCCAGGTTAAATTCATGAAACCACCTAAAACCCAAACCACCTTCAGACTTTTTTTACTCAAAAAATCCCAACTTTTCCAATAAATCCTGCTCTCTATTAAATCCTTTTAGCCCCACCAAAATGCACTCAACATCTTTTCTATTTCAGAACAAAGATACACAAGAAGCAAGAAAATATTCATTAGGTAGTTTGGGATTGAATGAGCCACAGTCTTTATGAGAACTTCTTTCCTTGCCCTTGATATCATAGTTTTGTTCCAGCCTTACAATCTCTCACAAATTTTCCCTTTAATAAAGCCAAAAATGTTACTCTTATTTCTACCCACACATATAGGTATACCAAGATAAAAATCATCATTTGAACCCAAGTGAACTTGAAGAATGCTCTGAATTTGATCTCTGGTACTCTAACCAGTGTTTGAACTAAATAAAATAGAATATTTATTGAAGTTAATGCATTGACTAGAGGCTTCTTCGTACTGCTTGAGAGCCTCCTGAATTAATAAGCTTTCCTCTATTTCGCTTTAAAGAAGAAGTAGTTATCATCTACAAAAAAGAAATGAGAGATAGGCGGAGCACCCTTGCAATAGATACTCCATGAATAACTCCTTGTTCTTTTAGAGTTTCAGCAAATAAGAAAGACCCTGTGCACAAATAATGAACAAATACGGAGATAAAGGGTAGCCTTGTCGTAACCCCCTGCTAGGAATAATAGGGTCCAATTTATACTTGCCATGAATTACAAAAAATCTAATTGTTGACATGCACATCATAATTAGCTTAATCCAATCATCCTGAAAACCCAACTTCTTCATAACATTTTACCAAGTAGGTCGATTCAACTCGATTATATGCCTTGCTCATATCGACCTTGAGAGTTGTGCATCCCATTCTGCCTTATTGCTTTCTTCGGAGTGTATGAAGAATCTCAAATGCCACTATAGTGTTATCCATGATTAGCCTCCCAACAATAGATGCACTTTGATTATCAGATATAATCTCTAGAAAAACACCATTCATCTAGTCGGCTAGCATTTTAGTGACAATTTTATATAACACATTGCACAGAGAGATAAGTCTAAGATCAGCTATGCTCTCAGCTTTCTTTTTCTTTAGGATCAAAACTATGGCCGTATCATTCAAGTTATTTGGAAGAGAAACATTATTAATGATCTAAATGCAGGTTTTAGAAATATCTTTGCCCACTATGTCCCAACAATGTTGGAAAAAATCAAGATTAAAGCCATTAACTCTAGGAGATTTGTTAGGACGTATCGCAAAAAGAGCTTCTTTAACCTCCTACTCCATGAAAAGATTAAGGAGCTTTTGATTCTGAGCTGGTGTTATAATAGAATGGATGTAGCTAAGCATTTTGTCTCCTAAGTGAAATCGAGAGCTAAACAAATTTTAAAAATAACCCCAAATGCGCTCACCTAGCCCGCTTTCCTAATTTATCCAATTCCCATCATCATCTCAAAGTTTCTCAATGGTATTTTTCCTTCTACACTTTGATGTATAGGCACGAAAGTTTTTAAAATTTTTGTCCCCTTCTCTGAGCCAAAAAATCTTTACCCTTTGCTTCTAAAAGATTTATTTCTAATGCAGCACCATAAGACAATCCATCTTAGTAGAGTTAAACTTATGAATCGACTCACTATCCCTTTTTCCACAAAAATAATTCATCTTTGTTTTGCATTTCTTCAATCTACTTCTAAAATCCTTTAAATACCTCCTCTCCATTTTTAAAGAGCTTCAACACAATAGGTAACTTTGGCAATTGTATAGTTACTTTTAGGATGGTTCCAGGCATCACGCACTACATTACTAAAATTGCTCTCGAATAGCCAAGAGTTCTCAAACCGAAAAGAAGAAGATAGAGATTTAGAATAAATGCCTTGGGTGCCATTAAACACAATCAGCAGTGGGCAATGATATGAAGAATAATACCCCAGATTAATCACTTTTTAACTTTTAAAAATGTCAATCTAATTAAGGTAGGCAAGTGCTCGGTCAAGTCTCTCTTCAACCTAGGAGTCGTTACCTCTACTTCTTTCCCAAGTGTATGGGTAACCCTCCTTTCCCAGATTAGTTAGACCTGTAGTTTCAATAACTTCATTGAACCCATCAATTAGAGCTATAAGATAAAGACACCTTCCTCTTTTTTCATTAACATCCAGTAGATTATTAAAATCTCCCACACAACACCATGGGAGACTTTAAGTGTGAGATAAATCTCTAATAAGTTGCCAAGTATCAGACCATTGGCTACGGTTTGGGTGGCTATAAAAATCGGTGAGTCTTTAACAAGGGTAATTGTCTATTGTAATGGCCAAGTAAATAAAATTATTTGAGTAGCCCAGCAATTAACTTCTTTTCTATTTCTCCAAATAAAGGCCAACCCACCATTATGGCTCACACAATTAATTGCAAAGGAACCATCATAACCTAAAGAAATTCTTACTTTATTGATGAGAAATTGATTACAAAGAGTTTCACTAAGAAAAATAAAATGAAGCTTATAGACCCTAACTAGATCCTTCAATACTTGAATTGCATATGGATTGCCAAGCCCGCGAAAATTCTAACTCAAGCAATTCATAATGTTCAATGGGTTTGTTCCACAGGTCTTACCAAGTCCAAATTTGAGGTTTCATTGCTAATACAATAGGCTAGGTTTGGTTGAAGCCTAACAATGTTAACAGTAGATTCATCTAGATTTCCCAGCCATTTTCTTTTGGCTTCTATAAATATCAACTCTTCCAGATTTATCTCCTGAGTGTCCATATCCAAAATCCCATCCACTTTGATCCCTTCCCTTGATCTACTCACATAATTGCTCTTATCTCCATTTTGAAAATTGTAAATCCCACTAAAATTGCCAGGATCATTTCCAAAATTGTTCTTTCCTTTCTATGCATTCCCACATAAACTAGAACTCCTTTACTGGTCTACTGCCATGGCTTCTTCCACTTTTTATTGCTGAGTCCATCCATTATTCCTTAGCTAAGGATCCCCTATCTGATAATTAGAATGTCTAGAAGCAGCTCTTGGACTAATGTCGTACTTCTTAATAATCGACAAACTGGAATTTTCATAACAAACATTGTAAAAAACCATCTGAGTGACCAATCATTCCACAGATAAAACAAAATGCAGGGAGTCTCTCGTATTTGAAGTCTATAAAAAACTATTATCCACCCTTCTTCTTTATTTTAATGTTTCTTTTTAGTGGTTTTCTTATATCCAGGGAGACTCTAATACATATAATAGATTGCCAACCACCAATGAAATTATTTGGGTCTGATTTGATGAATTTACCTATGTAGTTCCCAACTCTTTCTCCCACTCTTTCTGACATAAAGCCAATTGGTAAATTTGAGATCTGTACCAAAATATCCACCTCAAATAATGGTAGGGCTGAAGGTTGTACATTTGTATAATCACAATGAAAGAGTAACAACTGATTATCAAAAGTCCAGGGACTCCCATTGATTACCCTTTTCATATCAAGATCGTGATAGAACTAAAATATGAATAGACCTAGGTCAACTTCATTTATGCACACACCCTACACTGGCCTCCTAATCAAAGCAAGAGTCTGCTTCATTTCATTGACGTTGATGACTTTGTTCGTTAAGAATTTTCCAACCAAAGTCTATTGGGATTTTGTAGGCAAAGCAATATCGACATCACTGCCTAAAACCAATCTTGCATCTTGTTCCTCTTCCAATGAGAGATGAGAAGTAATCATAACCTTATCATTATGGCTTCATGAACTCATATTCATGAGACAAAAAACAAAATAGAATAAGAGACAAAACATAACTTATTAAACAACAAGACTAAACAAACTCGCCATTAGATGAGATATATAAAACACAAATCGTTTTAGTTACATATTCATATTCATATCGATAGAATAATTATTATAATAATTAAATTTATCTTATTAATAATTAAAATATCTAGTTTAATTTATTAACCAATTATTATCTTACACTACAAAAAAAATTGCTAGTTCACGATGGCAATTTCCATCACGAATAATTGTTGGCGACAGCACAACTAACAGACATGAAATGCTCAGTTGCGAAATTACTTACGATAGAAATCAAAAATAGTTGCTAAATCTGTGATAGAAAAAAACAATCGTGAAGAGGGATATATCCATCGCTAAATGAATTTTAATTTAGTCACCTAAAATACAATATTAATTATTAGCGACATAATTTTTCGTCCCTAAATTCGTTGCTAATACTGTTGTGTCAATTGCGACATAATTGTCACTAATAGTTTCCGTCATTGAATAGTAGTGACGAATGTTTAGTCGTTAAATTTGTCGCTAATTATTTTTAAATTTCTAATTTATTACATATTAGCGACATCTTTTTTGTCACGAATTCGTCGCACAATGATAGCATAATTTAATTTTTTTATTTATTAATTTATATCTTGTATAATCAATAAATTAATTTATTATACACAGAATAATGAACACACACACACATATAAGCAAATCATAATATAATTTACAAATTTCTGTTTCAAAATAGAATATCCATTTCATATGGTATACATTAAAATTACTTGAAATCGTACATAAATTTATCATCAAACAAAATATAATTTAAAATAATACATCAACATATTAATAATATCATCCAAAAAAATTAGTAATAAAATTTAAATAAAGCAATAATCAAACATGTAGCGCTGATGTCACTAGGAAGTAGAATCATCATGAGCAGATGAAGAATTATTATGTGGATGAACTTCTTATGCAGCTGAAGGGGTAACATCATCATATCTAGGTCCATCAGTAGTAATATTAGGCTAATCAACTAGTTGTTGAGGCCTCAATTGAGGAAATAATGCTCGAATGGTCTGTATGACAATTTCCTCGACATCTTTCTTGCTCAAACATATCCCACTAGAATGGGATGCAGCGTTGGACCCGGGATGGCATGATGGAGCTGATGTGGATACACCATGAGGGCCATATGAGCCCAGTCCATATAATTTTCTCCTTTTATTGCATCGTGGAGCCTTATAAAATAACTCGATCTCATCTATAGATGATTCCCCTTATGATCGCTCATATCTAAGTTGCTTATACCTTGCCTATAAAATAAAAAAATTATTAATAAGAATAAATAGGAAAGCAACTCCTAATTTACAAACATAAATCTTTAAATAATTGTAAAAGCTAAAACTAATAAATTTCATATTACTTACATGTATTTCCCTACTGCATTCAGCCACATAAGTCTTCTCATCATGATTTATAATTTGTGTGCGTAGGAAGGCCTAAGGAACATAGGTGGCTGGCCATTCTGCTTCTCCTACATTTGACCAATAACAATTTAGCTTATATTTTCTAAATAGCTGGCAAGCTTTCATAAACATATAAGCAATTAAACCACAATCTTCTTCATCTTTTAGAAAAAAGACAGCAAGCATGCCATAGGCATATGATCAAACAAAAGCTAGCAAGCTGCCATAGGCATATGACCAATAAATAACCAACAAGCTACCAAAGGCATATGACCAATTAATATGCTCCCTTACACAAAAGCCATAGGCACAAAAGAAATTAAACCATAATCTTTCTCATCTTTTAAACAAATAAGGAAAATAGTTATCGAATGCTAGAAATTATAGCTAAACATAATCCACTACTATAAAATGACATCATCTCAATTCAACACTAACTATAAAATATTCTATGTCATACTTATGGCAACACATTTTCATAAAAAAATTTAAAATAAATCTGTGTTCATCAACAATAACCAGCATCTAATAAATAGAATATTAAATGTTGAAGAAACTAAAAATAGTAATATACTTACCAATCATGACATATGCTCACTAATAGAAATTGAACCACCAGTGTATGATCCTAAAGCTTTGTCTTTAGATCCTCTACAATGGTTAAGCTTTTTTTGCTTTGAAACTTAAGTGCATGTAGGGAGATTAAAAATCCGTTTCCACCTAGTCCACATAGCTTCTGGAAAGCCTATCGGCTCTTTTTTGGCCTCCTTTTGACGGTAAACAATATCCTTATAACGAAGTGCAACCTTTTTGTCCCAATCTATCCTAATTAGATTATTGATTTCAAGATCCCAATAGCACTTCTTTTGCAATTATATTATAAGTAATGTGTAATCAAATATAATTATAGAGTAAATTCAATGTAACTTGAATGCAAAATTTATGAATAAAAATAATCATTAAGTTTGATTTAAAAAAAATATACATGTACCTTAAATTCTCCCTATTAGAACTCTTTGGTCTCCTTTGAAACGTCTTTCTAACTAACTCCATTCAAATCCATTTGTTGATAAAAGATGTTGTATATAAACCTCAAGCATTGGGAGGATGGTTCCAACCTGAAAAATAAATTATAGAAAAGCATTGGAGTTACACAATTATTTTAAACCTCTTCATAGTTTGATAGGATAAATGTACTCACATTCCCTTTTCGTTGATAGTTATGTAAAACTTACTACTATTTTCATTACTTTCCTGACATGTCATTAATGTAGTGATATTGGCAGTGTGCGGCGAAGGAGTTGATGTTGCATTGCATCCAGAAGATGAAGAATCAATTACAGGGAGATTGGGGATGGAATTTTATGGGTTACATTATCCAATAGGAGGATCTATCACAAGAGAATGTGTGCAGTAGATGTTGTAAGATCTCTAGGGGAAGCTAGTACATTGTATTTTGAATCAAATTAACTGAGCAACAAACTGATGTTTGATTTGACATGAAATTGGATAATTAAACTTATAACTTAACCTTGTTGAAGCTAAATATATACATTCAAACCATAATAGATTTGTAGTTTAAAGTATGGAGACCAAATAAATTCAAAAACCAAAAGAGGTAAGGAGGCAAGGTGAGCAGGCTATAATTAAGAAGTTGAGAAAGCAATTATTACTATATTTCCTCCATATATCACATAAACATATAAGCAATTCCTTTTATTTCACAGGATATATTTGCATCAGGGATAGATACATTAGTAGTCACCATAGAATGAGCACTATCAAAGCTAATCAATAAGCCAAACATCATGCAGAAAGCAAGAGAAAAAATTGACACTATAATAGGGAAAGAAATGCTAGTAAAAGAACCAGATATTGCTAAACTTCCCTATCTCCAATGGGTACAAAATTTTGGCAAGAATAGAACTTTTTATGAATACCTGGGGACTTGGTAGGGACCCAAATCATAGGGAAAACCCACTTGAATTCTTCCAAGAAAGATTGATGATTGAAGAAGGAAATGAAAAGAGTCAGATAAATGTGAGGAGTCAGCATTTCCATTCATTGCCATTTGGAAGTGGAATGAATTAAATGAGATGAATATACCGTTTTTGCTGTAGATCAATTTCAATATTTAAATCCCTTCTCCTTGCTCCTTCTTTCACCAGTCAAATGTCATAAAAAAACCTAAACAAAAATAAAATTTTAAAGAATAAAGTCTTATTTTGACAGATCTACTAAAAAAAATCGAAGGCACACGAACTATAAATCTATACACAATCAAGAAGTAAACCTTAAAGGAAACAGAGATGCTTACCTTTTGCAAACAATGATAGAAATCCAGTTGTTATCGCCGACTATGCTACCGGCAACTATCTAAAGTGACACCAGGTATTAAGAATTTGAGAGATTTGGGGATTAGGTTTTGGTCTATTAAAGAGTAAAGGCAAAGTCACAAAATAGGTTTCCAAATAGTGACTAATTCAATACTACCATATTTTGTCGCTACATATACTAAATTAGATCTAAAGAAATAGCAACTGAATTTAATTCCGTCGCTAAATCTGTTGCAAAAGAAGTGCCAAATAATTTCGCCAAAAATTATGACTAATATTTTAGTCGCTAATCCGTCGCAAATATCACCATACATTTAATGACTACAAATTCGTTGCTGCATTCCAACATATCATTTTTTTCAAATAAAATAAAGTGCAAAACTTTTAGCAATGAAATTTTAGTTGCAAAATTAGCTGTTAATTGTTGCCGCCATAATTTAGCAACTATTACCTTACTTTAGTCGCTATTTTTTTGCAATCAACATCAACTTGTTGAAAAAATACATTTTGACGACTGATTATTAATTCAGTCGCTATTCCATCGCAAAATAGCAATTGCTTTCTTTTTGTCACTAAATTTAGTTGCTATTTTTTGTAGTGTTAATTTTTGTGCATTAAAATATATAATGCAAATAATTATGAAGTTAAATTTATATAGTACATATAGAATAGAAATTATAAATAATATTTATATATAAATTATTACTATTATATATAATAATTAATAAATATCTGTTCTTTCAGTACAATTCAGTTCCAAAACAGTTCGGTATAATTTAATACGATTTTTTATTCGATTTTAGATAAAATATTCAGATCCCTTCCAAATAAAAGTTAACGGTACTATTTGGTTTGTAACTAGTAAAAAAATCCAACAATTCTATTTGGTTTGGTTCTAGTAAAAAAGTTAACGGTACAGTTTGGTTTTGAATTTTTTTTCGGTAGTTCGGTTCGGTACAAAAAAATCCAGATCTATGTACACCGCCTACTTGTGACATTTAAAATATAAACTATACTTTTGATTGTCCAACAGAAATTGGCACAAAATTTGTCATGTAAGCTCAAAATCAATCAATTTTCCGCGGAGTTTAAACAAGTCACTCTGTCACTATCTATTTCTAACCATCTAAAATTGATAAATAAATTTACCACAGTCCATAATATTTTAAACATCTTTTTATTTTATTTTATTCAATTTGTGTCACATTCATATACATATAAAATTTCAATATGATATTCTGGCTTAAATTTAAGGGAGTTTCTGGTTCAAATCTCCCTATTCCCCATTTCCAATCTCTTTATAAAAAAATCAATGTAGCATAAATATAAATTATATATATATATATATGGTCATATCATATGCAATGCTAAAACTGCTATTAATAAATTTTTTGCTTTGTTTTCTTTTCCCCTTACATCATTTTACCAAATGTACACACTAAATAAGACATCATAGTAATAAATGTTGGTTTTAATATACTGAAAAATTTAGAGTTTGAGCTAAATATTGAGCACTTTAATTTGTTAGAAGTAATAAATTGAAAATATTTGGAATTGAAGAAATTGGGGATAATAATTACGAAAAGCTTATGGCTTTGTGGAAAGACAATATTTTAACACTCACAGAGTTGGAAAGACAATATTTTAGTGGCTTAGGAGTAAGAGTAGGTCTCTTTGGACCATATAATCGGCCCAAGGAAAAGCAACGTCTATAGCTCAATCTATTTGGATAAGTCAGCTGAGTTTGAAGATTGTAGGTCCCGAAAGACACTCAAGAGGGGGGGTGAATTGGGTGTCTTAAATTTTTTTGGCCAAATTTTAATGTGACAGAATTTTATGCAAGAATAGATTTTTGACTGAAAATATAGCAAGACAGAATAGAAAAAGCAGAGTAGACACGGAATTTATAGTGGTTCAACCTTAATACCTACCTCCACTCCTCAAGAATTACTCTTGAGCATTACTCTCCACTTTTAACTCTTTTAAGGGGCAAAAGTCAAAGCCAATATACAAGCCTATGTATATCTACCCACAATCAACACTTACTAAAATTTTACCTTAGGTTCTAGTCAATCCAAACTAATACGGGTCCACCTTCAATGCCACCAACCACCAAAGATCCTTTGAAGATGCCTAATGGTCTAATTACAAGAAGACAAGCTAAGAAGCTAAGATGGCTATGTCATCTTATGTTCAAGGCTTTGTTACTTAAGAACTTCATGAAGAAGCCTTTGAAAAATGTTATGGAGAACTTGAAGGCCAATATAAAGTACTTAGCCTTTTGAGAGTAAGGGAAGGAATTAGGCCAACTTAAGTCATCAAGAGCTTATACAACTTTGGGCTTTAATTGTATAAGTCATGCACTTCATTTAAAAGTCACATGACTCATTTAAGTTGTAAGAAATGGGCTAGGCGTGTGGGTTTCATTATTTGGGTTTAGTTTAGTTAGTTTGGTTATTTTAGTTAGTCTTTTTTATTTTGGGATTGTAATTCAGCCACCAAGTCTTTCTTTATTAGCTTTGTTTTAAGTTGTGTTTAAGACATAATAATTGAAATTATTTGTCTTGTAAATCCCAAGGGGAATTCGGCCATTACTTGTTAAAGGCCTTATTAGAGTTTGTTTTTAATTTAAAGAGTTTCTAAGGTTAGCTATAGTATAAATAGGTTATGATAAGTTATGAAATGCAGATTTGATTAGTTAAAACATTAAGAGGTTTCTCTTTCTTGGCTTGGACGAATTCTTTAGAGGGTATTGTGAGTTTGTTTTCTTTTCTTTTCTATTGCATGAAAAATTTGATTGCTTATCAATTATTTTGATTGTGGCATTTTCATCTTCTTTATTATCCTAATTATTTGCATTTCCAATCACTTGTTGTTTGGGGTTCAATAGGAAGGGTGTTTATCTAATTTGTCTTTGCCATCAAAGTGTATGTTCAAGGAGTATAAGGTTTTTTAGCCTTAGGGTTCTTATCATTTGGTATTAGAGCCAAAAGTAAGGTAAATTCCTATTTATCTTAGTATTAGGTTTGAGTTTTCTTTTCTTTGATTTCTTTATGCATGTGCCGAAATTAGTAGTAGCAAGAATTCTGATTTTTGTTTTTTTTATGTTAAATTTAGCCTTTTCTTTCATTACCTTTTTGTTTTGATTCATTGAAAAGCCTTAGAAACTAAAACTTGAACTTTGAATCTTTGGCATGAAAACCAAATCCTAGTAGAAGTAAACTTTAGATTAGTTGTTGAAAAAAAATGTAGGTACTGTTCGCGTTACTATTTATAGTACTGTCCACGGCATTGTTTATTTAAAAAAAAAGAAAGAAGAGAAAGAAAAATGAAAAAGAGAAGGAAAGATAGAAGAAGAAAAGAATTACAAAGCAATTCAACAAGGAGAGATTAAATGGCCAAAGAGAAAGTCCAAATCCTTTTATAAGTGGGGAAGTAAACCTTTTTATTTTAGGATTGGGAGAGGAAGCAATTAAATCCTTTTTTAAACACCATTTTAGAATCCTTTAAAGAGTAGGAAAATAAATCCTCATTGCTTTGGGTTTAGGCCTTCAAAAATCCCAATCCATATTTGAATTAATTTCACATTCCTAATCCTACTTAGACAAAGATTTACTTTGAAATTATTGTGCCACCAGTTGTGTTATCATTTGGAATTAATTATTGCTATCATTTGATATCATTTGCTACCAATCATTGCCATATCATTTGCTACCAATCATTGATATCATTTGTTACCAATCATTGTTACCATTTTGGTATCATTTTTTTCAATCATTTGCGCCATCATTTTTCAGTCCTTAGCCACCATTTTGTTACCATTTTGGCATCATTTTACTATCATTTTGCCATTATTTTTCTATCATTTTGTCATATTTTTTCCATCACTTTGCCACCATTTTGCATACAACTTGGCACACTAATCAAACTTATTACACCATTAGTCCTAGTGATCTTTTTGGCTCTAAATTCATTTGTTTTGCATGCAATATGCTCTATTTAGCTTAATTAGGTCTCTTTATTGATTTCTTACTTTGTTTGGATAGATTAAGTAGGTTCTATATTTGGTTCACTTTATAGTGGATCAAATTCATACATTTTATCCATATTGTCATTTTTTTTATTCTTGTCGTTTATTTCTTTATTTTAAGCTAGCTTTTTTTCCTTTTGCATTATTAGAGTATCTTTGTTTATCTAGTACTCTAAATTACTTATCATCAAGTGGTACGCCATTCTTAGCTGTGGATCACCTCCATTGTGTTTAGTGTCTTATTTTCTAGTTTTTGAGCTTTCTTTTATTGTTAGTACTTATTCTTTGCTTCCTTAAAACATGCTTAAATTCTTGGTTTGTGGATCGAACTCTAAAGTGTAATTTTAAAGTTACAAGCTTGAGTGAAAAAAGGCAAGAGAGTGTGAGAACATTAAGAGGGTAAAATCCTTAATTGTGTGAAACACGAGAGGAATGACATTCTTTGAGTGTAAACACATGTGGGAGTGCTTGTGAGGCTATTATCTAACACTTTTTAGGTATTAAATCATGACTAAAGAATCGAGTAAAAAGAGAGCATCCTTTGAAGAGATAGCTTTCACCTTACAAGCTATGCATGGAACTTTTGATAGGTTCATAAAGAAAATGGGAGAGATGAATGATAGGATAGAAAAGTTAGAAGTGAGCACATTTAATACACCTAGAAGAGCAGCAAGGAGAGGCCGATGGGTTGATGAAGGTGTAGGAGCTGATCTTGATGATGAAGATGAAGAAAAAACTAGTGTAAAGGTGGATGGGAACTTAGGCAACATCAAACTCAAGATTCCTCAATTCAAAGGCCAAAATAATGCTAAGGAGTACTTGGAGTGGGAGTGGAAGGTTGAGATGATCTTTGAGTGCAATATATATTCAGAGGAAAAGAAGGTAAAGATTGCAACTGTAAAATTCATTGATTATGCATTGTTCTAGTGGGAATAACTCAACATGAATAGAAGAAAGATGGGGAGACATTCCATTAGTATTTAAGAGGACATGAAAGTGGCCATGAGAAAAAGGTTTGTTCCTTCATATTATTTTAGAGAATTACATAAGAAATTGCATAAACTTATGCAGGGAGGAAAGTCAATGGAGGATTACCACAAGGATCTGGCGATGTGCATGGTGAGAGCAAACATTGAGGGGGATGAGGAGGTCACCATAGCTTGATTCCTAAGTGATCTAAACAAGGAGATTGCTGATGTCATTGAGCTATATAGGTATGATTCTATGGAGGAGATATTGAATATGGCAATAAAAATTAAAAAGCAAAAGATAAGTAAGAGCTTCAACAAGACCAGCAACAACTCAAACAATACTTGGGGATCTAAATGGACAAAAGGGAGGAGAAAAAGGACTTTAAAGGAGCCAAACCTTATAGGGTAGATTCGGCCTCTAAGGAAATAAGGATTACCTAAGTCCCAAGTAAAGGTGCTAGAGGTAATTCAAATACTACAACCCCTAGTAGAGAAATTAAATGTTTTAAATGTTTGGGGAAGGGGCATGTAGCATGTGTTTTTGTCCTAATAAGAGGGTTATAATAGCTAGGGATGATGGAGAAATTATTTCTGAATCAGACCATAGTGAAGATGAAATGCCTCATTTAGAAGATTGTAGTGATTATGATAATGAAAGAGAGTTGTTAATTGCTAAAAGTGGGAGATCTTTAGTTGCTAAGAGAGCTTTAAACTTGAATGTTAAAGAGGAAAGCCTAGAACAAAGAGAAACATATTTCACACTAAATATTTAGTTAATGGGAGAGTGTGCATGATCATTATTGATGGAGGGAGTTGCACAAATGTAGCTAGTATGAGTATGGTTGAAAAGTTAAACTTGGCATGTAAAAAGTATCCTAAACCTTATAGATTGCAATGGTTAATTGATAGTGGAGAGGTTAAGGTCACACACCAAGTTAGAATACCATTTTCTATTGAATGGTACAAAGATGAAGTTTTATGTGATGTTGTGTCCATGCAGGTAGGCCATTTGCTTTTGGGAAGGCCTTGGCAGTTTGATAAACAAGTTTTGCATAATGGGAACACTAACAGATTTTCTTTTTCTTATAAAGGTAAAAAGGTTATTTTAGCCCTATTATCTCCTTAAAAGATTTATGAAGATCAAAAGAAAATATTTAAAAAAAGGAAAGAGGCTTCAGCCAAGAGAGAAAAGGGGAGAGAGGTTTCGACTAAAGGGGTAAGAGAGAGAAAAAGAAAGAAAAGGGGGGAAAAGAGGCCAAAAAAAAGAAACAAAATAAATAAATGGCCCAATTGGTGAGCGAAAACAAGCAAGGAGGAGGAAAAAATAGAACTTTTATGTGAAAACAAGAGAGGTTAAGAGTGCTTTAGCTTTAGGACAACCTTTGGTCCTTATAATCTACAAAGAAGTTTCGTTTTCTGACACTGACCTTAATCTTGATAATTTGTCTCCTATTTTTGTTTCTATTTTACAGGAGTATTCTAATGTCTTTCCTGATGAGATGCCAGATGGATTACCTCCTTTGAGAGAGATAGAACATCAGATTAACTTTGTGCTTGGATTTACCATTCCAAATAGACCAACCTATAAAGTAATCCTATGGAAACTAAGGAAATACAAAGGCAAATGAAAGAACTCATGGAGAAGGGATTGGTGAGAAAAAGCATGAGTCCATGCGCAATGCTTGTTCTTTTGGTGCCTAATAAAGATAGAGCATGAAGGATGTGTGTTAATTACCATGCAGTCAACAAAATCACTGTAAAGTATAGACATTTCATTCCTAGGCTAGATGATATGTTGGATGAATTATGTGATGCTATGTATTTTACTAAAATTGATTTAATGAGTGGATATCATCAAATTAGAATGAAACCCGCTGATGAGTGAAAAATAGCTTTCAAAACTAAATATGGTTTGTATGAGTGGTTAGTCATGCCATTTAGGCTATCTAACGCCCCTAGCACTTTTATGAGACTTATGAACCATGTATTATGCGCATTTTTAGGAAAGTTTGTTGTTGTATATTTTGATGATATACTCATTTATAGCAAGTCTTATGAAAAGCATATTGAGCATGTTAAGTTGGTTTTACAAGCTTTGAGGTTTGAAAAGTTGTATGCTAAACTTAAGAAATACACATTTTGTATAGATAGACTTGTGTTTCTTGGTTTTGTGGTGAGTGCATAGGGTATTAAAGTGGATGAAGAGAAAGTGAGGGTAATTAAAGAATGGCTTATGCCTAAGACTACTTCAGATGTGAGAAGCTTCCATGGCTTGGCAAGCTTTTATAGGCATTTTGTGCAGGATTTCTCTTATATTGCTGCACCATTTATAGAAATAATCAAGAAGGAAGTTGTGTTTAAGTGGGGAGAAGCATAGCAAAAGGCATTTGAAACTTCGAAAGGGAAGTTGTGTTTTGCTCCTATTTTATCTTTACCTAACTTTGATAAGACATTTAAAATAGAGTGTGATTCTTCTGGTGTAGGTATTGAGGCGATTTTGATGCAAGAATAGAAGCCAATTTCTTATTTCAGTGAGAAGCTTCATGGAGCCCAACTCAATTATTCAACTTATGACAAGGATTTATAAGACTTAGTGAGAGCATTGGACGTGTGGTAGCACTAGCTCCTTCCTAAGGAGTTTGTCATTCACACTGATTATGAGTGCCTCAAGCACTTGAAGGGACAAGGTAAGTTAAACAAAAGGCATGCTAAATGGATTGAATTTATTGACCAATTTCCTTATGTTATTCAGTACAAGCATGGTAAAGATAACATTGTTGTTGATGCATTGTCAAAAAGATATACTTTAATTTCTACACTTAGTTCTAAGTTGTTTGGTTTTGAACATGTTAAAGAACTATATGTTGGTGATCTTGATTTTGGTAATGTGTATGCAGTATGTGAGCATCAAGCTTTTGATAAATTTTATAGGCATGATGGATTTTTGTTTAAGGGTGGCAAGCTTTGTTTTCCTAAGTGTTCTATGCATGATTTGCTTGTATTAAAGTCTCATTGTGGGGGATTGATGAGACATTTTGGGGTGCATAAGACTTATGACATGTTAAATGAGCATTTTTATTGGCCTCATATGCGTAGGGATGTGGAAAAAGTGTGTAATTCGTGTGTTGCATGTAGGCAAGCTAAGTCTAAAACTATGCCCCGTTGTTTGTATATGCCTTTACCTGTACCTAGTTCTCCCTGGACTTATATTTCTATGGATTTTGTGTTTGGATTGCCTAAAACTAAACATGGTAGAGATAACATCTTTATTGTGGTAGATAGGTTTAGTAAGATGGCTCACTTTATTGCTTGTCATAAATTTGATGATGCTGTTAATATTGTTGTCTTATTCTTTAGAGAAGTTGTGTGCTTGCATGGTGTTCCACACACTGTTATTTCAGACAGGGATACAAAGTTTCTTTCACACTTTTGGCATGTTTTATGGGGTAAGTTAGGTACAAAGTTGTTATTTTCTATTACTTGTCACCCACAGACAGATGGTCAAATAGAGGGAGTGAATAGAACTTTGGGTACTTTACTTCGTGCTATGGTGGGTAAGAATCTTAAGACATGGGGGGATTGTTTACCTTTCATTGAATTTGCTTATAATAAGAGTGTTCATTCTTCTATTGGTTTTTCACTATTTGAGCTTGTTTATGGTTTTAACCCACTGACTGTGCTTGATCTTTGTCCATTGCCTTTACATGAGCTTTTAAGTTTGGATGGTAATAGGAAGGCAGAATTGGTAAAGACTTTGCATGAGAAAGCAAGAGCTAACATTAAGAAGAAGAACCAGAAGTATACTGAAAGAGCAAATAGGGGAAGAAAACAAGTGGCATTTGCCCCTGGAGATTGGGTTTGGGTATATTTTCACAAGGAAAGATTTCCAAACCAAAGGAAGAGAAAGTTGGAAGCATGTGGTGATGGTCTTTTTCAAGTCTTAAAATGCATCAATAATAATGCTTACAAGACAGATATACCAGGTGAGTATGGTGTTTCTGCTACATTTAATATTTTTGACCTTTCTCCTTTTGATATGGATTCAGATTTGAGAAAAAATCTTTTTGAGGAGGGAGGGAATGATATGGATCCACCATCAATGCCATCAACCACAAAGATCCTTTGAAGATGCCTAGTGGTCCAATTACAAAAGGGCATGCTAAGAAGCTAAAGATGGCTATGTCATCTTATATTTAAGGCTTTGTTATGCAAAAACTTCATGACGAGGCCTTTGAGAAATGTTATGGAGAACTTGAAGGCCAATATAAAGTACGTAGCCTTTTGGAAGTAAGTGAAGGAATTAGGCCAATTTATGTCATTAAGGGCTTATACAACTTTGGGCTTTAATTGCATAAGTCATGTGCTTCATTTAAAAGTCACATGACTTATTTAAGTTGTAAGAAATGGGATAGGCTTGTGGGTTTCATTGTTTGGATTTAGTTTGGTTAGTTTAGTTAGTCTTTTATTTTAGGCTTATAATTCGGCCACCAAGTCTTCCTTTATTAGCTTTATTTTAAGTTGTGTTTAAAACTTAATAATTGGGCTTATTTGTCTTTTAAAGCCCATGGGGAATTCGGCCATTACTTGTTAAAGGCCTTATTAGAGTTTGTTTTGAATTTAAAGAGTTTATAGGGTTAGCTATAGTATAAATAGGTTATGATAAGTTGTGAAATGCATATTTGATTAATAAAAACATTGAGAGGTTTCTCTTTCTTGGCTTGGTCGAATTCTTTAGAGAGAACTGTCAGTTTGCTTACTTTTCTTTTCTATTGCATGAAAAATTTGATTACTTATTAATTATTTTGATAGTGGCAATTTCATCTTCTTTATTAGCCTAATTATTTGTGTTTCCAATCACTTGTTGTTTGGGGTTCAATAGGGAGGGTGTTTATCTAATTTATTTTTGCCATCAAAGTGTATGTTCAAGGGGTTTCGAATTCTTTAGCCTTGGGGTTCTGCATCAAAAACTCATAATCTTTCACAATAGTAATTCTTCATAAGTAATTACAACAAAAGCTATAATCAAATTGAGAAGAATATGTAAAGATGAAAAGTGCGATTTAAAAAAAAAGTAAGCTTTTTCTTTGAAAAGGTTGAAATTTCTTTCCAAATGATATCTAATCATCTAATAGGTCTTACTATATGTATTTATACCTAAAAAATCAATCTTAAATGCTAAATCATAAAAATAGCCGTTTATAGCCATTAGAGGGTAAAACAGTCAATTTTGGGTCCAACTAGCTATTAACTAGCCATTATTTTATCTTGTAGTGCCAGACAAATTTCTGTTCAGAAATCTATCCAGATTTCTAATGGTAAATTTCTAACAAATCAAATTCTAAAACATTTTCTGAAATAAAGTCAAAATTTAATTTTATGACTTAAAAACATTTTTATGCAATTTTAAAACTTAGAAAATGTATGCATGAGAGATAGATTATACCTCAATTTGATCTTACATTTGAATATCCTAATTTCCTATAAACTATAATATTTTTCAACTTGAGTCTTCATACATCCATCACAATCTTCATCTTTGATATTTGCATTAGAAAGACATATAGAATTTCCTACAGAAATAAGTTTAGAGCAGAATTCACACTAAAGTTTATTTAAGATTTGAATATTATCAAAATGTGGATATGGCCTTGAGCCAACAATCTCCCCTTTTTTGTTGATGATAAAACCTTAATAAACTTTACGTAGAAGTCTATCTAGGTTAGTCTTAAAAAGTTCCCACTGAATATATGCATGGGGATATTTATAGAAAAATAAAATCCTGTAAAAGTTGACTATAAAAACCCCTAATCAATAAGTATAAAGAGTATAATAAAATTTATCGTAAAAAAAATTGCATAGAAGAAATATAATCATAAACATACAATGTTCAAGCATCACATATTGTTTGTTCCCTTTCTTGTCATCAAGAAAAAAGAAAGCAAAAACAATCATATCAAAATAAGAGTAGCATCCAAGATAAAGCAAAAAAAAAATAGCAACATGTTTATAACCTAACATAATGTTTTAGGCAGACAGACAAGCCAAAAAGATCAATGATCGACATCAATGGGGGGAGAACTACTACCAGGTTCCCCAGGCTTAGGAGGATTTTTATCTCTTAAAATGGCATGGAGAGCAGACTTGTAACGAGGCAAGACAAATGATTCCTTCGGAGGGGAAGCCTTCGCACAACTGTCTTGAACTGGCTCACTCACTGAAGAGACAGAAGCACTAATGATTGTAGGAATTAAATCAGCAATGGAGGCAAAAAGCTTACTCATTTGATTGAAGAGAGATGAGGTAGAAGAGAATTTAGTTTGAAGTTCTAATAGCTTCTGTTTCTCCAAGATATAACAGGAATCAATGGCAATAACTGTAGGAGGCTCTTCATCAGATTTAGTTTTGGAACTGGAAGATTTCTTAATAGGAGAGCTCGCAAGCACTTGATTTCCAAAAGAAGCATCAGATTTATGCATCACATTTATGCTCAAATTTGGCCTCATATTTCTCTTTAGATTCAGCATCGGATTCTTCATTACAAATAGCTTTAGATTTGTCTCTAGATTGACCATCAGACTCTTCATTAAATTTATCTTCAAAATTGTTCGCCGACTTATTTGCAGATTCACCATCAGATTTTTCGTCAGACTACTTATCAAAAAGTTGCTTGCTATCAATATAATCAAATTTTTGTATCCATTCTGGGTCTTGAGGTCTATTGATTTTCACACCCTTAGATGCTTGCATACAGGCAAGAAATTGAGCAATATGCACTTGAAAATTAGCATCCATAGGCAAAGACTCAACATGCATAGTTTCTTTACCTTTCCTAGACTCTTTGATAGATACCTTTTTCAATTTTAGAGCAGGTTTCTTAATAGATTTTCTCTTTCCTTTATGAACTCTTTTAAAGGCCTTTTTGTAAAACACAAAGCCAATCTTCTCAATCTTATAAGCCTCAAACTTAACATCATCATCCATAATATGCCAGTGCTTAAACAACCGAGTTAAAATCAAGCTATAAGGTTTCTTCTCTTTAAAAGATCGAATAGCTATGTAGTTAAAAATTAAAAATGGCAAATTAAAGGCTTTGCTATTGTGAAAATGCCATAAGAAAACAATATCAAAATCTGATAAATAGGACATACTCCTAGCACGTGGAGTAACATATTGGCTCATGCATTTTGTCAAGATTCTATATTGTGCTAATAAATTTGATGCTAATGGACATTTAGTGGCTTTCCTACCATTACTAGAAATAAAACTTAAAAATCCATCTTTATCGAACTCTTCAAACTCTAAAATGTTACTATTACTGCGAGTGCATTTAGAACCAGTCAAGGGCATCAAAAATAACTTGGCAATTAAAGATGGACTTACAGTAAAGATGGAACCTTTCACCTTCACTTTGAAACTTTCAGCCTCAGTTTCAAACTGAGAAGCATAAAAATTCCTTCACCAAATCGGGATAAAATTTGCTACTTTAATATTTGAAGAAGGTCTTCCATTTTTGCTTCTCAATCTACTGAGCAACATCAGAGGCTGATTAAACTAATTCATCCCATACAATAACCTTTGATGGCAGCAATGATTGAGTTGTAATCATAGGGGTGGAGGATTTTGAGGTTTTGGTTCTTAATTTTGTAACTATGGACGAAATGGTCTTAGGTATGGGGGACAGAGTGGCTGGAAATGAAGGAGGGGGCATCAAAAAAGGTGAGGGACTCCATCGAGGGTGATGCTTGGCACGGGTTTTGGAACGGCCTATGGAAAAAGAAAAATAGAGCGATGGTTGAAGAAGAAGACCAATTTAGGGAAACAAGGGAGAAGGCATCGTCGATTTTGAGGGGAATAAGATAAATGACAATTTTTTATCTTAAAGTTAAAGTAGGTGACTGTTTGCTTTTGGGTTTAAGGTGATTTTGTTTTTAAGAAATTAAAGAGACTTAAAACCAATAACTGTAGCCTTAAAATAAATAAATAAAATATTTTAAGATGTGAAGTGAAAAGATTTGACAAGAGATGACATCTGCAAAAGTTAAATAGTGAAAATGCATGGGAAATTGTAATGGTGTGAGTACCAAGAGGCGGGAAAGAAAGTAAGAAAAATATATAAAATTGAATGACAGGGCTACCCCTATGATATTTGAATAAAATTCAAAGCATGTAGGGGTAAATAAGACATTTTAATATGTTTGACTACTTTATCTCCTATTTTAACCAAACCCGCACATTACCCTTTTAAAAAAATTTTTTGGACAATCTTTTCCAAATTAAATAGATTTCTTTTTAAAAGTGTTTCTTAGTCCTCTTTTTTGAAAGACATGAACATCAAAAAACCAAATAACAAAAGGACTTTGTTAGCTTTTTGGAAAAAGAAGAAAAGCATAATTCTCCCCCACCCCCTCCCCCCTCGTTTTTTTCTTTTATTTTTAATGAAAATCATAAATAAACATTTTAAATTTTTTATTTAGCTTTTTAAAGGAGATGAAAAATTCTTTTATTTTATCCATTTACAAGAGATGAACCAAAAAGAATTTTTTTTTTAGTCTTTGGGAAAAAGATGAATTTTCCTTTTAGCCAAATTTTTTAAAAGGGACAAACATTAAACAAAAAATTTTCTTTAATTCTTTTGAAAAAGAAGAACACTAAAAAAATATTTATATCAAGATTTAGAAAATACCCATTCCAAGCTTTCTTCTTAGTTGACAAAATCTTTCTTCTTTGAAAGGCTTTGTAAAGATATCAGCTATTTAGTGTTCTGTAGTGACAAATTTCAGCAAGATATCTCCTCTTTGCACATGATCTTTGATGAAGTGATGACAATTTTCTATTTGCTTTGTTTTTGAATGGAGAATTGGATTTTTGGTAAGATTTATAGTACTTGTGTTGTCACAAAATATTGGCATTTTGTCAAATTCTATCGCATAATCTTTTAATTGTTGTCTGATCCATAAAATTTGAGCAACACATCCACCAGTTGCTATATATTCTATCTCTGGAGTAAACAAAGCCACATACTTTTGTTTTCTGCTTGACCAAGTAATTAGAGAGCTTCCCAAAAAATGGCATGCACCAGAGGTGTTCTTTCTATCAATTCTACATCCAACGTAATCAGCATTATAATATCCAATCAGGTTGAAAGAAGTATTCTTTAGATACCATAAACCTAAGTTCTATGTTTTTTGCAAATATCTCATGATTCTTTTTACTGTAGATAGGTGGGACTCTTTTGGAGCTGATTAAAAGTGGGTGCATAGACACACACTAAAGTGATTATCTGGCCTACTTGCTGTAATGTAGAATAACAATCCAATCATCCCTTTATATAAATTTTCTTCAACATTTTTGCCTTTCTCATCTTTTTCCAACTTAATAGATGAACTCATTAGGCTACTAGCATATTTTGCATCATACATTTTGTATTTCTTTAGTAATTCCTTGGTGTATTTTGCTTGGCTAATAAAAATACCATCTGAACATTGATTGTTTTGGAGACCCAAAAAGAACATTAGCTCACCCATCATTCTCATTTCGAATTTCTTTTTCATAATAGCTTTAAACTCCTTACACAAAGAAATGTTAGTAGAACAAAAAACTATATCATTAACATATATTTGAACAATTAAAATATGAGATGATTTATGCTTGATAAAAAGGGTATTATCTACTTTTCGTCTATGAAAACCATGAGCTAGTAGAAAACAACTTAATCTTTCATACTAAGCTCTAAGAGCTTGTTTCAAACCGCACAAAGCCTTTTTAAGTTTGTAAATAAAATCAACATTTTTAGAATTTTCAAAATCAAGGGTTGTTCAATGTAAACTTCTTCATTTAAAAAACCATTTAGAAAAACACTTTTAACATCCATTTGATATAATCTAAAATTTTTGAAACATGCAAATGCACATAGAATTCTAATAGCTTCTAATCTAGCTACTGGTGCAAAAGTTTCATCGAAATATATACATTTCTCTTGATTGTAGCTTTGAGCCACTAATCTGCCTTGTTTCTGATGACATTACCTTACTCATACAATTTATTTCTAAACACCCATTTTGTTCCAATGATAGAATAATTTGAAGGTCTAGACACCAAATGCCAAACTTTATTTCTTTCAAACTGATTTAACTCTTCTTGCATAGCAATTATCCAAATATCATCATTTTTAGCATCAATAAAAGTTTTAGATTCAAGTTGAGAAACAAAGGCAACATTACCACAATATTCTCTTAATGCTCTTCTTGTCATCATTCTTTCAAATGGATCAGTTAATAACTTGTGAAATCTCCAATCTCTGGGCAATTCTGTTAGTGTTTCAGATTGCTGTTTTGTTTGATTTTTTGGTACATTTTTGTTGTGTTTTTTGGCTCCTTTTTTGATTGAATTTCTGGTTCATTTTCTGCTTCTTCATGTTGCTCCAGAATTCTATCATCCGGATCTGGTTGCTAATCTATTGACTTTTTTGTTTCAATATTCTTTTAATTTTTGTCACTTTCTTAAAACTTGTTTCATCATCAAAAGAATTCCTTTCTCCAAGATTTATGTTAATAAAATCAAATTTAACATTTATTGATTCCTCTACTTTATGTGTTCTTCTATTAAAAAATTTATATGCTTTAGAATTTAAAGAATAACCCAAAAAATATACCTTCATCAGATTTCGCATCAAATTTAGCTAGGTTATTTTTATCATTAAAAATAAAACACTTACAACCAAAAGATTAGAAGTAGCTGATGTTTGATTTTTTTATCTTTTCATAGTTTATATGGAGTCTTTTTGAACACTTTTCTGATCAAAATTGTGTTCAAAATGTAGCATGTAGTGCTGATTGCCTCTACCTAGAAATACTTTGGCAAGTTGTTCTCATTCAGCATCATTCTAGCCATTTCTTGAAGAGTTTTGTTCTTCCTTTCTACAACACCATTCTACCGTGGTGTTCTTGGAGCAGAAAAGGTATGACTTATCCCATAATTGTTACAAAATTCTTCAAATTTTTTATTTTCAAATTCTCTTCCATGATCACTTCTAATGCTTGTGATTTTGTATCTTTTTCATTTTGAATCTTCTTACTCAATTTTTTAAAAGCTTTAAATGCCTCATCCTTATGAGTAAGAAACATTACCCATGTATATATGGTGTAGTCATCCACCACATTAAATTCATATGATTTTTCACTAATACTTGAAGGACTTATAGGTCCAAATAGATTCATATGTAAAAACTCCAAAGCTTTCTTAGTGGAAATCTCATTCTTAGATTTATGTGAACTTCTGGTTTGTTTTTCAAGTTGGCATGCCTTACATACATGATCTTTACCAATCTTCATTTTTGTCATTTTCTTCACCAAATCTTTCCTTACCAGCTTTTCTAAAGCATGAAAGCTTGCATGCCCCAATTTTTTGTGCCACAAGATACTTAGATCTTCTTTAGAAATTAGACATTTAGCTTCACTTTTCTAAATATCTTCTAGGCTTACCAAGTAGATATTTCAAGATCTTTGCCCTTTTAGAATAGATTTTCCAATTTCAACATCTTCTACTCTACAATAATCTCCTTCAAAGATAACTCTTTTCTTCTTGTCACAAAGTTGACTAATGCTTAACAAGTTATACTCTAGACCTTCAAGAAGAGAAACATCTTCAATAATTGGATTAGTTCCAATAGTTCCAATACCAATGATTTTTCCTTTTCTATTATCACCAAAACTGATAGAACCACCTATAGATTTTTTCAGTTTAGAAAACTTAGTTTCGTCTCATGTCATATACCTAGAGCAACCATTATCCATATACCACTTTTTTCTCTTGGCGCTCCTTAGGAAAATCTGCAAAGAAATTAAGTGTTTTTAGGTACCTAACTTTTCTTGGGTCCTTCATTGTTAGTTAACACATTTGTAAAATTTGTAACCACCAATTTCTGATTGGTTAAATTAGCATTCTTTTTATAATAATAGAATTTCGAAATATGTCCTTTTCTACAGCAATAAAAGCATGTAACAGAAGAGTTAATTCCCATTTTATTATATAAATATTTTTTAGGCTTTTTTCTAGGTGAAATTTTTATGATTGCTTTTTGATGTACTTGCATAAGTTTTATGAATAGATTTCAACGGAATTTTCATTACATACACAAATCTATTTTCCTTTCATATTGCATTTTTCTTTCAAGGAGATATATTTACCTTCCAAGTCAGATACTTATTTTTTAATTTGATTTGTATCTCTTTAACATTTTCATGCTCCACACATAATGCATCGAATTGCTTCTTCATTTATATATAAGTCCTTTTAAGTATACAATATTTGTGATGCAAATTTTTAAAGCACTCAAGCATTCTTTCATATTCATCACCATTTTTATTTGAATCAAAATTTGAGTCAAAATCACATACCTCTAATTTTTTTGCATTGTTTTCAGGTGATCTTCTATCAGAAGCAACATTCTATTCTATATCATAATTAGAGTTTTGCTCTTCATGATAAGAAATTGCCATAAGACCAACATCATTAGAATTTGCAAATTTTGGTTCACTTGTGCAAGAGTCTTCATTGTAACTCCATGTAGCTTTCATATCTTTCTTTCTGAACTTCTTCTTTTTTCTTTTTAGATTTGGACACTTAGATTTGATGTGACCAAGTTTGTTGCATTTATAGCACACTACATCTCCAACAGATTTTGATGAGTTTTCTGCTTTATAATGAGAGAATTTCTAATGCTATTTTCTATACGATTTTTTGCCTTTTCTGTATAGCTTTTTAAACTTCTTTGTAATCAAGGCCATCTCATCACCACCTGTAGAATAATCACTTCCAAATTCTACTTTGAGAGCAATAGCTTTCAATTTTCTATCTTTTTCTGCATCTTGAGACTTAATGTAAAGCTCATGAGAAATAAGAGATCCACAAACATTATCAAAATTTAAAGTACTAAGATCCTTATCCAACAGAATTGATGCTTTTGCTTTCCATCTAGGTGTTAGATCTCTAACAAGCTTAGCAATTTTATTATGTTTATCAAGTTTCTTACCAAGAGCTTTAATTTCATTAGTTAACTTAACATATCTATTAATTACCTCATAAATTGACTCTTCTGGCTTCATTTTGAAAGCTTCATAATATAAGAACATGAAGTCTAGTATCTTTAACTTGATTTATACCTTCATATGTAGCTTGTAGCTTATCCTATATTTCTTTTACTGTATCATGATATGAGCCTAAATAGCTCATATTTAATCCATGTTTTGTTATCAAAATAATATTTTGTTATATTAAATTGTGTTAGAATTAGGTTTGTTTAATGTTTTTTGTCAAGTTTTATGTATGTAGGAGAAAATGGAGAAAATGTGAAGAATGAGCCTTGTAGCGAGCACGAAAAGTATCGCGAGGGCGATGAGTGTCGCAAGCGCGACAAGGGAAGCGGGTCTAGGGCAAGAGATGATAAAGAGAAAGGTGCAAAGAAGGAAACGTGTCTTGTCGCGAGCACGACAGGAGGCGGTTAAATGCGATTGATCTAGAAGAGTCATTTGAAAAGTCACCAAGTTTCATCAAGGGTTGCAACCATATGGAGGGGCACTTGAAGGGACTTGATTCTTGGAAAATTATATATACCCTGAAAGTTATTTCAAGAAGGATATAGAAAAAAAGGAATCTATCATTTATTTTTCTTATTTGAAAGTGTAATTAGAGAAAATAGTTGTAGGTTTTAGTTTTATTTTTATGGCTTGAAGAGAAGGCAAATACAATGAAGAAGACTACACTTGGTGAAAGGAAGAAGGGTTGAGAGATCTCCTTCTTTTACTTTTAATCTTTACTTCTTCTTTGTTATTATTATGAATACTTTTTAGGAACTTGAATGTTGTTATTCATATTTAATAATTTCTCTTTCATTTATCTTTATATGTAGTATTTGTTATTAAAAGTTTATTAATATCATTATAAGTTAAGGAAGATGACCTTAGATGTGCAATTCCTTCTCTGAAAATCATCATAATGGTCATAAATAAGGGAGTTAGCGAGAGCAACATCTTATTAAAAGTTAATAGGAAATTCATTATCAAAGCATAGTTTGAGAGATCACATGTGGAGATAGTTGTTATAGGTTGATTTTTATTCTTTGAATGTGTGTTTATGTAATTCTTGTCTAAATGTGAGAGCTGCGATTTAGAACCATAAATGCATGTTTAAGGCATAATCTAGTCTAGATGTGAGAGCTACGACATAGAACATTATTCCAACTTGGCTTGCGTGATAAAGATTGAATTATTAATAAGAAAAAAAGATCAAATTCCATAATTATGTATATGTTATATTCATCTTATTCATAAGTCTTCTCGGATTATCATTAAAGTAGAAAAATATTTAATTTAGTGTAGTGTAGTGTTAATAATAGTTTTTACTTGTAAATTAATGAGCATTGTAAACAAGATTAAAATCTAATAGTAATAGTGTACAATGTTAATCAATATTCCTCGTGGGATCGATATCTGAAGTACTATAATCGGCACACCGTATACTTGCGGTATTTAAGCTTTTAGAAAAACCATATCATATCACATGCAGAAACTTTGTTGAATTCATTTGTATGTAGCGAGCAGAAAAGTATACTCATAGCTTTAGAATTTAGTTGCATTTATCTCTTTTCAGCTTCTGTGAACTCTTTTCTGGTTTTTGGTACTGTAGTAGATTCTAAAGCACCTTCTTCATCAAATTTCTTTCGTGGATGCTCATATCCATCTTTAATAATATCCCAACAATTAATATCTTAAGATTGAATAAAGTGCCTCATGAAAACCTTCCAAAATTGATGGTTTTCACCACTGAACATTGGAGGACGATGGACAAAATATCTCTCTTTAAATGGAGCAGCAATTGGGGAACTACTAGATTCGGTTATTTTTAGGATCACTCAAGGAGATTAAGCCTTAGAGAATAAAGAACCGCTCTGATACCAAATATAGGTCCTGAAAGACACTCAAGAGGGGGGTGAATTTGGTGTCTTAAAATTTTTTTGCCAAATTTTAATGTGACAGAATTTTATGCAAGAACAGATTTTTGACTGAAAATGTAGAAAATGGAAGACATAATAGAAAAGCAGAGTAGACATAGAATTTATTATGGTTCAGCCTTAATGCCTACCTCCACTCCTCAAAAATTACTCTTGAGCATTATTCTCTACTCTTAACTCTTTTAAAAGGCAAGAGTCAAAACCAATATACAAGTCTATGTATATCTACCCACAATTTTTTTCCCAAAGTGAAAAATTAAAATACTTACTAGAATTTTACCTTAGGTTCTAGTCAACCTAAACTCACAATCTTTCACAATAGCAATTCCTCACAAGTAATTACAACAAAAGTTATAATCAAATTGAGGAGAATATGTAAAGATGAAGTGCAATGATGAAAAGTGAGATTTAAAAGAAATAAGCTTTTTCTCTTAAGAGGTTGAAAATTTTTTCTAAATGATATCTAACTATCTAATGGGTCTTACTACATGTATTTATACCCAAAAAATTAATCTTAAGTGCTAAATTATAAAAATGGCCGTTTATAATCATTAGAGGGCAAAACAGTCAATTTTGGGTCCAACTAGTCGTTATTTTGTCTTATAGTGGTAGATAAATTTTTGTTCAGAAATCTATCCAAACTTCAAATTCAATTTCTAACGAACCAAATTCTAAAACATTTTCTGAAATAAAGTCAAAATTTAATTTTATGACTTAAAAACATTTTTATGAAATTTTAAAACTTAGAAAATGTATGCATGAAAGATAGATTATGCCTCAATTTGATCTTACATTTGAATACCCTAATTTCCTATAAATTAGAATATTCTTCAAAGTAAGTCTTCATGCATCCATCACAATTTTCATCTTTGATATTTGCATCAGAAAGACTTATAGAATCTCCTGTAGAAATAAGCTTAGGGCAGAATTCACACTAAAGTTTATTTAAGATTTGATTATCATCAAAATGTGGATATGATCTTGAGCCAACAAAGATGATTATAACAAAGCCACTGAGACTTAACAGTAATTAGGGGTGGAAAAAAATTGAAAAAATCGTTAAATTGGTAGTTTAAACCGAATTCAAATCAGTTTATGTTGTTAAGCCTTGACTTAATATCGATGAAAATAGAATTTAATGATCTAATATGACCAAATAAAAGTTTAAAAATTTAAATAATAAAAAATATATAAATTCAGGACCTGATGATGAATTTTGCCAATTAAGTAAAACTTAGAAGCTCTCCACTTTATATTAAAGTGACCACAAGGATTTTACCAACGGACCCAAATCGTAGCTTTTAACGAAAAGAACGCATTCGTAGCTGAAAGCTAAAATACTGTGGCTAAAAGTTAAAAGCACAGTTGCTAAAAGTAAAACATCCACCGGCTGGCAAAGAGAAATTACCGTCTTTAAATGGAAAAAATCGTGGCTGAAACTGGGAATTTCCGTCTAAAAGTTAATTCCGTTGCTTATAGGATATATACGTAGCCAAAAGTGTAATTTTACATGCTAGATGTAAAATATTTTGTCGCCAAAAATTTAAATACCCGTTCTTTAAAGTAAATATATCGGTCGTTAATGAGACGGATTTCTCTAACAGAAAGTGTTTGGAATGCTAATTATCTGAATTTCTAATTTGGATGTATCAGTTGTTTGTAGATTAATATAGTTTCAAGGGTAATTTAGTTATAGTTTTCCTTTGTTTTTTTCAAGAAAGAAAAAGATGTAAAAATTAACAATAAAAAAGTCTAACGTGTTTTTTAAATCGGCATGTCAATTTCTTAGCAATTTATATAAAATGGGACATAATTTAAAAATATTTTGTTTAATATAAGTGAAACTCTCTTTTTGAATAAATTACATTAGTTTATTTCTCGCCCCCTAAATATTACCAAAATTTTGTTTGATTCGTTGATCATAATTTTTTTAGCTCTTAAAGTAAGGTGAACTTTTATAATTGGAAAATGATCTGAAAAATATTTTTTAATTCCCAACCAACCGATAATCAATTTTAGGATCTTGATTCCATAATTATGCGGAGCAGTAACTCAATCAAAGGCTAGAATCTTCCATTGCGATTATGGAGTGAGGACTAAAGAGGTTATAGTGGATTAAGGACATATGTCCCACTCAACACATGGCTATGATATAAAACTATACACACACACATGTACAAAAAGATGGAACATTTTCTGAAAAAATACAAAATTATTCTTAGCAACTATTATCTATGATTTTACATAAAATTGAGATTCACCTAACAAAGGCAATGAATCCATTCAAATCCAAATTGTTGAAACAAAACCCTTTAAATATGTTATTACCCAATATTAAATCTCATATTACCCTTAATACTTTACATTATTTTCTTTAATAAAAAAAATTTCCCTTAAAATAATGCAATTTACAAGTATAAATTGTAACAAAGAAAAACATTTACATATATAGAATAAATACCAAAAATAAAACAGAGATATTATGCTAAAACGGTACAAATCATATATAAACTTTCTTTAAAATAATATAATTTCTTAATTTATAAATAGGAATATAGCATAGAAAAAAATATTACTCGTGAAATTTAGACAATAGCAAGCAAAAGAGAGCAAAAAAAAAAAAATATGGGCCCTAAAACATGTTTCAATTTTATATTTCTACTTTTATCATTGATTTTCAGAGTTGAAGCTCAATCCACAGTCTTTGATGTTACAAAATTTGGTGCAAAAGCTGATGGGAAATCAGTTATTAGCAAGGTAAAACTGCAAAATCTCATTCTTAAATAGGAACTTGTATAATATATATATGTTTTACAAACTTTTTTGGCTAAATATATATTTGTATATATTTTTCATAGGCTTTATTGAGTGCATGGAACCAGGCTTGTGCAACACAAGGTCCAAGCGCAGTTGTGATACCGAAAGGGCTATATTTTTTAGCCCCAACTGATTTAAAAGGTCCTTGTAAAGGTCCTAAAATGCTTCAAGTTAGAGGAATGTTAAAGGCACCAAACGTGATTCAAGGGGATTCTTGGATTCGTTTTCAATATATTGATCAATTCACATTATTCGGTGGTGGTATCTTTGATGGCCAAGGACAACTTGCATGGAAGCCAAGTAATTGTGGCCACAATGCAAATTGCAAGCCACTTCCAATTGTAAGCCCTTTTCCCCTTTTCGCAACCTATGTTTTTTGGTTTGCACCGAGCGTTGTACAACGTTGGATAGATTGAAAAATAATGCATGGAATCTTTGCCTTTTTTATAATAGTATTAATATCATTTCTTTCCTTGAAAAAATTGATGAACAGAGTTTACGATTTTATTTTATCACCAACAGCAGAGTTGAAGGTGTGACTTCTTTGGATAGCAAGAATTTCCATGTGAATGTGATAGGTTGCAAAAATCTCACTTTTGAACGCTTCACGATTCGTGCGCCTGGCGATAGTATCAACACTGATGGAATTCACATCGGACGATCAAATGAGATCAATATAATTGATTCCCGCATTGGCACTGGTGATGATTGCATTTCCCTCGGCAATGGCAGCGAACAAATACATATCACAAGAGTAACATGCGGACCAGGACATGGCATCAGTGTGGGAAGTTTAGGAAAGTATAAAAATGAAGAGCCTGTGTCTGGAATTTTTGTGAAGAACTGCACCTTTTCGAATACTGATAATGGTGTAAGAATTAAGACTTGGCCTGCATCATACGGTGGCCTCGTATCTGATTTGCATTTTGAAGACATTATCATGAACAATGTAAGGAACCCTATTATTATTGATCAGCTATATTGCCCATGGAAGCAATGCAATTCAAAGGTACTAACTTGAAATATTTTTCAATATACTAGCATAAATTTTTGCACGTTGCAAAATATTGCACCAACTAAAATATATTGAATATTTTTTTTTGTTTTTTTGTTTTGTTTTGTTTTGTTTTTTTTTTTTTTTGTAGATTCCATCAAAAGTTAAGCTGAGCGGTATCAGCTTCAAGAATGTTAGAGGCTCATCTGCGACTCCTGAAGCAATTGAACTCATTTGCAGTGCAAGCTTTCCATGTGAAAAGGTGGAGCTTGGCAACATTGATCTTGCGTACACAGGAAAAGGAGGCCATGCAAGATCCATATGTGCCAATGTTAAGCCTATTTTTACAGGGATGGTGTCTCCACCAGCATGTCAAAACGTTATTACATCATATTTATAAAAGTATTACTTTCTATTTATTAGAAATAGCAAAAAAAATTTTCCATGTCAGCGCCAAGATGTCCAACACATTTCTTAATTAGTAGGTTCATTTTATATGTTAATTTAAGATGTCAAGAATGAAATGTCTATCAATGTAATAAAATTCTTACATCTTTTCCCTTATAATTCTGACAATTGAGTATTTTTTTTGTTTCAGTAATTATTAATCGTTGTTTATTAACCATTTAGCGTACTGAACTTGAACTTGAACTTGAATTGTTTTACTGAAAAAGTTCTAAACGAGTAGATCTCGATTTCACCTGCAGAGTTAGCTAAAAAAAAAAAAAAAGTTTGGTGGCTTAGGAATAAGAGTGGGTCTCCTAGCACCGCATAATCGGGCCAAGCAAAATGAACGTCTATGGCTTATTTTGTTTGGATAAGTCAGCGGTCCAGGCTGAAAAAAGGACAAAAAAAAAACGGAAAACAAAAAAATTATGATTAATAAAATTGGATTTAAATTTAATGTATAGTTAATTAGTGATTGACGATTAATCAGTTCTCTACATAAATATGAGTATATTTTATATTTTAATCACCAAAAATAAATTTGTCAATATTGATTAGTGATAAATTAGTGTTAAATTATTTGGTTATTCTAAAACACCTATGTAAGTTTTTTTATTGTATTCATATTAAATTGTATATTTTTATTTGTACTTTTATATTTAAAAATTTAATTATATTTTAATTTTATGGATGCATGCATTTTTATATAGTATATGATAGTTGTATATGTATAACTTTTTTAACTATAAATCAACTGTATTAATAGTTAATAGACTGAATTTAAACTTGAATTTTGAAAAATACATTGGTAATGAAATTGGATTTTTCTACTTCCTTCTCAACCCAAAACTCGCCCATTAGCCAAAATGTACGCCCAATACATTATTAATGTTTACCTTGAAAAACAACAATGCATATAAGCTACTAAGAATATACCAGAACAGGAAAATGTATGAGGAATACGAAAAAATAAAAATAAAAATAAAAATAAAAATAAAAATAAAAATAAAAATAAATAATAATAATAATAATAATAATAATAATAATAATAATAATAAAAAATTCTGCAAAATATTTTTTAAAAAAAAATCTATAAACTTTAATATCTATAATTTTTGGTTACATGCTTGAAAATTTCTATAATAGTTTCAAATGATATCTTAAATAGAAGATCATAGGAGAGGTTTTTAAGGCTTGTTTGAAATATAAAGAATAAAATTTGTAGTGTAATAAACTAAGATAAATATTTAATTAAATATATTGAAAACTTATTAGCTATACATTAAGAATCCGATATAAAACAAGCACTCGAACATTAAATTATGTTCCATACAAAGTAACATTAAATTTTCCATTCTATGCTCGTCAAATTCTAATTTTAATATTGGGTTACAGTTTTGTAAAAATGTCCTTAGCTTTCTATATTAATCTTTTTAATAAATAGAAATTGACTTAAATATTTTTATTTTAATACAATCAAGCCCATGTTTCTATAATTTTAAATTTAATTATGTGAACTCATATAGTGATGTGAGAGCTCAAATGTTTGACATGCAGCTCACAAATGAAATTGGAATTTTAAAAAATAAGCAATTATTTTAAAAATAATGCAAATATCTACATCTATTCAAGATTAAAAAATAATATATAAATAAATAAAAGTATAAGAGATATGTATGTATTAACTCAGTAAAACTTATTCCAAAATGAAAAAAAAATTGGTAAAATGCATACTAAATCCCTTATACATTTTTTTTCTATTGGATCTTCAAACTATAATTTGTTCGGATTGTAACCTTAAATTTTTATTTTAACATATAATTGATCCAAATAAAAATTTAGTAAAATAAAAAATGACTCAATATATATTAAAATTATACTATTATTTTATCTAAATTTAGTAACTCTCTATTTAATATGAATAAAAATAAAAATTTAAAAATTCGACCATACCAAATAAAATTTAAGAATTCGAATGCTTGATAAAGATAAATTACCGTCATTAAATGGAAAAAATATCCGGCGCTCAATATGAGAAATTCCATCACTACAAAGCTAAATCCGTTGCTACTAGATCAATACTTCGCTAAAAGTTTAAGTTTCCACACGAGATTGAAAATATTTGTCGCTAAAAATTTAAGTTTCCACACTAGATGTAAATATTTGTCGCTAAAAGTTTAAATACGTACATGGCCTACAACTTCAGAAATAAAACTAAATGTGTGGTGGTGTAACTGAATATTATCATCCACATCTATTGTTCCTTATATTAATACAATGTATACTTAGGGTTAGTGAATAAAAGTACGGACCAAATCTTTCATATTCTTTTGGCTATTGATATGTCACCATACTACATGTTTTGTTAGTTAATTAATCCCTCTGTGTCTCTGTTTTGAAATCAAGAAAAGAAAGACAAACAACTAAAAGTAAGTAGTTAGTGATCATGTCATATGAAGATGGGGCTCTACTTTGAAAGAATGATAGGTTGAAGGAAAGCATCCAACTAATCTTGCATTTCATTTATTTTCTTACATCTATTCTTAACCTAGTTGCAAGTTGCCTACTCTTCATTCATCATCCATCAAAGGCAACTCTTTCTATAACCTCGCCTTTTATAATAGGTGTGAAATCATTTTCGAATATATTTTTATTTAATTTGCTTATTACAAGACATCTGATTTTAACTCAGGATGCATGTCTACCAGTGTCTCACACTTAAACAACCAATAAAATAAAGACCAATGAATCATATATTGTTCAAGTTAAATACTATTCATAATTCATTATATGTTTTAGAATTGTGAATTTGTCGCCTATAACACCAATTAATTGCAGCCCTATAAATTGAAAATAGATATGTATCCTTAATTTTTGTAGCACTTTTACATTTGGGAGAATTCTCCAGCAGTAGGTGAGCTGGCAAGTATCCGTAGTAGGAGAAGAATTATGTAGTAGTGTTTCATGACGAGATTCAAAAAGGCTAAGTAGTTGGACACACTAAGGACAATTTTGCTTGCTGAAATTACACAATAAAAAACGACCCTTAACCTAAAAGTGAGAAAAGTCAAAGTTGTAGGCAGATTCATGCATATATAATTAATTCATACGAAGGATATTGTAGGAAAGCATGTCAAAATTTTTACAATTTGGGTAGCTGTAGGGATAAAGACATGTGGTTGCTTGTGTTCATTGATCTTTAAATATCATAGAATTTTTACCCAATGACCGTAAAATATCTTTGCTTTTGTTCCGTCCATCTTTTTCTATCACACCTAATTTTGTTCTTATATTGGATTTTACACAAAACACGTAATTAAGAAAGATTTGACTTCTCTACACCTGCTGCAGTGCACCAATTATTAGACTTGTTAATCCAAACTAACTCTATGTCTGGTCTACAACCTAAAATATGCTTACAATCAGAAAGAACTAATCCAAACTCTAAGAAATCATCAAAACTATTATATAAAACAAATGAAATTTTCTGGGCATCAATGCAAATAAGGCCCTTCGAAGGAAGGTTGTTGTCCATTCATTTGAGGATCGCTCGAAGTGCTAAACATTCTGCAATGCGTGGAGGAAAAATCCCTAGCTAATGACCTAGTGCTTTAAAAAAACTACCATTTGTATCCTTAAATATTGTGCCAAAACCACTTCTCCCATGCGTTGAGAACACCGCTGCATCCACTACTCCCAATAGGCACCGGTGATTGGTATGAATTTGGATTGCTGTCCATAGGCACAAAAATACTATTATACACTTCCTTGGCTGCCTTCCATTTACCAAACAAAGTCATGGCTTTATGAACAACAATATGGGGAGCCATCAAAATATTATTCCACAACAAGTTATTCCTTACATTCCACAACTGCCACATTATGCACACATCTTCAAATTTCTCCTGGCACATTGAATTCATCAAATTAGAAAGAACATCATGTAACTAGACAATGACATCTGACACTTCTCCTTGTATTACCCCACACTTAGATTTGTTTCAAAAATGCTAGCTTTTTCTTTTTCTTTTTCTCAATTTTTCAAACGATTTTTTTTTTTTCAATTTTAGCAATTACAAGATATTCTCAAGGTAAATACAAGGTAAATCTCTCACTTGACTTCATCAATGACTTTTACTAAAATTTTTTCACTACACCCAATACAATCATTAATCTCCACATAAATTCATTTAATCCTAAAGTGACCAATTCCATATGGTGAGACAAAGGCTTTTTAGGTTAAATGGTAAAACATTGAGTATAACAAGAAAATATTAATGGTACGCATTAAGCTTACCCTTTTAGGCTCAAATTGGCTTCCAAAAAATATAATTTCACAAGGGTAAGACAAGAGTCTTTTAGAAAGCTTATCAAAAAAAATTGTTGCCTAGATCATTTTCTAAGTTATTTGAGTTGCTTATATGCTTTGAAGGGTGATGAGGAAGGTTCTAGTGCTCTAAATTTTCTTACTTCACTACTTCATTGTATTGTTTTTTTTAAGTTCAAAATTGGTCTAAGTGCTTTCAAGGATTTGGAAACTAACAAATATTTATCAAGCTGAAGGTTAAACTATCTAAAGATTTATTAAACAACATATTTGTTCTCTTGCTAAGCAAAGGTTTTAAACATGTATATTCTTATATCCAAGTTCAACTTGTTCAAAGTTTTGAAGGAAACCGGGGGCAAACTAAGTTTTCATGCAAACTAAATGAAAAAGTGAACTACATAAGTTTTCAATATGTTTTACAGACTTAAGAAAGCAATAGAAATATAAGCAAAACAAAACAAAACACAAAATAATAAAAATCGATTCATGAAAAGGATCAGGAAAGTTAAAAGTCAATCTCATTGAAAGAATGCTACCCCCTCCTTAAAATTTTGCTGTCCACAGCAAATGAAGGCAAACTAAGTTGATGGAGGTGGAGGCGACGGTGGGTTGCGCTCCCAATATTGCTGCACAAATGTCTCCACTATGTTCATGACGCCTAAAACAGTGTCTTGCAAAGTATCCAAACGGATTTGCTGCAAATCCAACCGTTGACTTAGCTGGTTAAAATGAAATTCTCGTTCCGGTATTGCTAGCTCATTGACAAGTGGATTTCCAGCTGGTGCAACTTCTTCATTCGGCCCCTCTTGTGGTTCCTCAATCCTAATGTTGTTTTCTCTTAAATATTCTTCCTGCGTCGCCCAATGACCACAAGGCCTAGGAATCAGAATTTTCATTCTCTTTAGCATCTTATTGTCAATACATGGTTGATCTCCTGAAAGTGATTCTCTATAGATAGGATGTCCTACTGCAATAGCCAAAACCATAGCTATCCAACCAATGGAAATGTTATCGATATTTCCCGACATTTTCTGTAATTCCTTAATCTGATTAGCTATAATTGCCGGTTCATTAATAAATATGCCATATACCATGCATCGGAGGACCATGGCTTAAGAAACACTGATATTACTTGCATTTTTCAAATTGTTATACATACTTTTTGTCAAAAATCGATGGATGATATATCCTTAAACATGATTCCTTAAAGCATGGACCTTACATTGTCCTCCTACCCATGGCTTATTTTGCTCAAGATCTTTAATTCTTTTCCAATTGTCCACAGGAGATGCATCAGCTAATTCGATTGGGGCATCCGACATAAATCCTAAAAATTCTGAAAACTGCCTAAAAGTCAATGAGTATCCCTTATTCCCAAACTTAAAGCCTATTGTACTTGTATCAGCATCTTCTTTAAAG
Organism: Excoecaria agallocha; assembly: GCA_037975025.1. Classification (NCBI taxonomy): domain Eukaryota; kingdom Viridiplantae; phylum Streptophyta; class Magnoliopsida; order Malpighiales; family Euphorbiaceae; genus Excoecaria; species Excoecaria agallocha. Next base: position 12,283,468 of record CM075812.1, read on the forward strand.
TAGCATTCAAATGAATATAAGAAGTCTCGTGCCAAATCTGGATACACCTTGGGTTTCTTGTCAATAAATTGTGTCCATCTAATACGTTGAAGCAATGGGTGTACCTCATTATCCCATAGATTTCCAGCAGAAATATTTAGGAAGTATTGACTTAAATAAGCAGGCTGGACATACGTACAACTGCTAAAATAATCAAACTTATTTACCTTAGCCCTATCCACATAAGATGGAATACGTATACCGGAAGAGCTTGCTACATCAGGATACTTGGTCTGCTTAGGTGCCACTGAAAAAATTTAAGAAATAATGTGAGTGAAACATGACAAACCAAGGACAACAATATATCTAAGGCATGAAAGCGAATGGAAAAATAATATGGAAAGCACATTTAAAATGAAGGGAATAATGAGGAGATTATGGATGCAAGGTATATGATTATGAATCAATGTTATGCACAACAATTATCCAAAATAATGTACCATGACAACGTCAAAAATATAGCCCAACATGCATAGATAAGGTTATGAAACAAACCTGCAAGAGGTGGAAGAAGTGATGATTCATCAATAATGATCAAAAAATAACCAAAGAGTTAAAAATAAGTTAAATAAAAAAAACTCTTTAGGACATTTCATAGAGCATGTTATGTGCACATGTTTGAGCATCAAATTGAAGTGCATAATGAAGAGTATTTTCTATCCAATTGAATATTTAGCATCTATGACATACACATTTGATCCACAATAACTCATATTTGCAAAAGAAACTAATATGATTGCTGGATCTTATATGCAAAATAACCTCAAAAATAAACATGCATAGGTAAAAATTGCAATAAATCACAGCAATGGATGGCATTAAAACATAATTTAAGAGGTAGAGAGAGTAGATACTTACTTGAGAGTGAAGACCCAATCAAATTTGCACAATGTGTGAATGAGGTGTGTGAGTGCTAAAACCCTAGAAAAATGAACAAAATGATGGAAAAAGAAGAAAAAATGAGAGAAGAGAGAGAAAATGGGCAAGGAGAGAGAGAATGGTGGCTGGAGAAGAGAATCGTGGTGGTGAGTGGTGGTGTATAGTCGCGGAGGGTGCTTTGGTGGAGGAGGCGTAGGGGCGTGAAAGAGCAAAAGAAGATGAAGATGTGAAAAAAGATGAAGAAAACAAAACACGTGGGTTTTTATTATAGAGGCAATAGAGGATCACATGGTCATGCATGGGTGTGGACATTCCCTCACGTGGCCACGCATAAGGGAAAATGCAAAAGAACTTGGCAGCATGATTTGGCAATGAAAATGATACATGGGCGTGGAAAAATGAGGAAGCAGAGGATCTATACGTGGCCACGCAAATTGCTAGTGAGGGTTTCACGTGGGCGCGCAAGAATGTTATGGGAGGTAGAATCATTGTGCGTGGGCATGGGTGTTGTAAGGGGAAATCCTCACATAGGCGTGTGTGTCTGTGCTGCCAGTGCAGAAGTGTTATACGTGGCCATGTTAATTTCTATAAAGGATTCACGTAAGTGTGTGCACTCAAGAGGCGATTTTGGCAAATGAAATAGTGGCCTTGTACGTGGGCACCCGATGACCAAGGGAAAAACCTTATATGGCCGTAGGTGAAAGTCTGTGGGAGGCAGAAGCTTGATGCGTGGCCACGTGATCTACAAGGAGAATTCCTCACGTAGACACGGTTGAAAATTTACCCTGAAACAGCTTACTATTTGTTTGCAATATGTATTTCAAAAACTTGACTTCCGAAAACACCCCATGATTTTTATCAATTTAACCAAATCTCCCATTTTGAAACACACATGACACTAAACTTGTTTAGCCTTCTTAAAATTGGATTTTTCCTCTTGAAAATTTAAAACACAGTTTGTTTGAAAACCAAATACCATGAATTGAAACATCTGTATTTTGAAAAAAACTTTTAACCCACTCCTTTCCTTGAATCATGAACCGAAAATACAAAAAACATAAAACTGAAAAATAAACTGTAAAAATAGAGAGAGAAAAGTGAAGTTCCGATTTTAGAGTCTCCAGCTAGACTATCCAAATCACTTTTTAGAGATCTTGAAAAATCATGGTTGCCTCAACAACCACTTTGTGTCCCAATTGATACGGTTTGAGCCAATGTCCATTTACCTTCAATTCACGACCATCTCTAAAATTTTTTATCGTCACTACTCCAAATTTATTGCTTGACATGACTTGATATGGTCCAAGCCATTTTGATTTCAGCTTTCCTGAAAACAAATGAAGATGACTATTATATAAAAGTACTAGCATACCAGGAACAAAATCTTTTACCCTTAAATGTTTATCATGCTAACATTTGGTCTTTTCTTGTAAAGTGCTGCATTGTCATATGACCATTGTCGAATTTCATCAAGTTCGTTGAGCTGTAAGTTTTTCTTTTCTCCTGCATTTCTCAAATCAAAGGTAAGAAATTTTGTAGCCCAATAAGCCTTATGCTCTAATTCTACTGGAAGATGACATGCTTTTCCAAAGACAATTCTAAAGGGGGACATGTCTATAGAGGTTTTAAATGCAGTTCGATAGGCCCATAAAGTTTCATCTAATTTCTGAGACCAATCCTTCCTAGAATTACTAACTGTTTTTTCTAGAATTGATTTTAGCTCCCTATTAGACACCTCTACTTGCCTATTCGCTTGAGGATGGTATGGGCTAGTTATCTTGTGTTTGACTCCGAATTTTCTAAGCAAGGTTTTAAATTGATGGTTGACAAAATGTTTGCCTCCATCACTTATTATAGCTCTTGGTGCTCTAAACTTAGTAAAAAAGTTCTTTCTAATAAATTCAAGCACTATTCAAGCATCATAAGTTCTAGTGGCTATGGCTTCTACCCATTTGCTAACATAATCCACAGCTACCAAAATATATTCGGAACCAAAGGAATTAGGAAATGGTCCCATAAAATCTATTCCCCAAACATCAAAAATTTCTACTTCAAGCACAATATTCATGGGCATTTCATCCCTTTTTAGAAATATTCCCAACCCGTTGACATTTATCACATATTTCAATGAAAGCTTTGACATCCTAAAATAAAGTTGGCTAGAAAAAACCTAATTGGAGGATGATTGCCTCCAACCTCGCCTCCATGGCACTGCTGCATGATAGCTTCTTGTTCTGATTTCGGTACACACCGTTTTAGCACTTGATCCGAGCATATTTTGATAAGGCACGGATCATCCCAAAGGTAATGCTTGGCATCCGCTTTTAACTTTTTCCTTTGTTGCCAAGTAAATCCTTAAGAAGATAGCCACCTGCAAGAAAATTAGCTATATTAGCATACCATGGAATTGAATTGTCATAAGTACAACAAGCACAAATATGTTCATCGGGAAACAAGTCAAAAATTTCTCCCTTTTCTATGCTAGCATGATCCAATCTAGATAGATGGTCAGCTACAAAATTCTCAGCTCCTTTCTTATCCGTAATCTCAATATCGAATTCTTGGAGTAGTAAAACCCATCGGATAAGCCTCGGTTTGGAATCCTTCTTCGCAAAAAGGTGCCTCAATGCCGTATGGTCCGACCACACTGTAACTTTGGACCCTAGGAGATAAGACCTAAATTTTTCGAATGAAAAGACTATCGCCAAGAGTTCTTTCTCCGTGGTTGTGTAATTGACTTGGGCTCCGGTGAGTGTATGGCTTGCATAGTAGATGGTATAGAAAATCTTTTCCTTTCGTTGCCCTAAAACTGCTTCCACTGCATAATCACTTGCATCACACATAATTTCAAACGGTAAGCTCCAATCGGGTGATGCTATGATCGGTGCACTTACTAACTTTTGCTTTAATAGATTAAAAGCCTACAAACACTCAGCATCAAAGTTAAATGTGGCATCTTTAAGCAACAAATTAGAAAGTGGCTTGGCTATTTTAGAAAAATCCTTAATAAACCGACGATAAAATCCAGCATGACCAAGGAAACTTCTAATGCCCTTAACACTAGTCGGTGGGAGTAATTAATCTATCATATCAACTTTTACTTTATCGACTTCAATGCCTTTTTCAGTGATTTTATGCCCTAGGATAATTCCCTCTCTAATCATGAAATGACATTTTTCCCAATTTAGAACAAGGTTAGTCTCTTGACACCTTTTTAAGACCAATGCAAGATTATTTAAACAAGTTTCAAAATCATGACCATAAATTGTGAAATCATCCATAAAAACTTTCATAAATTTTTCAATAAAATCATGAAATATAGCCATCATACATCGTTGAAATATGGTAGGTGCATTACAAAGACCAAAAGGCATTCTCCTATATGCAAATGTTCTATAGGGACATGTAAATGTGGTCTTTTCTTGGTCTTTCGGGGCTATAGGTATTTGTATATATCCCGAATATCCATCTAAGAAACAGTAAAATCTATTCCTATCAATCTTTCTAACATTTGGTCAATAAAAGGCAATGGAAAATGGTCTTTCCTAGTAGCATTATTTAACCTCCTATAGTCAATGCATACTCTCCATCCTGTTACCGTACGTGTAGGAATTAACTCATTATTTTTATTGATTACTACAGTCATTCCTCCCTTTTTAGGCACACTTTGAACATGACTTACCCAATTACTATCAGAAATAGGATAGATTATACATGTATCAAGTAATTTCAATACTTTATTTTTCACTACTTCTTGCATAGTTGGGTTGAGCCTTCGTTGGGGTTGCACCATCGGCTTGAAATTTTCTTCCGTGGGTATCTGATGTGTACAATAGCTGGGCCTAATCCCTTTCAAGTCGAATGTTACCCAATCAATCGCTCCATTATGCTTTTTGAGGACTTCAATGAGCATTTCTTCTTCCAAATCTGTCAATAGAGATGAAATAATTACTGGTTCGGCATTATCATTTAAAAATACATATTTCAAATGAGATGGAAGTGTTTTAAGTTCAGAATCTCCCTTAGGAGGGGACGGTTCATCCTCTATTTTCTCACTTTCACTGTGTTCTTTTTCCAGATTTTGTACCAACTTCTTTTCCTTTTCTTCCAACTCCTCTATTTCTTTGGGATGCATCAAGCATTCTTGAAGCTCATCATTGAGAATGATCTCCTCTTGCTTTATGTTGACACACTCTTGAACATCATCAATAAAGTAAATGGACTCTTCAAAATCATACGAGGGGTGTTTTAAAACCTTATTCACAATGAAAACTATTTCCTCCTTATTGAACCTTAAAGTAACTATTTATCCATGAACATCAAGTAGAGCTCTTGTTGTGTTCAAGAATGGCCTACCCACTATTAATGGCACTTTCCTATCTTCCTCCATGTCCATTACCACAAAATCAATCGGAAAGATGAAATTTCCTACATTCACCAATAGGTCCTCAATAATTCCCTTTGATTTTTTCACCCATCTATCCGCCAATTGAAGTGTTATTCGGGTTTCCTTTAGATCACCTAGGTTCAATTTCCTGCAAATTGAATAAGGCATCAAGTTAATAATAGCACCCAAGTCACATAAAAGCATGTCCAATAAAATTTTCTCCTAATTTACAAGGCAATGTAAAACTAACAGGATCTTCTAATTTTTCAGTAATTTTATTGGTCAATATAGCACTACAATTTTTTGATAATTGAACCGTTCCTATGCCTTCTAGCTTTTTCTTATTAGTGCAAAGTTTTTTCATAAATTTAGCATATTTAGGCATGTGTAATAAAGCTTTAGCAAATGGTAAATTTATATGTAGCTTCTTAAACATGTCTAAAAATCTACTTAATTTTTCATTTTGCTTTTCTTTTCTAGCTAGAACAGGAAAAGATAATTGAAACTCATCAAGCACCGTAGAAACAAGTTTTCTTTACCTTTACCCTTCTCAACCATAGGAGGTACTTTCTCAACATTTTCAGAGTTAGGGATACTTACCTCCGTTGTCGGTTCCATCCTTGAGGGAGAATTCTTACCAATTTCAGTTTTTTCTAACTCATTTCCACTCCTTAATGTGATTGCTTTAGCTTTTTCCTTTAGATTGCGGTCCACGTTAGATGGAAACGTCCCTTGAGTCCGGTTTGATAATGAACTCGCAAGTTGCCCTATTTGATTCTCTAGATTCCTAATGGATTCTTCTTGGTTCCTTATCCAAATATCTTGTGATTTTTATCTAGCATCTTTACTTGCCAAGATTGAGTTTTGGAAGGCCATGAAGTTTGCAATCATTTCTTCTATGTTGGATTTCTTTTCTTGAGGAGGGAGAGGTTGAGATTTTTGAAAATCGAGTGGTTGATAGTATGATTGTGATGGATATTGGTTTGGGTAATATAGTGGAGCTTGATTTTGGTATGGAGGATGATTATTGGGAAGTTGATTATGGCTAAAAGGAGGTCTAGGATTAGGGTTAGAAGAAGAAGCTTGATTTCCTTCCCTCCATGAAAAATTTGGATGGTTCCTCCATCCCAGGTTGTAGGTATTGCTATATGGGTTCAAGGCATTTATTTTTTCTACTATTCCTTCATTATTCTTTATTCCTAGAGATCCTTGAATTCCTGCATAAGCATCAACTTTATTAGATAATATGAAAATATTCTTAACTTTAAGCTCATTTATTTCTCTTAAATGCTCTTTTCTCATTAATTTCATTTGAGCTTTTAATATAGCTACTTCATCAATATTATGAACTTCATGTTTCTTTTGAGCTGCTCTAGAGGTTTCCCATTGAGCATCATTGATAGCCATCTCATCAAGAAGCAAAAATACATCTTCTGGAATTTGGTTCATAAAGCTACTATTTGAGGCTGCATCCAACAAATATCTTGTTGATTGATTGGCGCCTGCATAAAAAAATGTACATTAGTTGATAAACAAGAAACTCATAATGTGGACAGCTTTTTAAAAGTCTCCTAAATCTTTCCCATGCTTCATGAAATGGCTCCTCATAAAATTATTGGAAATTATTGATTTGTTTTCTAATGAGGGTTGTTTTAGTAGGTGGAAAAAACTTGTACAGGAATTTTTCTTGCATTTGTTGCCAAGAGTGGATGGATTGATTAGGTAATATTTATAGCCAAGCCCTAGCTTTTCCTATGAGGGTGAATGGAAAAAGTTTCAGCCTAATTGCATCAGTCGATACATTAGGAATTTGCACAGTGTCACTAACTTCTAAGAACATATCTAAGTGTTGTGTAGGATCCTCTATGTCCGAACCCAAAAATTAATTTCTTTGTACCATCGTGATGGTAGCAGGTTTAATCTCAAAAGGCTAGTGGTGAGGAATCCTAATGGTTTCATGTTCTTCATTCCACCTAAGAATAGCATAATCTCTAATGGTCCTAGGTCTGTACCCATTCTCGAGGGCTTGATAGGATACGTCTTGCTCTTCGATCCTAGTTGGTAGAGGATCATTCATAGGTCGTTCTATTTTTGGGTCATTCATGTTGCCTCTTAGTCTTTTAATCCTATGGAATGTCCTCCTAATCTCAAGGTCTACGGGTAAAATGGGGTTGTTTCTCACCATAAACCAATAGCACTTAAAAAAAATAAAACAAAAATCAGAAAATAAGTGAAGAAAAGAAGAAGAACACACAAAAATCACTTTAAAATCAAAATAAATAAACAAACGCTAATGTATCTCCGGCAACGGCGCCAAAAACTTGACCGGTGTCTAGCAAGTACACTAGATCGACTAAGTAATATAGGAAAATATAATTATGACCCAAACTATTGAACCCAAGGAAAACTTGTGTTTGTATGAGTGATTTTTAATTTTAAAATCAAATCTGTATGAAGAAGGAAGAAGAGAAATCCCAAAAGTTGTGATAATTAAAAGTAAAAACTAAAAACAGACTTTTAAAACTAAAGATAAAATAAAGTAGTTAAAAGAGTTGAAATAATTATAGATAAAACAAAAACAAGCAAGTGATTAAGGTAAAAGTCAATATTAAAAACAACTTTCACTAAAGGACTATCCACCTTAACCAATATTATTATGACTTAATCAAAAGAAAAACACATAAGTGATTATGAAGAATTCAGATTAATAAACCCAGATAACTTTACTCAAAATTATCATTCCAAGCATTAAAATTCTCTTATTCAGATAAATTTAACACTCAGCAAAAAGATCTGAATTAATTCTTCTAGATGTCTATTAAATCCTTTCTCAAGTAATTTAATTTTCACCTATTCTTAGTTACACCTTTCTCAATCTTAATTTACTTCAATCAACACAAAATTATAACTTACTCATATTATAATTATGCATCAACCTAAATAAGTTAACCCAATAACATGCATATCAATAATCAACTTAAAACCAATTACTCAATCAATGTTTAATCAAGTTAACAACTAATTTAAATTGAATAAAGATAAGACTATATTTAATAACTAAGAAGTAATCAAACTTGTATTAAATTGATGCACAAGCTTAAGTCATAACAATAAAAGTTAAGAATTCAAGTATCCTTTAGCAAAAGTTAAAGAAAACTACTCACTAGACATGCTTAAAATCAAAACAAAGCTTTTAAAGAAAATAATAAAACCAACAAAACTAAAAACTACATAAAACTAATGTTAATAATTTTCTTAATGAAAGATTGATTTCTCTTTTCTTCTTTGGTGCTTCAGACTCCTTTTTATAGGCCAAAGTAGTAGTAGAATCCTTCTCAAACTCCAGAAATAAAATGGGAAGCAAATCCTCTTTAAACGGGAAGCTTGAAAAAATCTTTCGTCAAATGGGAGAAACCTGCACATGGCCACGCCTATTTCTTTGTTAATTGTCACATGGTCACGGGTTCTTTTGATCACATTCACATGGCCATGGGTTCCCCTTTGTTATTCCTCATGTGGTCATGTGTTATTCTTCATTCACTACAAGAAAATCTGGAAATAGCAACGAAAAAATAGCAACGGAATTTATTCCGTTACTAATTTAGCAACGAAATTGTAATTCTGTTGCTATTTAGCAACAGAATTGTGATTCCGTTGCTAAAATTGGTTGAACTTTATAAAATTAGCAACGAAAAAAATTTGGTTAGCTTCCGTTGCTAAAAGTGGAGGAAATTTCTGGCGCCATTATTTAGCAACAAAAATTAGCAACGGAATTTATATTTCATTGCTAATTAAGGCGGCAATAAATGGCAGATAAAATTTGGGACGAAAAATAGCAACGGAAATCATATTCAGCAACGGAATTTTATTTCGGTTGCTAAAATAGCAACGAAAATTAAATTTTGTTGCTAATTATATGAATCCGTTGCTAAATTTCACTTTCAATGAAAAATAGCAACCGAATTAAATTTGATTGCTAAAATAGCAACGAAATTTTATTTTGGTTGCTAAAATAGCAACCGAAATAAAATTCCGTTGCTAAATAGCAACCGAAATAAAATTTCGTTGCTAAATAGCAACCGAATTTAATTCGGTTGCAAAAATAGCAACGGAATATTGATTCCGTTGCTAAATTAGGGGCATTTAAGTACTTTTACGTTTGTTAGAAGTATAAATTGGAAAAACCCTACATAAAATTCATCTCCTCCCTCACACACCGCCGCCCCTCTCTCTCTCTCTCTAACAAAGAAGTCGACGGCAGACTCATCTCTTCCTTCACAGACGGCATCGACTTGCTGCAACTCGCCACAGACGGGCTATTTTTGGGTACGATTCTTCCATCTTAGTTTGAGTATTTTAGATTCAACTATTTAGAATCACAACTGGGGATTTTTCTTAAGACATTTAAGAGAAAGACGGGTGCTTTTTGGTTTTCCTTAGCTTTTTTGTGGGAGAAAAATCTGCTTAAGACATAAACTTTGCTGATTAACACAAATTTGGCACTGATTAGCTCAGCAATGGCTGGAATTGGACCCATTGCCAATAGTTGCGATGGAGACACTATTTAGAAGAAAAAAATTAATTAATACAATTATTATTATAAAGAAGTGGTTAGCTTCGATTTTTTGTTTGGAGTTTAATTTGAAGGGACGCATACGCAAAAGGAAGATAAGGTTGAGATCCACGCATTATGGAGTGAGACAATTTCTATATAATAATTGATAATTCTGAGTCATGACAATGGAAATGTCTTTATTTTTTAGCGTATCTGTAAATAAGAATCCTGGAAATAGAATGCTCGGTTGGCATAAATTTGTTAACGAAAAGGTAATTAAATATCAAGCTCATGTTAATCAATGGATATTACCTGTTTATTTATTTAAAAAAAATAATAGCAGGGATTATTTTTTTAGGTGGGTCCCTCTGTTTGGAAAACCTACGAGGAAGTATACGAAGAAGTTCTGCAACTGGGTTCTGCGTTGCGAGCATCTAGTACTGAACCTGTAAGCCTATAAAATTTTGAAGATTTGTTAATCTATCAGACCTTGTTAATAATATTATCTAATTTTGTTCATTTTTCAATATATATAGGGCTGTCAAATTGGAATTTATGGATCAAACTATCCTCAATGGATTGTGGCAATAAAGGTCTCTTGAGTTTTTCTTTTTCTTTTCTAATTCGATTTACTTTTTACACATGAACAAGTAATAAACAACCTCCTCTTTTTGTAACTCTGTCTAGGCTTGTAATGTTCATAGCTTGGTCTACGTGCAGATGATACACTTGGTAGGCTTCTTAATACATTATTGTTGATTTCATATTTTCAGATTCTTATGGTTCCTTGCTGAAAAAACAATGTTATATTTCTGCTTTAAATGAAAGAACACAATGAAATAAGTATGACCAGGAATGACTAACTACTTGTGAAATGTTCCCTCGTGGGAGGAGTTTCTGAGATTGGTTAGTTCACAATCTTTCGAAATATGTCTTTTCATGCTAAGCATATCTATGGTGTTAAAAAACGACTAACTACTTGTGAAATGTTCCCTCATTATAGCATGTAGGTGCAGCACTTTATGTGTTTTCCAATCTTAAAAGAGTATTATCCATCAGGGGATAACATTTGTTTCACTTTATGTGTTTTCCAAATTAAAAAATAAAGATAAAATTTGTTTCACTTTATTTAGATTTAATTATACCAAATTTATTTTCTAACTTTTGAACGTTTGACTTGCATGCAGATTCAATTGGAGTAATTGATAGTGAATGGTATAACAAAGTTACGCCATTACCATGCTCAGCACAGAGTTGATATCATGAATTTACTGAACGAGGGAAGATTTCATATCAAATCAATCGCTGATATTCTAAAAGAATAGGTTGGAAAAATTGATCTGAACAGAAAGAAGGATTTTGGTCTTACTCACAGAACTGTAAACCTTGATGAATATAGTTGTCGAGATGGACACATGCACACTATACACATCACCAAATCGCAAATTTTTTTTTTTAGCATTTGTCGTATTTACACCAAATCTGTAAGATTTCTTAGGATTTTTTATATTTACAAATGTTGTTTAAAAGTTCTATTCTACCTCATGCATCTTGGAATTTTAAAATTCCAATTTTTCGTCTATTTTTGAAATACAGTGAAGGGGCATATCCCATATACATCTTTTTCTAGAGTTGAATTCAAACCTTCCTCATTAATAAATTTTAGTCAAGTACGGGCAGTTCCACCAAATTTTAATTAATTGTTGGATTTTTCTTCGTTTGAATAGTATCTCTTCTATTTATTTTCCTTAATTATCTCAACCACTGAGGTCAATCAAAACACTTCATGCAGTTTAAGAAAAGTTAGATAATACGGTCAGCAAGGGCATGCTTTCTCTGTGGGAGAAAAATGTTAATTACTGTAAATGTTAGATTTTCTTTACTTATAGCTATCATTAACTTATATTTAGGTGTTGCGTGGCATTGGAGAAATAATCTCTTCAAGAACCTGCCCTAAGGTACATGTTTCTCAAACTATTGAGCACATTGTAATTGGTCTGAGGAACTAGTTTTTAGCTTGTGCCAATATTAGGTACTTTTGTTGAACGTTACACATGATAGAGAGATGAATGTACTAATTGGTGCATCCTATTACCAGTTAGGAACTGGAATCAATTGTAGTGTGGAAAGCTTAATTACCTTGTAAGGCCCTTTTCATTCAATTAAATTATTACAGTTCAGAACTTTCGTTTGTTTATTGATTGCACTGGAGAATTGTGTATATATTGCATATAGAGTTCTTTCCATCTATGCAGTTGTTGTCCCTGTTTCTCATAATGCACTTTGATTGCATCATTAAAATTATGAAAAGATGGTACTTAAATGCATAAAAGCCTGACCCTTGCGTTACAATGATGCTTTGCAGGATATGTGGTGGTGTATATAAATATATAGAAGATTTGGTGCATTTCAAACATCTTACTCCTAGTAGTTGCACGCAAGTGCTTGAAGGACAAATAGATAAACACTATTCAGAAACACAAAAAAGAATTTATTGGCTTTGATTGAATGCTTTAGTTAGAAAAAAGCATGATGCATTTTAGTATAACACATGTTTCATGTCCAAATTTAATAATATAGAGGCAGATTATGCAGTGATGTCTATAATAGATATAGAAGATTTGCTGCATTCTCAAGCATCTAATGGCTAGCTGCATATGTCTCTGCTTGAAAGATAGTTACATTATTCAGAAAAAGGAACTTGGTGGCCTTGTGTTGGATGTTTCGATCAGAAAATAGCATGGTCACCCAAGAAACTACAATATGGATTTTATTGCTTTGAAATTTTTTATGATTAATGGAAATGTGATTCTTGCCTTATAACTCTGTAACTTAGTTAATTCCTTTGATCATATTACATGGCGAATGTCGTGATTTTTATCATTTTTCTGTAGGAGCTCTGAACCAACAGTTTGAGCAACTGAGGCGAAGCTACACAGTGAGGTGTGTGACCACTGCCCCCCAAAGTTTAAGAAAAGAAAAATAATATAGGTAAGTGCTCTCATAAATACAATTGCTCTCCAAATTAATTTATTGCACTTGTTACATCATGAGTTGTCATTACATAATTGCAACTAAATTAAAATTTGCTTCCTTTTGTGTTCATTTGAGGTCGACCTCGATGCAAGGATAAGTTTAACTAGAAAATTTATGAATGGCAATTGAATATATATGTCAAGGAATATAATTTAGTTTTCTGAATATTGAATGAATTGTCTTTAGAATTACTAGTCACCGAGTTGCTGATAGGATTGGCTTTGAGATGTATATAGTGTTACTTGCCTTCATCTGATCTGTATATGAATGAAAATAATAAGCAAGATTATTAAAACATGTAGCATCATTTTGCAACATTCAGACTATTATTGTCGTAGTTTCAACAATTATAATAGTAAATTTATGTAAAAAATAAATAATATTTTAATGACGGAATAGCAACGAAAATTCCGTCTCGAATTTTTTTATAAGGATGGCTAAATTTAGCAACGGAATTGCTATTCGGTTGCTAACTTTTCCAACGAAAATTGAATTCGGTTCCTAAAAATAGCAACGAAAATTTTATTCCGTTGCTAAAATTAGCAACGAAAAATATATTCGGTTGCTAAAAATACCAACCGTCAAAATTGCAACCGAATGTTCCGTTGCTAATTTTGATTAGCAACGGAAATTCAACAAATTCGGTTGCTAATTTTCGTTGCTATTTGATGATTTTCTTGTAGTGATTCATTTTCACGTGGCCATACCTACCTTCTTCTTCATTTATTCTCACGTGGCCATGCACATTTTACTTCTTGAGAACACACAGCCATGCAAAACTCTTCTGAACTTCACGCTTGCATCAAATTTCAAATTTTACAGTTGTGACCCTAATTAGCTGTATTTTTGCAATCAAGCCCTTTTCTTAGCAAAATAACCCTGAAAAGCACCAAAACTTTGGATTAACTTCAAAAACATACAAATTAACATTTTAACTCTAAATTAACCAAAATTAAACCAAATTAACTAAATAACAATACTTAAAACATATTAAAAAATATACATAATTCACATTTATCATAGTTCAAATTATGAATGGATTTGTTTTGTTGATGCAGCAACCTTTAAGGAAAGAAATAAAAGTAGTTTTAGTGCAATTTTTAAAGATGCTGAAGGTCGATTTATAAAAGCTATTTCAGGCCATTGGTCAAGCTTGTTCTTCCCTCACATTGTAGAAAGCATGGCTCTACGCTCGGTTCTTGTTTGGATAGAAGCTTTGCTCCATGCAAAAGGCACTAGTTTTACAGATATTCAAGAACTTTCTTTTAGTAGTTATTTAGATGATTTTTCTGAGTTTGGTTCAATTATTTCGGATTGTAAAACTTTTCTTTCCCTTAGACCTAACATTGAGTTGGCTTGAATTAGTAGATCCAACAATTCAAGAGCTCATAAGTTAGTTAGAGCTTCTCTTTTGTATGACCCTTCTATTCTTGGAATGTTTTCCCATCTTTGATCTTTTCTTAATATAAAGGTTTGATTTCATTTTAAAAAATAATAATGATAAGCTATCGGAGTGATGAGAATTTATTGAATATTTCATATGGGTTGGTTAATTATAGAAAGAAGAATTTCTTATAATTACTTGAATAATTTTCCTCATGAGTGCACTTTTTAAATTGAGTTAAAGTTAAACATGTTTTTTATACATTTTAATCTATGATTGGGGTGGCTTCAATGATAACCGACTAATGGATATGTTGTTTATTTGGGTTGCAACTCAGTCTCTTGGGCAACCAAAGAAACAATCTTCCTTGCCAATGGCACGGCTGAAGTCATTTGGCTTCAATCTTTGCTCACTGATTGGGGATTACATTCTCTAATCCACATAACTAATGGTTTGATAATATTGGGATCGATTATCCACCTCACCTCTAATCCGATTTTTCATGCAGGTACGCACCAAGCACATATAACTTTGAGTACCATTTTATTGCTACTGACAGTTCCTTGTTCATGCGCAGCAAGCATCGAATGCTTTCTTGACCGGCATTGGATTTAGGGAGGTGCAACGGATAACAAGAAATTTGACTACCTTTGCGGATAAAAATGTATTAAATATCTTAAGATTTAAATAATTCCTTTCATACATTAACTTTTTAAAATTGAGTTGGATAAAACACAATTTTCAACAAATTTTAATCTATTTATACTACACACCTTTGCGGATAGGATAGCAACCAATATACCGAATACAAGTAGCCTAATTATACATCTCATTTTGGACAAAGATAGTGGGGCCTTAATCATAAAAAATAACTCACAAGAGCAAGAGCTAGTTGGCTTGAAAAAGTTAATAATAATAATAATAATAATAATAATAATAAATACTATGACAGGTCTAAGTACAATGCTTGAGGTAGTGATAAATAATAAAACAGGTAATTACAGTACCTTATACGATTGAGACAAGCCTTATTACACCAAAAACATATGTCTACATCATTGACTCAATGATGGTTGTATTAGTTGAGTATATGTTTGTATAATCATTTTCTGCAGAAGAATTAAGAAAGAAAAAAATTACAATACCTTTCTCTTTTGTTGTTAATGGTATGGAAGGGCATAATGTCCAGTATAAAACAAAGCACACCATGTGTATCTTCAACAAGTACTTCACCTGATATGTCCCTTAATATTCTTAATTTCATGCGCACCACTCATCTAACTGCTACTGTCTATAAATACACATACCGTTGCTTCAAACAAAAATCATCCATCTTCTACTAACCCTAAAATTTGTGAAAAAGACAAAAAGAAAGAGAGAAAATGAGAATTCAATTGATGGGGATAGCTCATGCTAAACAAAAGCTTCAACGAAGTCTCTCTGCGAAAATTGCGAGCGTTTTAGCGACGAGTGGCACCGTTCCCAAAGGCCACATTGCAGTGTATGTTGGAGAAGGATAAAGAAAGAGATTTGTAATTCCAATTTCATACTTGTTTCATCCATTATTTTTGGAGCTGTTACATCGTGCTGAGGAAGAATTCAGATTTGATCATCCCATGGGTGGCCTTACTTTGCCTTGCTCTGAACACTACTTCACTTCTCTAACTTCAGCTTTGAGTTCTTCTTAATTTTATATACAACCTTTGCCTTCCATTATTATTGGCCAATTCATCTTCTTAGAATTTTTTTTTCCTTACAAATTGTTAGCAATTTGATACTACAAGGCTGTCTCAATTTTGTTTTCTCTTGTTAATTAGCTAATTGTGTTCAGGTTTATATATCTATCAAATTTGTAAATTATTCTCTACTTCATAAATGAAATTTCAATAGTTCACATTCCTTCAAAAAAAAAAAAATAGTTCACTTATAAGTAATAAAATTATGATTGTTGTTGGGTAAGCGCATGCACCAGTAAGTACAATTATATATTTATTCAATCAGATTAAAATAATTTTTTATTTTCATTTTTATTTGATCTAACGTTATGTATTCTAACGGTATGTATACAAAACGTGCAATGCAGGCACCTCAAAAATATTTAGAATTGAGCATCGAAAATTATAATTTCACATCTCTATAATGCTAAAAAAAAGTTAAAAAAGGGGTCAATTTCATTCATGATCACTGAACTTACGTCTAATTATTTAAAAGTAATCGAGTTATTTTTAATAACTTAAATGTCATTTAATTTATCATATTTTTATAAAAAAAAATCATTTTAACAGGTTTTCAGTGAAATAATCTTTGTCAGAATATTAATGTGATATGTCGCATTATATGACTGAATACACGTGATATGATATGTCAACAGTTACGTCACCGAAAGAGGCTATATCACACAATAAATCAACATGTTATGTTATATTTTTGGACACACGTGACTTTTTCTGGTAATGTAACTGCTGATGTTTCGTATATTGTATGTCCAGATATACAATGTGACATATTACATCAGTATTTTAGTAAGAGTAATTGTCGAAAATCGATCAAGATAATTTTTTTAAAAAAATAATAAATTTGATAATATTTGAATTATAAAAAATAAATTAATTATTTTTAAATAATTAAATGTAAATTTAATAATTATAGACGAAATTGATGCACCAAATGCGAAAAACTTTAGGTTTATCTACAACAGAACAACAAGTGGGCACGTGGCCATAGGACTAGCATGATCCCAGCGGTTATCAACACAAAAATCGGAGAAGTGGGGTCACATAATCAGTAAATAATTCTTAAATTAATAAAGGTAATGCTATATTCATGGCCGACTCCGATTATAGTTAAGACCGGAACTAATTCGGTCAAAATTGAAATTGAACTGCAGTAAAAATTTATTATTTTATACTGTAATTAAAATGATAAGAAAACAGTTTAGTATTAATTATGCATTTTTAAAATCAAAATCAAAATTGAAATGAAATTGATGCCTCGATTACGGTTTCAAATCGTAAATTCATTCATTATTTATATAATAAATATATAATTGATGTGTTATCTTGTAATATTATTTATAATATAATATATATTAATAAAATTATTTCTATAATAATATAAGTATTTGTATAATAATATGATATAAATATGTATTTATTTTGAATATTAGTGAGTAAAAATAAAAATATATATATTAATTTTTTAATATAATATTTCAAAAAAAAAACTCTGATTTAATGTTTAATGTTTTTACTTGTGTTATATATTGATTTTTGGCTTAATACATATCAGTATAAGAAAATGGGACATTAGCAACGAAAAATAGCGCAGGTGTATATTTATCGTCACTGTAAATATATTGATAATTAATGACCAAATTTTCCCGTCTCCAACTTTCATTTCTTATCGCTAAACAGCAAAGGGAAAAACATGTGGTCTTTGAAAAAAACAAATGCCAATGTTAAATTCTTATTCGGGTCCTTAATCTATCCCTTTTTAGCACTAAAATTTTGTATATGTAATAGTTTGTTGTCCCTTTATCCATCTTTGGTTGCTTGTTTTACATCCATCTTTGTAAATTAAATAGTGAAGGGATTTGTTGTCACCATTTGAATGCATGGCTAGTTTTCATATTAGCTAAGAGATTTTCGGTCGCTAAAAGAAAAGTTAACCATGGTTTATTTTTAAGAATGATCACGGGCAAAGTAGGGAGGAGCATTTTTTTTAAAAATGTGTTTTTTTTTAATTACAAAAATGAAGTATGTCAGAAACAAATTAAAGAATTGGGGTATCAGTTTCAAACTATGAGACCTACGTTAGGAAAAACTGATTTTTCACTGAAACCGCTGGACATTATAGCGGTTTTAGACCGTTTCAGAAACTGCTGACAATCAAAGCGGTTTTAG
Source organism: Excoecaria agallocha (assembly GCA_037975025.1). Classification (NCBI taxonomy): domain Eukaryota; kingdom Viridiplantae; phylum Streptophyta; class Magnoliopsida; order Malpighiales; family Euphorbiaceae; genus Excoecaria; species Excoecaria agallocha. Next base: position 12,301,650 of record CM075812.1, read on the forward strand.
TGTTAGTGTATCAAACATTGAAACTGTTATGACAGGTAACAGTTTTAGAGGAATAAATGGATCTAGCTTTTAAAAAATATTATATTTATTAGTTTGAATTTATCTTTCATATAGATTGTTGTGGTTTAATGGCAAAAGTGTGCACACCGTGTTCTATAAGGTCATAGGTTTAAATTCTATTAACAGCATTATTTTTTATTTTAGGTCATAGGTTTAAATCCTATTAACAGCATTACTTTTTATTTTTAATGTTAAATATATATTGAATATTTGAATCACCAAAATTGATTTAATAGTAAAACTCTACTCTATTACCTAATTTACAATTAATTTTTTTACATTAATCTTTGTGTTTTAATTAATTAAAATTTTATAATTAATTTTTTCAAATAAATAAAAATATTTTTTTTTTTCAAAAACAAAAAGAAGTTGTTTTAAAGATTGATAGTGGGACTATACTTGTTGAGGCCAAGATTGATATTAGTCTGCAAGATTTTCTTGGTTTTAAAGATATAAAGAAAGCTGAAGCTCGGCTTTTTTTTTGGAAGGATATTGATGAACAAAATCCTCAGTTTTCTCCACTCTTTTATGTTTAGGTTTGCCGATTCTTTTTTTTTTTTTTCTACCACTAATTTTAACGATGAAACTTTATATATAACAATTATGCAGGTCCATAAAAAAAAAATACTTGTCTACAGCTGATTTGTGATAAGTAATTATAGACTATACCTTGAAATTATAATTGGTCATATCTATATTCACTTCAACTTAAACACATGATTACTTACATATTCAAATATTTTAAATATTGCTAAAGAAGTAGTAATATCACCAACTAAGCTGTGGAAAAAATGATTTTGAAAATAATTAGAACGTATTTAGAATCTTGTTTTTAATTAATATATACAGCATGATTTATTGTTTTGAAAAAGAAAACTAAGAAATAAAATGAGACAGATGGGTTAGTGGCAGGGGAAATAATGTTTTTTTTGTGCAGGTGACAAACTTCCAGTGTGGAGGATACTCAATTGGTATAAGCTGCAACCTATTGTTAGCAGATAGTTTGGTGGATAATTTCCTCCAGAAATTATCTTTATTTATTTGGAAAAAAAAAACTTCTTTTTGTTTTTGAAAAAAATTATCTTTATTTATTTGAAAAAATTAATTATAAAATTTTAATAAATTAAAGTACAAAGATTAATGTAAAAAATTAATTGTAAATTAGGTAATAGAGTAGGTTTTTACCATTAAATAAATTTTGGTAATTCAAGTATTCAATATATATTTAATATTAAAAATAAAGAATAATACTGTTAACAAGATGTGAACCTATCACCTCATAGAACACAGCATGCACACTTTTACCATTAAACCACAACACTCTATTTGAAAAATAAATTCAAACTAATATATATAATATTTTTTAAAATCAAACCGCTATGACCAGCAGCGTTTTCAAACCTAAAACTGTTACAGTGCCCAACGGTTTCTGTAAGGACTATACTAGATAATCCTGATTACTGTTACTAATTACATTCATTAATTCCATTAATACTATGACTTATCTGTTTGTGATGCATATATGAGCATACATATATTCGTTCTATGCATATCATGCGTGATCATGAACTTATACTTTCACATGCTGTTGAGCATTCTTACATAACATTATAATTACAGGCCTTTACATATACAAATACATTAAGTGTAACCAAAAGAGATACTAAATTTATCTTATACATTATATGTGCTACTTCTAATCTGGTGTTGACTTGGGAGATTGTTGGCTCTGTCCCTGAACAAAAGTTCTACCCTGCGAGCCTACACGGATAAACACCCGTGCTAAGCTATAAAGCTTAGTGGGGAACAACTAATAACATGCTGATAGCTATTCACAGCAGCTACTTCAAGTATTCATTACAATAAAGTAACAGGTATTCACTGAATTATTACCAATAAAGCATTATTCATTAACCCGAACAGTAACAATATTTTAAACTTTATCTGCATATCATTACTTGCATTAATGGCCTGTGTAAATTCCTGTGGGTGTGGATAACGGGTACAATGGATACCCGAAGGTATCAAAACAGAAGGATACCCAGAGGTATCTAAACAGAAGGATACCCGTAGGTATCTAAACAGAAGTCTCACGTAGAGACAAACAGAAGACTCACATGATTCAAACAGAAGCAGCTGCGATAACCCTATAGGCATACCTATCTATCCACAACCAAGTTTCTAAGTACAGGCCCCAACATATCATGTTTCATATATCGTACAATTTCATCCCAATTATTCATATAGCATTATCAAATGCTAATCCTTATAATAATATGCATTTTCCTTCTCATAGCGTAATTAATAATCATATACTGTAATGTCTTTAAAAATAAATGCATGTATGTTTCTATTCGAGTAATGGAAACTCACCTTTTTAATCATTAATCAACCTTGTATTTACAAAGAACACATTTGTCATATAACTGTAGTTTAGGATGATTTATAAGCTTAGAAAGGTCTTACACAAGTTTGTATCTTAAAAGAAATCCAATAAAAATACAATTTTCAAAATACAGGGGAGGGTCACGGTTACTAACAATTCCTAGTAACCGTGAGACTCAACTTGCAATAAGGGTCACGGTTACTACTAATTTCCTAGTAACCGTGAGCTATATGGCTCTTGGGTTCTGGACTAAAGCAAACTACCTCACGGTTACCAACATTTTTATAGTAACCGTGAAGTAGGGTGGTGAACTCAGGTCACGGTTACTAAGAATTCCTTGGTAACCGTAAGATAGTTTGGATTTTGTCTCTGGACCAAAAGCTCATTACCTCACGGTTACTAGTCTCAGGATAGTAACCGTGTGGTAATGCTACGAGACTGGGTCACGGTTACTATGAAACTTTAGTAACCGTGGTCCAGTAAATACTTTTAGTCTGGACTGAAATGTTAGGCACCTCACGGTTACTATGAAATTCATGGTAACCGTGAGCCCTAAACCGTCTCGAGACCAATTTCCAGTTTCGACTTTCATCCCCTTTTTGACCTGAAAAACAACAGTTTTAGCCAAAGTGGCCTTCAACAAAGTTGTAGGCCTACGTTTCTAGTTTCTAAAACACCAAAAATCATTTCAATAGGACCTATAAAACTCTAGTTATTCAAGAAAAACTATAGACTATTCATGAAGGCAAAAGTCACAACCATAATCAAGTTTCAATACCGATTTTCACTATCATGCAGTGAAAATCAGATTCCAGTCTCTTCTAACAAAATCAAGGCATACAAATCTAGTTTCTACAGCAACTGGAATTTCATCATTTGAGCAACTATAGCTCAAGATATGAGCAAAAGTGTACAGACTGGTCAAATGATCTTTAAAAACAGATTTTTCATGTTTCCAACCAAAACTCACATACTTTCAACTCTAACCCTTTCTAAGCTTTAAATCATCCATAACACACATGAGAGAGGCACTCAAGATCTCTCTCATGACAAATCAATATACATACAAATACACATACAAAACTCTAAGTTCCTATACCTTGTTTGAACTCCTCCTTCCTCTTCACCCTTGAAGAGTTTCCTTCCCCTTTCTCTTGCTTGATTCTCCTTCTAACAAAACATAAGATACTTCTATGAAAACCCATCTAGCTATACCATTAAACATACATATCAAAGGAGAAACAAGTTACCTTAACCCCAAAATCCAAGGAAATCTTTATTCCTTTCTATCAAAATTCAAAAAAAATCTAGAGAGAGAGGATGAGAGAGAGTTTAGGGTTTAGGAGATAAAGAAGATGAAGATGGAGAGTGAAGACCATGAGTTGGCCGGCCCTCCTTCATAAAAAATATCTACCTCCCCTTAGATTTCAATTGGTCCAAATGTCATGTTTAAGCCAAATTTGCCATTTAGTCCCTCAACTTTCCTTTATTTCAAATAATACCCCACAACTTACTCTTTTACTTTTCAATTAGGTCCTTCAACATGCATTTATACTTAATTAAACATAGACACTAATAATTAATTAGTGATAATTCTTCTAGGGTATGCTGAGGGACATTACAGTTTCATTGAAAAATAAGTTTTTCCTAACATGGGTCCCATAGTCTGAAACCGGTACTTATCATAGCGATTTTAAAAATACCTCAATTCTGTAAATTATTTCTGATATACTCCATTTTTGTAATTTTTTTTAAAACACATTATTAAAAAAAATGCCCCAAGCAGGGAAGGGGCATGCACTCCCACTCATTGCCCTGCTAGGAGCAGGGATTCGCCATCCCCGCCCCCGATTGAATAACGGGGAGAGAATTTCCTACGTCCCCACCCCGTGAGGAACCCCGCCTCTTGCAAAAAATAATTTTTATATTAGCTAAATCACCTAAAAAAAATCCCAATCCGCTTATTTGAAAAAAAAAATCACCTAAAAAGACTTGCTATCTACTTCTACTACTTGAAGATTATAAAGATTATCACTGTATGAGCACACCTCGCACAGGAACTATTATATTAGCTACCATATAATTCAAACAAGATTACAACTTTCAGAACCAAAGTCTAAAATTTTCATTAACTGAGTTAATCACTAAATCAAATAAGAATTTCTAACCTTCAATGACCATACAATTTCGAAGCTAATTCTTTGATAGATATGGAAATACAGGTAAGAAAAGGAAAGTGAGCATACACGAGTGACAAGATTGGCATCAACAACAGGGATTCCAAAGGATTTGAAGGGGTTAGAGACTATACTCCTCTCAGAAGCTATTCCATTGGTCAGTCCTATCAACCTCTGTTGGCTCAAGGCTACATCTCAATTTTAATTATAATCAAACTTTGAATAAACTTTGTAAAAATTTTATTTTATTTGTTTATGTTTCAGACTATCTGCATTAAGTATGCAAGACCAATCTAAAGTTTCAAGCCTTATACATGAAAAGGACTTCAAATTTTTACATTCTAAGGAAGCTTTAAGAAATTAGGGTATTATTCATATACAATCTTTTGAGGAGTTTCAAATTAATAATCATGCATCATGAAACTCTTTTGGCACATTAAAATTTATTCACATACATTAAAACTTGTATTAATTTGATTAAGTAAAAAATTCTCTTTGAAAAGTTGTTAGAGATTGTCACCAAAAAATGTTCTAGAAAATGCACTAGAAAATGTTTTTCTGTTCTACGTTACCATAATAAGTTCACTGGAAAATATTTTTCTATTCTAGCTCACCAAAACAAGTTCACTAGAAAATATGTTCTAATGCATCACTAGAAAAATATGTTCTATTTTAATGCATCACTAGAAAATATGTTCGATTCCAGTACACCAAAATAGGTCACCAGAACTTCCAGTTCTGTTTTTCCCAAAAAGACAAAATAGCTCCTAATTTCTATTTTCTTTAATTTGTCTCTATTCTAACGGCTAGTTTTTGATTTCAAACGGCTATAATTTATTTTTGGCTATAAATACAATATGTTGTTAAGTCCTAAGAGTTTAGAGAAGTTGGAAAATTATTTTATCTATTGAGATACAAAGGTTACATATTTTCTAATCATTTTTCCACATCTTGCACTTCATTCATTATCATCCTCCTCAACTAGATTATAGCTTTTTGTTGTATTTTTACTGTGAGGAATCTTTGAAAAAGATTGTGAGAAGGGTTGGCTAAAACCTTAGGAAAAAAAGATTGTGGGTAAAATATACTAGGATTGCATATTGGCTTTAACTCTTGCCTATTAAAAGAGTTGTTAGTAGGGAGAAAATCTCAAGACGGTGTCTTGGGGAGTGGATGTAGGCATAAAGGCCAAACCACGATAAATCTTGGCGTTGATCTATTTCCATTTCTCCTTTCTTTTCTATTCTATTTCTTAAACTATTTTAACAAATATGTTATGCTGAGAAAAATAGTGTTATAAAAACCTTTATGTTAAAAATTGTTTTGGGCATAATTTGATTTCTACAAGTTGAGTTTTCTTTGAAAAAGGTTTTGAAATATTAATTTCTATTGTTTATTACATTCTGCATATTCATTATACATATTAACCAAATCTGCTCCACCAAAATACCTCTCATTCTATTCTACCAGAACTTCTTTGAAAAATTGAGTGACACCCAGTTCACCATCCCTCTTGTGCATTTTTGGGACCAACAAATTAGTATTAGAACAGTCTCATTCTCCTAAGGTTTGACATCCTTGAGTGATCTACAACATGGCTTTAAGTTTTGAAAATCCTCCTATGGCTACTCTATTCAAGGAAGGTCATTTTGTTTATAGACCACCCATGTTCAATGGTAATAATTATCCATTTTGAAAAGTTGTTATGAGGCACTTTATATAGTCACAAGATATGGATTGTTAAGACATCATAGAAGATGGATATCAACCACCAAAAAAGACAATATTAAAAATCGAAAATCCAAATGTTACAGTTTTGAAAATTAGAAAAGAACTCACAGAAGAAGAGAAGAGAAACATGCAATTAAATTCAAAGGCTATGAGCATTCTATTCTACTCATTACACACCAACAAATTTAATAGAGTCTCTAGTTGTAAAACAACAAAAGAAATAAAGGACAACCTAGCTATAACATATGAAGGAACTCATCAAGTTAAAGGATCCAGATTGCATGTACTCATGATGGACTGTAAAGCTTTCAAAATGAAACCAGAAGAGAGTCTTTGAGCTAATCATTTAATGTGATTAATGCTCTAGGTAAGAGATTAGATGAAGAAGATAAAATTACAAAATTAGTTAGAGGTGTCACTCCTAGGTGGGAAGCTAAAGCTTCAATTTTATTAGATAAAGATCTTGAATCTCTTAATTTCAATACTGTTTGTGGTTCTCTTATTTCTCATGAGTTATATATTAAGTCATAAGAAGCTGAGAAAGAAAAGAAAGAAAATTAAAGGCACTTGCTCCCAAAGTTGAATATGGGAGTGACTATTCAATTGGAGAGGATGAGATAACACTACAAAAAAATGCCAATTAGCAACTAAAATTAGCGACGGCACAATTTTCATCGCTAATTTTGCGAAGGATTTGCGACTGTTTTATAATTCCGTCGTGAGAAGGATATTTTCTATTATTTGCGATGAAATAGCGACAAAATGAATAAACAGTCGCTAATTATTGGCGAAAAGTATACTCGCCATGTTTTGCGATCGAATTAGCGATAAATATTTTCGTCACTAAATTTTATAATTTTTTATTCATGAAATTACTTCCAAGAAAATTAAAGGCACTTGCTCTCAAAGTTGAATATGGGAGTGACTATTCAATTGGAGAGGATGAGATAACACTACAATAAAAATGCCAATTAGCGACTAAAATTAGCGACGGCACAATTTTCATCGCTAATTTTGTGACGAATTTGCGACTGTTTTATAATTCCGTTGTGAGAAGGATATTTTCTATTATTTGCGATGAAATAGCGACGGAATGAATAAACAGTCGCTAATTAATGGCGGGAAGTATATTCGCCATGTTTTGCGACGGAATTAGCAATAAATATTTCCGTCGCTAAATTTTATAATTTTTTATTCATGAAATTACTTCCAAGAAAATTAAAGGCACTTGCTCTCAAAATTGAATATGGGAGTGACTATTCAATGGGAGAGAATAAGATAACACCACAAAAAAATACCAATTAGAGACTAAAATTAGCGATGACACAATTTTCATTGCTAATTTTGCGACGGATTCACGACTGTTTTATAATTTCGTCGTGAGAAGGATATTTTCTATTGTTTGCGATGAAATAGTGATGTAATGAATAAACAGTCGCTAATTATTGGCGAAAAGTATACTCGCCATGTTTTGCGACGGAATTAGCGATAAAAATTTCCGTCACTAAATTTTTTTAACATAATATTTCAAAAAGAAACTTTGATTTAATGTTTAATGTTTTTACTTGTGTTATATATTGATTTTTGGCTTAATACATATTAGTATAAGAAAATGGGACATTAGCAACGAAAAATAGCGAAGGTGAAAATTATCGTCACTATAAATATATTGATAATTAATGACCAAATTTCCCATCTCCAACTTTCATTTTTTATCGTTAAACGGCAAAGGGAAAAACATGTGGTCTTTGAGAAAACAAATGCCAACGTTAAATTCTTACTTGGGTCATTAATCTATCCCTTTTTAGCACTAAAATTTTGTCTATGTAATAGTTTGTTCTCCCTTTTTAGCACTAAAAAAATGTCAATTAGCGACGGAACAATTTTCATTGCTAATTTTGCAACGGATTCGCGACTGTTTTATAATTCCATCATGAGAAGGATATTTTCTATTGTTTGCGATGAAATAGCGACGGAATGAATAAATAGTCGCTAATTATTGGCGAAAAGTATACTCGCCATGTTTTGCGATGGAATTAGCGATAAATATTTTCGTCACTAAATTTTATAATTTTTTATTCATGAAATTACTTCCAAGAAAATTAAAGGCACTTGCTCTCAAAGTTGAATATGGGAGTTACTATTCAATTGGAGAGGATGAGATAACACTACAAAAAAATGCCAATTAGCGACGGCATAATTTTCATCGCTAATTTTGCGACGGATTCGCGACTGTTTTATAATTCCATTGTGAGAAGGATATTTTCTATTATTTGCGATGAAATAGCGATGGAATGAATAAACAGCCGCTAATTATTGGCTGGAAGTATACTCGTCATGTTTTGCGACGGAATTAGCGATAAATATTTCCGTCGCTAAATTTTATAATTTTTTATTCGTGAAATTACTTCCAAGAAAATTAAAGGCACTTGCTCTCAAAGTTGAATATGGGAGTGACTATTCAATTGGAGAGGATGAGATAACACTACAAAAAAAAACCAATTAGAGACTAAAATTAGCGACGGCACAATTTTCATCGCTAATTTTGCGACAGATTCACGACTGTTTTATAATTCCGTCGTGAGAAGGATATTTTCTATTGTTTGCGACGAAATAGTGACGAAATGAATAAACAGTCGCTAATTATTGGCGAAAAGTATACTCGCCATGTTTTGCGACGGAATTAGCGATAAAAATTTCCGTCGCTAAATTTTTTTAACATAATATTTCAAAAAAAAAACTCTGATTTAATGTTTAATGTTTTTACTTGTGTTATATATTGATTTTTTGCTTAATACATATCAGTATAAGAAAATGGGACATTAGCAACGAAAAATAGCGAAGGTGAAAATTATCGTCACTATAAATATATTGATAATTAATGACCCAATTTTCGCATCTCCAACTTTCATTTTTTTATCGTTAAATAGCAAAGGGAAAAACATGTGGTCTTTGAAAAAACAAATGCCAATGTTAAATTCTTACTCGGGTCCTTAATCTATCCCTTTTTAGCACTAAAATTTTGTATATGTAATAGTTTGTTGTCCCTTTTTAGCACTAAAAAAATGCCAATTAGCGACGGAACAATTTTCATTGCTAATTTTGTGACGGATTCGCGACTGTTTTATAATTCCGTCGTGAGAAGGATATTTTCTATTGCTTGCGACGAAATAGCGACGGAATGAATAAACAGTCGCTAATTATTGGCCGGAAGTATACTCGCCATGTTTTGCGACGGAATTAGCAATTAATATTTCCGTTGCTAAATTTTATAATTTTTTATTCATGAAATTACTTTCAGAAAATTTAGCGACGCACATTTTAGTCGCTAATTTTGGAGGGAAAATATACCACCTTTTTTGCGATGATTTAGCAACAGAAATTGATCTGTCGCTAATAGTAATTTGTTACTGTGATACAATTAGTGACGGAAATATTTAGTCTCTAATCCGTCACAAATAAATTAAAAAATAATTTTTTTTAATTTCACTCACATGATTTATGTATAGTTTCAAGTAATTTTAATATAGACCATATGAAATGAATATTTTATTTTGTAACAGAAAATTATAAATTATTTTATAAGTTGATAATAATTTTTTATCAATTATACCAAAATATAAAGTTATTTATTTAGAAAATTTACATTTTTAATCATAATAATAAACTAATTGTTACAATTATTATATATTTGCGTGTTTAAGATCAATAAAAATAAATATTTATAAATTAATAATATAAAATTTATTATTTCACTTAAAATAATAATAAAAAATTTTGTAATATAATTTTATTTTATAAAATTTAAATCAACTATTAAATTATTAGCCCAAATATAAACTTATTTATTTAAAAAATAAAATTTAATAATAATAATAATAATAATAATAATAATAATAATAATAATAATAATAATAATAATAATAAAGTAATTGTTATAATTATTGAAGATTGATATATTATAATAAATAATAAATATAAATATTTGTATAATAATAATATAAAATTTATTATTTCATTTAAAAATAACTATGAAAATTTTATAATTTATTTTTATTTTGTTAAAATTTTGAGCAAATTTTAAATTATTAAAAATTTTAGTTATATATATTTACAAAATTATCCTTGAATACAAGGATAAAATAATGAAATTTGGTAGGGGCATTTTAGTAATTCCTGAAATTTACCCTATATAATATTATTTGCTTATTTTCAATTAAATTTTTTAAAAATTTATAATTTTGATTATTCCAAGTATCATAATATAAATGAAAAATACAAATACATATTTATTGTTACTAATTAACATTAAAAATTATTTTAAAAAAATTGAGAATAAATTTACAAAAAAGTAATTAAATGAGATAAAAAAATCACATGGACTTAGAGCATGTGATCACTTTTAAAATATTTAGTGATATTATCCTTTTAAATTTCATTTATATTATAGTCAAATTTAATAAACTCATCGGCCAGAAATTTATATATTTCGATTTTGCAATTTAAAAGGTAATATTGCTCTAATTTTACAACTTACCTGTAGTCTAGTTGAAAGTACTGAAAAAAATATTATGCTTTTAAGCAAAACAGATAGAATCCATAAAAGAATAATTGAATGAAATTTATATCATATTTTATTATTTTAAAATTTACTCGAAAATTTCTAAAGGATAATTAAATTTTTTTAAATATTTAAAAATATTTTAATTTCGAATCTAAAATTAAATGAAAAGACTCGTATCATGCCATTTCCTGTACGAAGTTTATTTGTTTATTTTTTATTTAAAACAATTGTGCCACAATAATAATCATCATCAATATTTTTCATTTTTCACATAAAACTATTTTAGAAAAACATTCTTGCTTTTACGCATGTTCTAGTTAAGTTTTTTTTAGGTTAATTTGCTTAAATATCCGAGGTTGTGTTATTGCACTGCTTAATTTTTCGGATTTCAATTTTTTTTAATTCACAAAATTAATTAATTTTAAGTTGAATATTATCGGATCTATAACTGAAAACTTTTTCTTATAATGTATGCTTTATATACCAAATAAAAATTAAATTTAAAATCTCAGCTGAAGGAAATCTAAACTTTTTAGCCGTCAAGTCAAACCAATTATCTAAGTTTTTTTTTTTCCTTTTTAAAGGACTAGGGTGATAATTAATGTTTGGATAGATATTTCTGAGATTTTTAGCTGCAGCCAATATTTTATTTTAGTAAAAATGACCAAGAATTGAAGCTTGAAGAATTTTCTTTGATATGTCAGTTTGGGATTAGCTAGATTTACCGGTATAGTAGTAAGGACACATAACCAACTTATTATATTATATTATATTATATTATATTATATTATATTATATTATATTATATTATATTATATTATATTATATTATATTATATTATATAAGGGGTGCGGATGTTGACAAAATAAGTTAAAGACAATCCAAAAGAGCAAGTCCATAGTTGATGCTGCGGATATTGGAGAAACTGAATTTAATGTTCCGCATTCATTCTATAGTACAGTAACCATTGAATTTAGCATATATCAGCAAGAAGCTAGACTGGCTTGACCCAATCCAAAACTCAGATAGTCTACAATAATTGCATTACAATTTTGAAAACCGAAACCAATTATAAGATGAATAACCATTTGAGTATAGAAATACTGAAATATATATTCTGTGTACGGCCTCAGTTTTAAATGAGCAATAATCAAATAGTTGAGCAAAGCCATGTGTAGGGGTGTACAGAGCCGAATTAAATTTGGTCTATTTGGTTTTCTTATTTTAGTTTTTGGTTCGTTCGGTTCTGAACCGAAATTAAAAATCGGTTTATTCGGTTTGGTTTGATTCTTGAAATTGAAAAATTGAAGGAACCGAATCGACTGAAGTTTTATAAATATATATTTTTTTAGTTTTAAAGTACCAAAAGTACAGAAGTGGGATGAGTGGTTTGTGAAACTAAAGAAAGCCCAAGGTCCCAAGTTCAATTCCTCTGAGGGCCATGTTAGGTTCCATGCATATAATTCATTCCTAATTGCAAATTAATTAGTTTTTTTAATTAATTAACCCTGCAAATATCATCCCGAAGTTCAAATTTAAAGTTGGTTTAAATTAAACTGTTAATGTCAAAAGTTTTTCAGTTTGAAAAGATTGAAACATGCCCAATCATTATTAAGATGTCAATTTCTTTTTTTTTTCTTTAACAAATTTGTTTTTTTTATGCTTTTTATTTCCACACGTCATATGGATATTAGTGATTTTTGTATTTAGGTTAATTTAAATGCAAAACAATTAATTCCATTTGGATTTAAATGTTTCATTTTTTTTATGAGAAAAATGCATGATCTTTAAAAATAGAAAAATAAAAAATAAGGGAGAATAACATTCTAAAACCTAATAGAATCATACATCAAAAAATCTCTAGCTAACTTATGAGTCTCATAATTAGTAGTCCTACTAATCCAAAAAAGCTTAATATCTGATTTACTAGTAAAATAGCTTTACAATAAAAATATAACTGAACCAAAATTAATTGAAAAAATCATCTAAATAATCGAAAATGGCATATGCGAGTTCCTAAGTGTAAGTAAAAATACTGCCATTAATTGTGAGACGACCTTCAATCCAAGAAAAAAATGTATGAAGGGCTAGAGTTTCTGCAACCTGTAGAGAATTAAAGGGTTAATTAATAATTATACATAGAGCGGTCCTTGAAATACAAGTGAACCAGCTGAAATAATTATAAACATTGCTTTTCAAAAAAAAAAAAATTATAAACATTGTCTTAATAAATAATCTGCCTAAATCTGCACAAGCCACGTACACATAGTGATGGTATCAATTTATTATAATATTTCTTATAAATTAATTTTCAACTAATTAATTTTTAATAAATTCAAAAAAATATTTTAATTAATATTTATTATAGACATAATATAATAAATTTATGTATATAATTTTAATTTTAGTTATTTTAAATAAATTTATTTTGTTAAATATAAATTAATTTAATTTATGGACCCATATAGATTAAAAGTCCAATAAAAAATAAGCTTATATTGACCCATAACCAATTGAACCGAACCAAACCGATCGAAATTATTTCGATTTGTTCGGTTTTCGATTCTATAAAGTTTGGTTTCGATTCGATTCTTATATTTTCTAAAATTCGGTTTTCGGTTCGATCGGTTCAATTTTGGACCGGACCGAACCGACCAAATGTTCACCCCTAGCCATGTGATCCATTTGATGCCTATTGGTGCTTATGGGTCCCATTCCCTTACGCCGTCCCCATCCGATTGGGAAAAAGCATGGCTCTCCAAACCTTTTACAACCCTATAAATCCTCATACTCCATAATTTCACTTTTCACCAAATTAAGATATTTGTCCCTTTTAATTCTAAAGCTTCCTTACACATTGTCATCGATATAAATTATGGGTATTCGCATGCCATCCGTGAAGCAAATTCTTAAGGGCTACTCATCTCTGAAAAATAATCATCGTCATAATTCAGATGTTCCGAAAGGACATTTTGCGGTTTACGTAGGAGAAAAGCAAAAGAAGAGATATGTGGTGCCAATATCTTATTTGAGACAGCCTTCGTTTCAAGATTTGCTTAATCGAGCTGCAGAAGAGTTCGGATTCGATCATCCAATGGGTGCCCTTACAATTCCTTGTAAAGAAGATGCTTTTCTTGATCTCACTTCCAAGTTCCATGCTTCTTCAGGAATCTTTGTCATAAATTTTGTTTTTATTTTTTGCATTGTTTTTGTTAACTACAATGTCTGATTATTCTTGTCGATCATGTGTATATAGTTTTTTGAAATGAGATTGATTCATCATTGTTAATATGCAACGTTATCCCTCCTCTCGATCATCAGTTATTTTGGTGAAAATAGTAACTAATTTAATAGTTGTATACATCAAAATGCACTGGCGCTAGTTGGATATGCATTCATATATAAAACACATGCATTAGCATGTATTTTATATCTTCTATATATGCACATTATTAGGTCACTCGTAAATTACGTTTATTTATTGCAATCAGTGCTAAATCATAACGTTGCGAATCAATGCTTCGGAGATGAAGGTCCACGGTTTATGTTTGAATAATGAGTTTAAAACACTAAAAATGGAAGAAAAAAAAAATTGAGAAAGTCTTAGAAAAGAGTTCAGAAGTATTATTTGATGACCAAGAAAAGAGATGGAAAGTTAGGGTATCTTCTCCCTTCAATTGGAGGTTTAGGATTTGAATTTGGGTATAAAATATTTTTAATTTGAAAAAGAATATTTTATCTTTTTTACGAGTTTACATGATGCAAATTTAAATTAACTAAATCAGTAAAATTCAACTACTGAATGAATTAAGAAAATAAATAAATATTATTTACGAGCAGCTTTTCACATTTATTTGAATTTTAAATTGTACTGGCATAATGGACTCCAATGAGCTAGAGAAGTATGGCCCCCTCCCGCTTTTCAGACCTCTCAAACCCCTACCCCACAGTATACCCATCTCTTCCGGCCAGCAGATTGTATCATTTTCCACAGTGGGCGTCTATGCTAAGTCTCAAAAGGTGGCTTGATGGTGGATCTAGAGATGCTTCCTTTCATAAGGTTGAGTGCTCAAATGATGGATCCAACACATACAGAATCTATGGAAACGACCTTCCCTTTGGCTGGCCGCGAAAACTATTCTCCTAGTTTGGTTCGATGGAACAGGTATTCATTCCTAAAAAGCAGAGTGCAAGCGGAACAAAGTTTAGTTTTGTCAGCTGAGTACGCTAAAGGATATTGATCCCATCATTAAATGATTGGATGGAGCATGGATTGAAAATCATCAAACACAAGTTAACCTAGCACCCTACAGTACATGAGCTTAAAAGAGGTGTGCAGAGAAAACCCCAACCCATGGAAGTGAAGTTACCTAGCCATAGAAATTCAAGATCATATGCCAAGGTGACAGATGGATTTATCAAGGTTGGATGGTAAGAGAAGATGTTTACACAAACTTGAGAGCGGGATTTGTCAACTTTCAATATGAGGTGGCTAAAGAAGATAAGAACTGGTTAAGTAAAAGTCTTGTGGGCTGGCTTCATCATTCCTAAAACGTCTCCAGTATTTAGGATGCAATGGTGGCACGGGGGTATTTATCTTGTGAATGTAGGCCAATGGGTAGGAAACTAGTCCTTATAAGCTTCCCATCCTGGAAGGACAAGGATATCATCCTTGAATCGATTCTTGATTGGCTAAGTAAATGATTTAAAATGGTTGAGCCATGAGAGTTGAAGATATCTACAAGAAACGGTTCACTCCGTTAAGATGTGAAGGTTGCCCTTTACATGCATAGAATACTGAGGGTGTGTTTACTTACAGAAAATAATTTTCTATTTTCTTAAAAAATTGAAATAGTTATTTTCTGTAAAAAATTTGAAAAACACGTTCACCTGTTAACAAATAGAAAATTATTTTCCTGGAAACAGAAAATGAAAAAATGGGAAAATATGTTCATTTATTAAAAATAGAAAATGCTTTCTAAATTAAAAAAATTAAATTATATATTATTAAATATATATATATATATATATATATATATATATATATATATATATATATATATATATATATATATATATATATATACACACATACTTTGATTTTAAAAATTGAAATAATATGTATATATAATTAAATTATAAATTTATTAAAATAATTTAATTAAATTTAATATTTATAAATTAACGAACATTGAATTAAAAATAATACGATAGTAAACTGAAAAATGCAATCAATTTCTAATTTCTATTATTATTATAATCGTTTTACAACCGATCAGCAATTGTTTCTCTAACTATTTCCATTTGCATTTGTTGGGATAAATCAATAGTAATATCCTCTTATTGCACTCCAGCAGTGACTTATTCAGGCATTGTCAAATCTTCTCGACCATATAATGTAAACAGTTGATCGGCTCTATCTTCTATTCTAATGAAATTGTGCAATGTGCAACATGCAATGGGAATAAACTTTTGTCGACGTAAAGGATAGTTTGGTATTGATTTTAAAATTGAAAATCTAGCTTTTAACACTCCAAATGCCCTTTCTATCACATTACATAAGGATGAATGCCTCTGATTAAATAACTCATATTTTCTTGTAATTCTTCCTTGCCCACGAAATTCATTTAAATGATATCTTTCACCGCGATATGGAGCCAAAAATCCTAGTATATTGGGATAACCAGCATCCACGACGTAATAATAATCTACAAATTAATATTTATATTAATCAAATGATAATAATATAAGTGAATATTAAGAGATAAATGATAATAAAAACTCTTACCACCGCTTGGAAGAGGAAAATTATCTTCTTGTCTTGTCAATGCATCAAGAAACACTCTAGAATCATTTACTGTCCCTTTCCATCCAGTGTACATGAATGTAAATAACATATCGTGAGAACATATGGCCATAACATTTTGAGTCACAAGCGTTGCCTTTCTACCACGAAAGGTCTTTTGTTTAGAAGCCGGTGACCAAGCTGCCACATGAGTACCGTCTATTGCACCTATGCATTTCTTAACCAGATAAAAGAAGAATATTTAACTTAAAGTTGATATTGTATATATATATATAGTGTTAATATAATAATTAAAATAATAAAATTTTAATAATATATTATCTTACCTCAAAATATAGGTACCATCTGGGATTATTTTGAATTTCTGGCTGCACAGGAAATCTATTCACATGTTTAATCAAGTGAGTACCTAAAGTAGCCAATGCTCTAATCACCATCTTACACTATTTATGAACAGTAGCAAGTGAATGTTGATACCGTTCTGCTATAACCCTTTGACAAAGATTATGACATAAAACTGACAAACCCATCGCCACTCCTTCTTCTACACTAACATCCCTTTTATCTCTTAATAAACCCATCAATTTTAATTTTTCACATAAATTTATAAACACATGTAGTGCCATACGAAACCCTTCATAACACCTAGTTGGATTTCCTACAAGAACTTCAAGAATATAATTTTTTCCACTAAGTATTGAAGTTCTGCAAGGAACCCTTCCTATAAAATTTCGAGACATAAAAAATCTAACTAAAAGTAAATCTAAAATATCTTCATCCTCATCACTACTAGAACTATCACTAGTTGAATACGCTAATACTTGATTTTGATGCAAATTTTGATCCATAAATCCTGCATCAATTTAAAAAAAAACAAGAAAATTTATAAAATTTAAGGAAAAAATAAAATAAACAAATAAAAAATGAAAACAAACAACTTATATATATTTATTTAAAAATTTATAGATAACAAAATTTAGCTTAATAAGTTAAGCCATAAGACATAATATAATTAAAAAAAATATTGAATATTCATTTACATAAACTTTCAATCCAATCTCTTCTTCTATTATTATGCATTAAGACAAATATTTTTCTCCATTCTAGATTGACAAACTTTTCCAATGCTTTGTTATAAGCAACACTAGAAATATCTTCCATTTCTTCCAAAATATTCATACATGCCTCTTAGAATATGGATCAGCTTCAGCACTTGTAACTTGGTTGCTTTCTAATTTATATCTTTTAGCTTTTGCTAATTCCTTTTCAGCTCTAGCACTTAAACAGGTAGCCCACATTTCCAAACATGAATCCAATTTTTCAAATTTAGTTTCTTTCTTAGCTCTATTAGAGCCAGGATTGTAATCGATAGGACCTTGCTTATCTTTTGAACTAAAAGCACCATTTTTTTCTCCATCTGATCCATGATGAATGCCTCTTTGAAGAAATTCTTCTTCAATTTGACGTTCGTCATCTGAATCATAAGGTACTTGTGTAGAAGCATGGTGCTGATGCCCAGTAGCAGTAGATTTACTGAAAACTTGACCTAATAGATTATAATGCTTGCATCTATTTTTCTTAAATGATTTGAAATTCTTGTGCTTCTGTAATTTAATTACAAAAACATTTTAAATATTGATATTAGTAATATGTACCTTAATGTAAAAAAGTAATAATTAAAAAATTAAATAAACTAAAACCCTTACTTTGTAAAACATTTGCCAAATATCTTCAACAACAAATACGATGTTTAAGTAAGAATCATAAGTTACCCCGGTATGCTCCAATAATTTAGCAAATTGTCGATGTTTCATTCGAAGACGATTGTATTTTCCCTTTATCTTTTCAATACCATATCTCTCTCCCACTGTTATATACAATTCGTCATCCATTTCTTGCCAATCAGATGGTTTAAAAGATGGTGTACCATTCGGATCCCTTTTAACTCTTTCGTATAAAATATTTAAAAAAGCGAGTTCATTACTATCAGACCAATCTTTCGCTTTTTCGCCATTTCCAATCTTTCCCCCCATCTATTTATCTATATATAACAAAATTTACATTTTATGAAGCATAAAAAAATTTAAATATACTGCAAGCACATATTTAAGAATTTAAAAAATAAAAAAAATAGGAAAATTAAATCTATAAGAAAAAAATTTAGAGTCAAAAGTGATTGGTGAACTGACCTCTTTCAAGCAACAAAGTCGAAGCTTTTGTGCTGAGAATTTTAACTTTTTATTGCACTATTTGTCTTGAGAAATGTTGTCCTCTGCATGACAAGCCCACACAAAAAGAAGCATATGCTTTTTCATTATGAGTCAAAAACCTCAGTTAAATATGAATTCAAGGCTCTCATATGACTTAAGTCTAATTAAGCAGTGAAATTTACATCCAAGTGATAGCATTACAATTACAATTCAAGTATAGTCATAATTCTCAATCATAAATCATGCAAATTTTGATAATTTTTCAACCAATGAGATAAAGCAAATTGTCCAAACATCGATGCATATTTGCAACCCCTGAAAACATACTTTTTTAAGGTAATAATGACAATATAAAGCTAATAGATGTGTTCCAAATATAATTCAAATAAACATCTAAAGATAAAATGATTCTCCATTCCTTTCAAATTAAAAAAATTTGTCTCATTACAACAACAGACTTTGATTTTCACTTGAGAGAAACAGGGCAAGAGAACTCTAATTATGCCTAACAATACATGTCCACATGTTACATTAAAAGAAAGTATGTTTCAACTTCTTCCTACCCACTCAAACTCTAAAAAAGCCAACTAGATCTTTGTTTAGCTTGAACCTAAACACAAAGATTATACAGAACCATGTAATTAAGTAAAACTTCAAAGAGTATTACAGTTAGTATGTTGATTACCTACTGAATTAAGAAACAGTCCCCTACTTCCCAGCTAATGGAACTCCTTACTTCAGTAAATTTCAAAAATTCAGTAAATCAAAATTAGATCTTCAAAACCTGTAAATTTCAAACCATAACAGATTATATGGTCATACGGTGCTAAATTTAGAAAATCAAATCAAAGAATTAAAAAATCAAGGGGCATAAAAATAAAGTTACATTATTTTGATGTCCAAAAATACAGGACATGTAGCATTGCCAGAAGTTCTTTTCCAAATATGTCACAGAAAAACAAAGGACTGATGATAAAAGGTGGCAGTTATTATAAAGACAAAGATTCACACAGCATATCAAAGGACTGATGTTAGATTCATAAAAATAAAAATGAATTCACATAACATACACACAATTTCTATCTAGTTTAGCAGAGCTCTTTAGAGCAATGATATTGTTTTTTGTTTTCACCAAGAAAGAATGCCAACTTTTTAGATACATATCGTCCAAGTCCAACTTTGTAAGTTATTAATACATATAAATGTCATGCACATGCAACCATTCTAAACCAGCCCCGCCACTTATTTTTAATTTTTTTAAAATGCCTAACAACAACTATAAATATTGTTAGAAAAATCACTCAACATCTTTCACAATTTTAATATGTACTGGACACAAGCCAAGTCTCTATGGTCTATTCTTCCTGTGTTTTATTGTTGTGGCACCCACGCTTCTTCTATTTTAATAATAATGTACACAAGTTCTTACATTTTTTATGACTCAATGTTTTAAATTTTAATGCACATATACATATATTATCGAGCTGAAAGTGACAGTACAAAAAAAAAAGATAAACAACACTTCTCTAGAAACATCCACCAAAAAAGGAACTCTCAAAAAGAAAAAGACACACAAATGATGCAACCTGCATATCCCCGAAAATATGAACTAACTTATTTCATGGCCTAGAATAACTCCTTAATCAAGAAAGGCAAAGGGACATACGCAGTAAAGCAAGGTTCAAATTCTTTCTTGGTGAAAACAAAAAGCAACTAAAACAAAAATGAACCAGACAAGATGCTTCCAAAACAACTGAGAGTTGCCAGAAATGCCAATTTCTCTATAACTATACAAGCACGTAACCATAAAGAAAATTGCTTAAAGAAGTAAAGAAGAAAAATTCAAATAAGCCACTGGTAAATATACAAAATAACTCTACTGGTAAATAAAGACAAATATACATATATATATATAACCAGTAGCCAAAAAATCATCAATAGAACCGGAGAGAAAATAACACTAAATTCAAACAAGAAAATATTGAGGCATATTGTAAAGTGGTAATCTCAAATTCAATACCTAGAAAAAAGGTGGAGAAAGAGGCAACAATGGCAAGAATCAAAGCTCCTTATTTTCAAAAACTATAAGCTTGATGAATTATTTCAACTCTGGATAATTCAAAAATCTAAGAAATAAAAGATGGGTTTTGCAGAGAGTTTATTCCAACTTCAAAATCTTCTATTCTGTTTATTACTGGAATCTCCATCTCTATCTTATCTTATACACAAAACAAAAATGATTATTAAAAATAAGCAAACGACTGATCTTTCTCAAATTAGAAGCAACAATAAGCTAAATCAATTAAACAAATGAAGAAAAGAGAGAGTTTGGTTTGAGAGAAGAGGAGCTACGAAATGAAACGAAATTGAGAGAGGGGTTTGCTGAAAGCGGAGTTGAGGTTTATAAATCCTTAAATCGAAAACACCACACATAGAAAACACAGAGGCGCAAAGAACGAAAAACCTCGACTGCATGTAAAATAAAGCAGAAGAAGCACAAAATAGATAGCCAGCTAGGTGATAGCAATACAGAGCCATCGGATTAAAACTTCAAGACTGAAATTTCAGCTAAACCTAGCTTAATATTGGAAGTTACTCCCTTTTAATAGCACACAAAGATTACAAAGAAGATAAAAAGGGCAAACAAACCTGAAATCTCCTCTGTCAATAGCCTCTGTATCACTTGAAATTGTCTCCCAAATATCCAAAATCTAGTTTAAATAGATAGAATCATGAGATGAATCAAGGGAATCATTTCAAATTTGGTTTCGATCACAGCAATCGATTTTGGTTGAGATAAATTAGCAAAAATGATTTTGATAGAAAGAATAAAAATTAGTTCAAGCATGAGTCGGGATGCCAAGAGCGGCACTTTTACATCGTTTCCGAAAAAAATGGCGTGTTTTCTATGGAAAAGGGAAATTCTGGAGAACATATAAAAGTAGTTCTCCAAATCCTTTTATATTTTAGAAAATTAGGAAAATTGTTTTCTATTTTCTATTTAGAAAAATTAGACCATGTAAACATAATATTCTATTTTCTGTTTTTTGGAGAAAATTTTTTTGGAAAACAGGGGTTATTTTCTACAAGTAAACAGCCCCTAAGCTTTTCTCTACTGTTGCATCTTTATATGGCACTTTTATATCCTTGGATGAAAACACCAGAAAGAAGAATGGTTTAAATGTGGCCAGAATACTCATTGTGATGTCATCTTCAACCATTATCAATGAAATATTAAATACCGGTATTGATGGAATAACATATCTCTTCAGAGTCTTAGAGGAGCCTTTTAGCTTTTGCCCATATTTATTCAAAAAGGGCTCAATTAAGGTGACAAAAGACAATCTGGATCTGTAGAAATGCCAGTAACTATTGGTCATGAAAAGTGAAGGCTCGTTGTTTTTCGGCAGTCCAACCTCTTCCTTGAAGAGCGAGTTCAATATTCTTATAACGATGCACACTTCCCAAAGGAATTCCTTTGGAATAGAATGTCGGATGTTGGAGGGAGTCCTGAGCCCATAGTTTCAGATAGCTTTATTCCTAATAGGCTGGATATTGTTCTTATCAATTGCCAATCCATTCCAAATAGAAAGGACCGAAGGCCCAAGTTTAATTTATTAGTTATTCAAATTGATTCCAATGGAAAAGCTTCAGCAACTTTCATAAATAACAATAAAAAAGCAAAAAAGAATTTGATCCTCTTACTGTTTAACTCTATTAAGTCTTCCCTTCAATGCCCAGATTTGAGAAAGAAGAGCGATAGGAAAGTGAGGAAAAATGCTAAAAGGGCTTTTGTTGGGGTTGATTCAAATTCAGACGTCTTATGCAACTCGAATCGAATTGCTGAGGAATCTTTATTCGACAGATGCATCTCAATGTGAATGAGAGATTAGGCAGAGCCAATGTGGAAATATCAAGTTCCTCTAAAAGTAAGGCACTAAAAGTTTTTGAAATGCATGATATGTTGGGGATTATTGAAGTAGGAAATAGATAAGCTTTCCTTCCATCACTGGTCATATTTGAGGAAAAGGAAAGGGTAAATTAGGAAAAAATGGAGGGGAAGTAAAGATCCTTAATCTCCATCAAGGTTGGTCTCTAAGTTCTCTTTTAATTACTAAATGATTTTTTTTTTATCTTGGAATATAAGGGAGCTAAACTTAGCAATCAAGAAAAGTTCAATGGCTTCATGTGTTGGCAAAAGGAGTGTTTCATGGTTCTTTTGTAGGAGACCAAGATGCAAGGGATTGAAGCAAAAGACATAAGAAGATTGTGGGGCAACAAGAAATTTGATTGGTATCACATGATACAGTATAAAAATAATGGCAATATTCTCATTTCCTAGTGTGTAAGGTCTTTTCAACAAGTTGTAATAAGTTCTGAACAGGGGTGGTTAACAGTTAAGGGATGCTTAAAAGAATTTAGCTTGTGTTGTTGGATCATAGTAGTATACGTGCCAATTGGTGAGAAAGAGCATATGGATTTATGGCTTCAGCTAAAAACTGTGCTTGATAGTGATATTCCAACTTTAATTAAGGGAGATTTCAATGCTGCTCTTAATGTTGAGGATAGGTGGAATGGTATTTTGAGTAGAAAAGACAAAAACTTTCAAGAATTTGTTTTCAAAAGTGGATTGATATATCTACCGCTCATAGGCAAAAAATTCACTTAAGAGGATTTCGATTAAGAAAAGTAGAATTGACAAATTTCTAGTAATAGGGGTGTGCAAAACCTGACCCAACTTTTTGTTTCACTTTCTTAAGTTCATTGCATATATTTATTAAATTTTGTTATGTTATAGTTCACTTTTTGTTTCTTTTTTGTTTGTAGGTTCTTTTTGTTCAATTGAGTGTTTTGAAGTGCAATCGGGAGTTTTGGCTTAAAGGGTTGAAGTTTAAAGAACAAAAAGGAGGAATTATAGCTGTGTTGACTCATTAGAAAGCCTCCCTATGCCGACTCGTGCCCTATTATGTCGAGTCATGATAGGAGAATGACCGTGCCATTACAGAGGTTGTTTATGCCGACTTAACCCAACTCGGCACCCAAGTCAACCAACACAACCTTTCATGTACCTTTTCATATTTACATCCTTGTCGAAAAGGCACCAATTGGGGCACTTTAATTGCTATAAATACATGTAGTTGACCTTATTTTTGGCATGAAAAAACTACCAAATAACTAACTGTACAATTCAAAAAGGATTATAAGGAAAAAGTAAACTCCAAAAAAGAAGAAAGATTCAAAGAGGTCATTTAATCATCAAGTATTTTTCTGAAGAAGCATTGAGGAGTTATCAACCAATTTTTTCTTTTTTTTCTTTAGTATTTTGCTTGATGTTTATACTTTTTCTTTGTATTTGTTTATTTTGAATATAATATATATAGGATAATTTTTGTTAATTAAGATTGCAAGAGTGAAATGATATTATATAACTATATCTTTATTAATGCATGATTGATTTAGATTCAATTGAGCGTTTAATTGTGTTTTATATGCTTGATCACCATATGTAACTTGTTAATCAATTTGTTCACAATGAGAAATAGGGCATTTTGGTAGAAATGCAATTGAGTTTACTTAAAGGATAAGAATCACTTGGAGACAAGGTTTTATCTTGAGAGGTTAAAGAATAGGCACGGGTCTTCATGATTTTCATTTATCTCCTTAATAACATAAGAGTGTTTATGGACTCTAAATGGAAATATCCTTAATTGACAATGAGAATTGCTCTTAGGGATAGCTCCAACCACTTGCATGCATTTGTGTCAAATTGAATATCATATTACTTGACCAATCCACTCTTGTAATTCTAATAACATCATTGAATTGTATTTGTTCTCTTTAGAATTAAAGTTTAATTTTCTATAATTTGAGTAATCATAGGAAAATTAGTACAACCAATTTTATCATATTGCAATTGGCTATCCATCTTAGCCCCTACTCGGTTAATGTAAGATCACTCCAAAATTCCTTAGTGTTCGACACCCTTCTCACTCTATACTAAGTCCTAGAGACTACGGTAATAAGATTTACATTGCAACAGTTATATGCTCATTACAAGAGGATGATTATGAGTTTGGATTTATTGTCTCAAAATGTAGAATGCATGGATTTGCTAAAGACAATAAATCTTTATTATGTAAAATGTTTAAAAAGATAAGATAATTTATAAGGCCATAAACTTGCTCGATCCTTTATTTATTTTTTTACTCTTCATGCATGGGATTTGATCTCAAATTGTCGTGTTTATTTTCTTTAATGAAATCAATTCAAATTTTGAGTTAATCGATTTAATAGGATCAAGGCCCTAAAAAATCGTATTGATCAAGTAAGGCCCAAAGAATAGTTAGGGTCAGTTTGGTGTGATGCACGCTGGAGCCACCGATTACTTCCAAGATCGCTCTCGGAGGCCCACTTTTAGGGTCTGAGATTGGAGGAGGCTCAATTGAATCATAAATCGGCCACTTCATAACAAAAAGGGATCAAATACAATTTATTGTTGGTGGTCAACCTATGAACGCATCTACCAATGGGCCTAAAGAGGTAGATGTCATAGAGTTACTATCCAACAAAATGTTGGGAAAGGAATCTTGACCATTTGATGCCCAAAGAGATATTGGTGTTTGAAACATCACTCTTATTAGGTATCTTGGTTAGGTGTATTTTTACAATTAAGCTTTAAAATTAATCCCCTCTCCTCTCTCAGACAATGTAAGCAATAGAATTTAAATATCCCAATCAAACAAAAAAGCAATAAATAAATGCTTTTAAAAAATAAAATCCTACTTAAAATTATTACAAAGGCAAATTGTCCCATAACAATAAAGCAAAAATTAATATACATACATAAATTGGGGCATTGGTTAAGTTTGGGGTATTGGCCCCTTCATGCACATTTACAAAAATCATAAGTTTATTCTGTGTGAATTTGGCTAAAACTGGACATTGATCTATATTTTGGAAGAAAATCCAATTGATTTAATAGAAAATATTTTAATACCTTTTTATTTTATCGTGCACAAAAATCATTTTTACTAATTATTATATCCCTAAAAAATAATATATCCAAAATAAAATAGCTAATAATGTCAAAAATTAGATAATAAATAAAACAAAACCATAATGCATGAATAAAATGAATGAAATAACTCAGATAACTAAGGAGTGTAAGAGGTGACCAATCCAGAAGCATGACTTCCCATGCAAAAAATCACAAACCCTCCAAAGCCATAAAGGTTTGGAGTGGAAGAGGTGACCAATCACAATGATTGTGAGATCCCACATTGGTTGGAGTGGAAAACGAAGCATGCCATATAAGGATGTGGATACCTCTCCCTAGTACGATGCGTTTTGGAGGTAACCTCAAGAGCAAAACCATGAGTCACCTAGCTCCGGCATGGTCTCCAAAGCAGACATATAGAGTGACAGGTGGCAAAGCGGACAATATCGTACTAGCAGCGAATCTGGGGACATTATTATTAGTATCAGAGCCGGTGCCGGATCGGTATGTCAGCGAGGATGCTAGGCCCTAAGGAGGGTGGATTGTGAGATCCCACATTGGTTGGAGTGGAGAACGAAGCATGCCATATAAGGATGTGGATACCTCTCCCTAGTACGACGCATTTTTGGGGTAACCTCAAGAGCAAAACCGTGAGTCACCTAGCTCCGGCATGGTCTCCAAAGCAGACATGTGGAGTGACAGGTGGCAAAGTGGACAATATCGTACTAGCGGTGGATCCGGGGACGTTACAGTATGTGTGCTTACAATTGTCCTAAAAAGCAACTGAAAATTTTAGAACCTTAAAGTTTATGATCAATATTCTTTCCTCAAGTATGTTTAGTTTTGAGACTTTATATTCTTTATTTTGGAATTAGTAAATTTAGGTGACTTGTTAAATTTATAATACATGCTTTAAGAATTAATTCACTGGTATTTTGAGTGTTTAAGGTATTCGATTACTTTTCAATTCTATCACTTATGCATAATGAACAATGCTCCATAGTAAAGTTTCCTTAGTTTTATTGGCACTGAATTTTTTTCATTCGTTTCTCTTGCTTGAGGGCAAGCAAGGTTTAAGTATGGGGGAATTTGATACCATATAAAATGGTATATTATTTAATGCATATTTTCTTTACTTTAGGTAGCTAAGTATATTAAATTATTTATATTTTATGTGTTTTTGTCTAGTTTATGTGTTTACTTATATTTCAGATAAATTTGGGTCAAAAAGGCAAAAGAAACAATTGGAGAAGTAAGCCAGAGCATGAGTTGTAACACTCTTATCACTCTTAACATTGTACCGGTGTACCAAAGATCGAAAATTTTTTTTCTAACTTATTGTTTATGCCTCATTATCATTTACTAATTGTTTTCATAACACTTGTCGATGACCCATACCTATCCAATTTACTATGTATTTAATAAAATTTTTGCAATATAACGGCTGTAGATAGTATAAGCACCTTGAAATGCAGACAATTCACACAGCCTCTCAGAGGCACAACAATCTATAATATCAAATAGAACCATTCATTCCATCTCATATACATCCAACATAAAGTTTTACTAATATAACTCCTGTTTAACATTTACATAACCAAAAGTAAAGTTTATATCATATATACATGCCAAATCCACACAACAAAAGCTCTTAAAAGAAGTCTTGTAATTTGTATTTCTGCTCCTGCTCTTGATTTCTTGCACGCAGTAAAAACTACGCGTTGAGCACTTAATATGCTCAGTGGTGACTAGTAATCTATACATTTCCTAACATGACCATCCAATAAACCTTAGTTTTCTTTATTTTCTTGTTCTCAAATGCAAAATCCAAGCTCATAATCATATTCTACACCTCAAAATCTATGGAAAAACATTAAAGAATCAAATTAAATCACTTAATTTCTCAATATCAAACTTACCCCTTTTTCTTTCTCTACTTGTTTTCTCCACTTTCTTTGCTCAAATCAATCAACAAAAGCTATTTTAGTGATCTAGAGAGATGAAACTACAACTCTTAAGTTGGGATCTAATGAGAAATTTGAGTGATTATGAAGTAAGAGAGAGAGAGAGAATAGAAGGAAGATGAATTCAGCCAATGTGTGAAAATTTCTCCAGATATTTGGCTCTTATATATCCCTCCAATGGGCCTAAAATTGGGCTAAACCAATGGGCTTAGCCCAATTACTTCTTAAGGCCCATTTTAGGCCTTTTAAAGCCCAATTAAATTTCTCTCTCTTTTAGCCATCAAATATCTTCAAAACTAATTTTATCACTCTTATCACATCAAAAATAGCTAGCACACAAAATTTTGGCTCAATCGAAGTCCGTTATCGGTCCGATTCAAACTTATCAATCCGATTTGACAAATGTCGGTGTCACCAAAAAATTCCATTCTCACTACTAAAATATTCTACATAAAAATTCGTGCAGACATA
This sequence comes from Excoecaria agallocha, assembly GCA_037975025.1. Classification (NCBI taxonomy): domain Eukaryota; kingdom Viridiplantae; phylum Streptophyta; class Magnoliopsida; order Malpighiales; family Euphorbiaceae; genus Excoecaria; species Excoecaria agallocha. The sequence goes on from CM075812.1 coordinate 12,330,016, forward strand.
CAAAATTTGGCAATTTTTGGAGTTCATTTATTATTTTTAATAATTTATGCAAAATCAAGTCACCTTCCCTACCATGTAAATTGACTCGCTGCCTTTTCATATTTTTGACCTCAATTTCACTTCAAATTTCAATCCTGTACTCACCATGACCAATACTTTTCAATGGTTTAATAAAAATATTTTTGACTTTCAGGTATCCTTTTGGGCTCAAAAAGCACTATTCACTGTCAGAAAGTACTGTTCACGACTGATCCGGTGTTGAGGCCATTACACGAGTCCTGACACTCGTGATGGAGATAAAAAGTAGGGCAAGACTCGTGAACAATGTCACGAGTCGTTACAGAAAGTAAAGCAATCCAACTCGTGATGGTTGTCCGAGTTGTAAAGGGAAGCATGAAGAGAGATATGACTTGTGATGGTTGCCCGAGTCGTTACAGAGGTAAGAGGGACACGACTCATGAAGGTTGTCCGAGTCGATCCAGGCACCAGTTTTTAAGTAATGCAATTTTTCATCCCACCTTTTCTCAATCACCAAGTCTTTTCATCAAGCCTTTTCATGGAAACTTTTCAGCATGATACCTATTCTGAAGAGGCATAATTAGGGGTGCAAATTTCTCTATAAATAGGGACTAAAAAGGGAGTTTAAGATATACAGTTGATATAGAGATATATACAATCTTGGTTTTTGGATGAACAGTTTTACTTAGTTTATTAGATGATGCCAAAGGAACAAAGCCAAAGGAACAAGAGAATTACCAGAAGGTTTACTTAGGTTCTTTCCTAATTTTATTCTTCTTTTCTCTTCTAAATTTTTCCTCTTATTCTCTTGTTTGACTTTAATTCAAATATCTATTTTGGCTAGTTTCCTTTGTACATTAGAAATGTAAAGTGATATTTGTTTAAGGTCAAGATTATTTTTATTATAAATGAAGTATGATTTAAATCCATTTGTGTGATTTGTTTTTCTATGTATGCTTGATCGCCATATTTATCATGTTAGTCAATTTATTCGCAATGAGAATTGGAATTTATTGATGGCAAGACAAATGAATTTACTTAGAGTATTGAATTCACTTAAAAATAAGGAATTCTCTTTGAGGGATTAAAGAATTGGCATTGAGCTTCATAATTTTTGTTTATCTCTATAATGACATGAGAGTGCTTAAAGAATCTAAACAAGAACATCTTTAATGGCAATGAGAATTGCTTTAAAGAATCTTTGGTTAAATTCTCCAATTACTTTATTTATACAATTACTTTTACTTGTACTTAAATGAATTATTCTTTCTATTTCTATGTATATTTAAACTATTTACCAAGTCATCTTTAATCAAATTTGATTCAATCTATGTATATTAGTTTTGATATTAATTAAATACTTAATCTTCATTATTCGTTATCTATCCATCTACTTCTTGTGATTTCAATACAAGATTTACCTCGCTCCCTTTAGAACGATACCCTACTCATTCTATACTCAGTCTAGAAGGACTAAGGGTTCAAATAATCCCTTACCAGTTTTCCATTTCTTTGAGTCTCCAGTTGTTTGGTTTGGGTCGGGTTGACATGAACTTGAACAATATGCACCCCTATCTGGTAAGTCAAAGATGTCCTTTGTGTTCAAATGGTATGTCCCAAAGTAATCTTCCAAAAAGCATATTTGATCGGTCCCTCTTGTTTAAACTACTTTAATATAAATTGGGGCCAGAGGCCATTCAAATTTCTTGATGTTTGGTTGCAAGATGTTGATTTTCTAAATAAGGTTCGTTCTTGGGGGCCCAACCTTTGTGATTCTCAAAATAAAAATATGCATACCAAAATGAAGTTGCTCAAGAAGTCCATTGTGGAATGGAACATGTGTTTTGGTAACATTGACAAGGCTATTTCTAAACTTAAAAAAGATATTGATAGTCTTGATTGTGATTTAGAGTGTGATGATATTTATGCATTTAGTAGAAAAATTATAATTTTAAAGAGAAATTATATTGTTAGCTTGTTATGGGGAAAATTGAAATCTATAGAATTTATATGGAAGCAGAAATCAAAGGTGAAATGGTTTAGATAGGGAGATCAAAACATGCAATTCTTTCACCTTTTAGCTTTAGTTAGGGGCAGTCTCAATAGTATTACTAGATTTTAACGCCGAGTGTTGTGGTTACAAGTCCAAATCAGATTAAAAGTGAAATGTTCAAATTCTATAATGACCTTTATAGTGAAAATCTCCATAATAGGCCCTCATTTCCTACTAATTCCTACAAAAAAACTATCTTCTTTCTTAGGAAATTTTTTAGAAATTTCAGTTACCTTCAATAATCAAAACAACAATTTGGAGTTATGAGAGCTCAAAGGCCCTTAGTCCTAATAGATCTAATTTTGCTTTTATAAAGGCAACTTAGGAAATAATAGGGTCGGGGTTGTATTTTTATCATGGTGGCTTTTTTTTTTTGTAAATGGTGTGGCTTTCTAGTGGTGTTTCATCCTCCTTCATAGCTTTGATTCCAAAATTGAAGGAGTTGTTCATCTCATATATTTTCATCTTATTATTTTGATTGGGTATTTATACAAGATCATAGCAAACAAACTTAGAAAAGTGGTAGGTGAAATGATTTAAGAAAAGAAATGTGCTTTTATTAAAGGTAGGCAAATTCTGGATGGGATTTTGGTAGCAAACAAAATCATTCACTCGCTAAAGCCTAACAATCAAAGCAATATTTTGTTTAAAGTCGACTTCCACAAAGCTTTTGACTCGATTAACTGGAATTATTTAAACTCTATATTGGATCACACAAATTTTGGATCTAAATAGAGATTCTAGATTCGGCAGTGTGTTCATTCAACTAAGATTTCTATCCCGGTTAATGGTTCTCTTACTTTAGAAATCCACCTATCTCGAGGTTTATAGGAGGGTGATCCTCTGTCACTATTTCTCTTCCTTATTACTGCCGAAGGATAGTCTATTCTATACATAATGGATATACCATGATAAACATAATGGAAATACAACATAATGTACAACATTTGGTTGCCCTTAGTATACAGTAAGTGATCTAGGACCTTAGGATATAATGGCTAGCCATAGGGACCCATATACCGTGGTAGAATCATACAGTAATTTATTAGAAAGGCTACATTTAAGTGGTCACCTCACTCATATAGTCATACAATATACTTACACAGTCATACAGTCCTCATCCTGCATATCCAGTTCGAGGATTTTTAGTAATCACTATTAGGGGCAAAATAGTAATTATGCAAGAAAATAAGGACTAAATAAAAAATTTTACATAAATGAAATCATAAATGTAAATAAATAAGAAATAATGTGAAAAAAATGAGATTACTATGTTTAAAAGGGCTAAAGTGGTAATTACATGATAAATTAGGGGTAAAATAGTAATTTGGCATCAAAAGGTAATTTAACTAAAAATGCTATTATTAAATGAAAATTTGTGTAGTTCTATCCACCACTAGGCAATATTGTTGCTTTGCGTGTGGTTTTTGTTGACTACGCATAAGGATAGGTATATTTTAGACTCAAAGAAGATACAGCAAGTTGGCGTGTAAATGTATAGTTTTGGATGGAATTTGATATCTTTTGTAGTAGGATTTCTTTTAGAACCATGGCATGTAATATATATATATATATATATATATATATATATATATATATATATATATATATATATATATATATATATATATATATATATATATTACATTGTATGAGAAACACTATATTATAGTAAACAGGTGAACATTTAAGAATGTATGATTGTGTTGTGATGTTGGATGATGGTCAAATATAGAAGTATTATGTATGTAAATGGAGTATTGAAGGAGGTTAACTATTGGGAGGGTTAAATCTTCAATTTGTAGGTTTGGGTAGCATGATCTTTAAGTCGTTATACTGTCAAAATTTTGACCAAGTAAATAGTAACTTAAAGACTATAACTATGAACTGGAACCTAAGGAATGAAATCTAAGATGTTAATCACCAAATTACACAACCCATTACTATAATAACATACATTGTCACCATGACATATATAACATGCATGGAAAGCATAAATGTTAGTATGATGTTACAACAGAGGAGAGGTTAGAGGTCACTATGGACCAAATCACACAGTGGTGAAAATCCTATAGTTGTATTTCTTTTGGCCTTCTCTTTTTACTGATGTTAAGTCTTTTATAGCTTCATGTGATAGATTTCAACTTGTAGGAAATATATCAAAATGGGATGAGATACCCATGAATAATATCGTAGAAGTAGAAATTTTTTATGTTTGAGGAATTAACTTTATAGGGTCATTTTCGAACTCTTTCAGGTTCAAGTACAATCTAGTTGTTGTTGATTATGTAAGTAAATAGGTAGAAGCAGTGGCTACTGGGACGTGTGATGCTCGAGTTGTGCTTGAATTTCTTAAGAGGAACATCTTTACTAAGTTTGAGGCACCAAGGGCTATTATTAGTATGGAAAAAATATTTTGTCAACCATCAATTTAAATCCTTACTTAGAAAATTTGGTGTTAGGCATAAAATTACAATCCCATATCACCCCCCAGCAAATGCACAAGTTGAAGTATCAAATAGGGAGTTGAAATCAATATTAGAAACATCAATCAATAATGCTAGAAAATATTGGTCTCAAAGGTTAGATGAGGCTTTATGGGCTTATAGAATTGCATTTAAAACCCTTATACATGTCTCTGTTTAGATTAGTTTTTGGGAAAGCATGTCATTTGCTGGTCGAACTAGATTATAAGGCATATTAGGCTACAAAATTGCTTAATTTTGATCTAAGATATGCAGGAGAAAAGCGATGTTTGTAGCTCAATGAACTTACAGAGTTTTGACAATGGTCTTATGATAATGCTACCCTATATAAAGAGAAAACAAAGTGTTGGCATGACAAGAAGTTAACTCCAAAAGAATTTCTCCCGAGATGTTGGTTTTTCTTTACAATAGTCAATTGGGGTTGTTTCGAAGTAAGCTAAAGTCTAGATGGCTTGTGCCATATCAAGTGGTTCAAGCAATGAATTCGGAGTGATCACCATCAAGGAATCCAAAGGATAGTCATGCATATAAAGGTAATGGCCACAGACTAAAGCCTTATCATGTTGCTCAATTGGAGGTTGCATATAAGGCGGTTCTACAAAGTCTAGCTGAAGACTTTATAAATTAAGAACTAAACTCTTTAATTTTGCTTTGATTTGTATGCGTGTTTCTTTAGTTTTTTTTCAATAATGAAGTATTAGTTTTCTTTATTTTCATTGTTTGGTGATTTATGAATTAAAGGGAGAGTTATTTATACTTAAAGTATGGAGTGAATTTTGAATGCAATTTAATAGGTATGAATGTTTTCCATTTAGTCTTAATGATTTGGATTAAGTTTTGGTTAAGTGTTGAAGGTGGTGGGTAATTAGAGATAGATGTGCTTAATTGTTTGAAAACCTTGTGTGGATTTAATTAGTCATGTAGAAATTAAGTGAGAGTGGGCATGAGGAAAAACTAATGGGGGTTAAGTTAATTTAGGGGATTTGAGTAACAAAGCATGTTAAAAGCGGATTTTTGTTTTTACCTTGAAGTTCCTGAGAGCATCACCTTGGTAGAAGGGATTTCCTCCTCCACTGAGGGACCCTAGTCTCTTGGTCCTGTAGCCTTCTCCTCAGTAAAGAGGATTTCTCCTCTATCAAGGCACATGCCTCCTTTCTCACCCAGTAGCCTTCTACTCAGTAGAGGGAAAATCTTTCTCCACTAAGGGACTCTTCTTCCCCTACCCGAGACAATCACCTCCACTAAGGGACATTCTCACTCCACCAAGGGACCAACCGTATAAATGCCCCTCACCCCTTCCTCCATTGAGACAAACTTTACTCTTGACCATTTTTGCTCTCCCTCACCCAAGGAATTCAAGTCTAGCTTTAGTTTTTCTTCAATTTCCATCTTCATTCCATCAAATAAGTGCACTATACCTTGTTTAATCTTTCATTTTACATATTTAGTTTGCTTGGATTAAATTAAATTGGGTTGGTGTTCTTGAACATGGTTTGCTAAGAGTTTATTTTGAGTTCAAATATTGTTACACTTGCATTCAAATTGCACTTAGTCCACTTGTTGTTTGAGATTGAATATTGATTTCAATTGTTGGCTTGATAATGATTGAGATTGCTTCATTTATGGCTTAGTTATTTTTTTCACACCATGTTGTTTGATTAAATGCTTGAATGACTAAGTTTAGTTCTTATGCTTCATTTCTTGATTTTAAACCATCGCTAGGTGATCTCAAATGTCATTGTCTTCTTTCCACACTTGTTATCTACTCTTTTACCACTAGGTTTAGTACATTGCATGTTGGTGACCTTGAGCTATACTTGACTTGTTTTCTTAGGATGATTTTTTAACTTTAAATTATAGACACTTATTTTTGCTATTTTGAATTGGATAATGGCTCCAAAGAGAAAATTTTGGTGCTTTTAGTTCTTTCGGATCACACATTCCACCTTATGTGGATGAGGAACATGTTAAATTGTACAAGTATTTTGGGATAGCCACCTATGTCAAGCCAGTGTATTTAAATCAAATATTTCTTGATATTGCTGCTGGAAATCTTTGGGTTGAAATTATTCCATTGGTTAGAAACATTAGCTAGGGTGCATTCATTAAGAAAACACCTAAAGTGCATCCCTCTTTTGCAAGAGATTTTCTCACATCTTTTAGTTGCCACTTTGAGAACAAGAATGACTATGGCATGGTACGTTTTAAATTTTGTTGGAAACCCTACATGATGTCTTTTACAGATTTCACACAGCATTTGGGATTTTCGGTGGATGGTATAAGTGATTTACCAAATTCCACCCCAAGTGAGAATTGAGCTATGATCCGAGATCCTTTAGATCTAGTTATGTATAATTCGAGCTAGACTAAGGCTCACTCTTTGCGAGATCATGCATTGCGGGTTCTATATAGGTTCTTATGTATCACCTTCTATAATTGTCTTGGTAGCCCAAGTACAGTGAATGCAGGTAAGTTGTTTATATTGAGATGTATAGTTGAGGTTATCCAATTGAATGGTACATATCTATTATGGCGAAAGATAGAAAACCTGTAAAGAAAGACACATTCTATCAAGGTAACATCTTTGGGTTGGATTTCCACGATCATGACAAAAGTGGTGAAACATTTAGATATGGGGGATTCTCTTAGTAAACCATAATACATAGATTTTACATTGTTAAAAAATATAAAAGTGTTGTGCGGCAAACTGCACTGCCATTGGACAAAAAAGGAGGAATATTTGCATTTAATCACTGTTAGCCATAATAGAGATGGAGATCAGGAGGCAGCTGCAGCTAAGGAAGTTCCTTCTCCCCAAATGGTGGCCTACATGAACTAAGTGAATGCTAGGTTAGACATACAAGCTGAGAAAATTGACAAATTGCAAAGGAGCTTTGAGCATCTCAACCCACACTCTGAGCATTTCATTACACACTTTTAGGAGCGATTTCCATCGGTACCACTACCACCACAATGATCCGAGCTCATTTTTACTAAGGACAACAAAGCTTTTTAGAGGGTGGTAGAGCTTATCTAAGCTCAATTTTGCTTAAATTCATAAAGTAAAAAATATCAAATCTTCCCTTTTATTCATGAAAGTTTTTATTCTTATTTTATGTTTTATGTTTTCTTTATTTAGTTATTTTTTCTTGCTTTTTAGTTGTGTTGCTTTAATTGTAACTTTGATGGTAGTGACTTTGTATTATGTTTTAATAGCAATATTAATGTTTTTGTTTTGTTAGTTTTATAGTAGTTTTAAGTTGCTTTCTGTTTTTTCTGTATTAATGGTATAGTTCAGTTCAAGTATTATTTAGTTTGCACTGAGTTTAGTTTGCCCTAGTTTTTTCTCAAAATCGAACTTGTTGAACTTTAACTTAGAATATGTAATGGTCAAAATCTCTATTTAGCATGAAGGCAAGCATGTTGCTTGATGGAATCCTAACTAGTTTAGCATTCAACTTGAACTATATTTGTTAGTTTTCAGATTTTGAACACTAAGACTAGTTTCGAAATAAGAAGAAAAATTAGTGCATTGAGGTAGTTGAGCAAGAAATTTTAGGATACTAGAACCTTTCTAATCACCCTTCAAAGCATAGAAACAACTCAAAACAATTTAGAAAGTGATCTAGGAAATTTTTTCTTATTTAGCCATAACTTAGCTTGTTTCCTACCCTATATGTATATTTGTCTCTTGTTAGCCATTTTGAGCCTAATGAAACATGTTTAATGCATGTCATATGTATCTATCTTATTACACTCATCGGTTCACCATATAACTTAAAAAATTTTTATCTTCACCTTTAAGAATTGGCCACTCTAGGATTGGGATGGATTAATATTTAGGGTATTTGAAGGAGTGTAGTGAGAAAAGGTTATTGGGATGTTTTTGTCAAGGGTTATTATTGAAGTCAAAAAAAGTAATGAACATTTGAACTTGTAAATACCCATTTTATCATGGTTGCCGAAATGAAACTAGCAAGTTCTTGAAAAAAAAAAGTTTGCAATAAAGCTAGCAGTATATGGCAAAGCTTTAAGTATGGGGTATTTACAAGGAAAAGAATTGTGACTTCTGAAATTTGATGGATTGTAAAACTGCGAAGAGTTTTAGTAATCTTTTCTCTCAAAAGTGTTTTGTGTATAAGGGGTTAAGTAAGCAAGTATGGTTAAGTGGTATGCTTTTAAGTTTATGTAGTGAAATTTAGAAATATTGGTCCATTCAATCAAATAGTGGCTATTCTTTTTTTTAATCATTGTCCATTATTTTTTAACCATTGCCCTAACCACATTACAACATAATAAAGTTCCAGTGATTCATTGTTTGCATTTGAGTTGTTTAACGAAGATGACTTTCGGGTTTTGGTGCTAAATGAGAGGTTTATAGTATTTCTAAAGTTTCAAGTGTGAAGCTATTTATACATCTAGGTGTACATAAATTCTACATCTTGACTATTAATTGCATTGGTTTTTTTTTTATTTTGAAAAAGCTTAAAATATTTTGGTCTTGCACACACATATTAAAACTAGCTCATATTTTCTTGATTGAATTTGATCTAGTTGAAATTTTGTTAAGTGTTCCTGTTAATTATTAAGCATAATTTTAAAGTGCATGATTCTTAGTTGAAGCTTTATTATTTTGAGAAGTTGGTTTGTTCAATTTTTCTCGAGGCGAGCAAAGACTAAGTGTGGGGTATTTGATAGTTTTGAATTATGATCTATATTATTATTGTGTTTTTAGGTGTTTATGATGTTATTTTAATATTAATTTAGTTAATTTTATATTTAATTTCATAAGTCTTTGATTATGTGGTCTTAATCTCATTTTTGGTGTTTATTAGGGGCTTAATTGAAGAAAGAAGAAAGTTCTTTGGAGAAAAGAGAAAATCAGCTCAACTTAGGATTTTAAAGAGAAAGTCACGTTATAGTCCAGTAGCATGTTCTTCAGTAGAGGAGAATTTCTCCTCTACCGAGGAAGACATAAGGAGCAAGCCTACAAAGAAGCCTTTCTTGATGGAGGAGAATTATCCCTCTACCAAGGCAAAGTAAATACAGGCAGAGGAGCAACTCACCTTGGTAGAGGAGTTTTTTCCCCTCTACAAAGGTAAGTCTTCCAACAACGATAAAACTCTAATTTTTTCTGGATTAGGAAATTAATTGGTAGTTGGTTTCTTTACTTTAAGGTATAAAAGCAAGATAAACACCAGAATTTAAGAGGAGAAAATTTTTCTTAAGTGTTTTAGACCTAGTTTTCAAGAGTGCAATTTACTTAAGGTTTAAAGATGCAACTTTGAATGTTCTGTGAAGACATCAAAAGGAGCTAAAGACTTTATGTGTACTGTAATCTTTTATTTCAATTTTTCAATTGTTTTAAGATGAACAATAAGTAGTTTTCCTAACTTTTGCTGAAGGAAACTTGAATCCTCATTCATTTATTGTAATGACTTAAGTTTGAACTAAATTTTCAATGAAAGTGTGTTATTTCTTAATTCTTTAGCTGATTATTATCTTAATTTATGTTGATTTGATATTTGATCTATTGAATAAATGGTTGATTGTCAATTTCATCTATGGCTTATGATTTGCATGTTCTTGGTTTAATTTACTTATATTGATGCATGATTGTGTTCTGAGAATTGAGGCAATAATGTGTTACTAAGAGTTGAATTAAGACTAAGAATGTTGAATTAGGAATAAGCTAGAGTTGGATCTTTCGAAAGAGGGTCTAACGAAAGTTTAGGAATTTCTAAACTGGACTTTTATAATAAGTATTAGATTATTCATAATCTGAGAATTTAGTACTTAAAATGATATTTTGAATACGATATCTGAGTTTTGAATTGGTTTTCCATAATCACTTATGTTATTTTCAATTGAGTCATTGCAATAGAAGCTAAGATGGATAGTTCCTTTAGCAAAAGTGCCTTTTAATATTGAATTTTATTATCTTTTTATATCTGGTTTTGCTTTAAGTTTATGATTACTTGCTTTAGTTTCATTACTCTATTTGTTTAGTTATTGCTTTTGATTTAGTTAATTCTTAATCTTTCTAAAACTTTGGAATTATTTCACACATTGCCCATTATAAAATCCGAAATACACAATCTCTAGGGTATGATAATTAAGGGTCATAATCTTATTTTTCTATATTACTTAACTAATTTAATACACTTGCTAGAAGCCAATCAGTTATCAGAATTCTAAATTTTTTCACTCCCAAGCAAACTCTAGAAGGAAAAGGAACCATATTGTTGCGTTAAAAAATTAGAGAGGGGAGTGGGTTACTGATGACAAAGGTTCAGTGACTTAATTTCTTATTACTATTCGGGGTTGTTTAAATGTTACTAGGGTGACTATTCTTGGGAATCAGAACTGGTCGAGAAGAGAGTTACAAATCCAGAGAATACTACCCTTCTTCATCCTTTCACTAAGCAAGAGATCAAATAAGCATTCTTTTCAGATGCATCCTGATAAGTCCCCTAGACCAGATGGACTCAATCTAGCATTCTTCCAAATATTTTGGAGCATCATTGGGCAAGATATGGTCACTATAAGAAAATATCAAAATAGCAATGAAATTCATTCCGTTGCTAAATTAGCAATGGAATACCAATTTCGTTGCTAACATTGGGTGAACTTTTAGGGATTTAGCAACGAAATACAAAATGGTTAGATTCCGTTGCTAAAAAGGAGGGAGATTTTAGCGCCAATATATAGCAACAAAAATTAGCAACGAAATCTAATTTTCGTTGCTAAATATAGCGAAATTTAACAGCGAAAAGTTTTTGGGATGAAATTTAGCAACGAAATTTAAATTTCATTGCTAAAATAGCAACGAAATAATATTTTCGTTGCTAAATATAGCGGCATTTCATAGCAAAAAATTTTTAGGATGAAATTTAGCAACGAAATTTAAATTTCGTTGCTAAAATAGCAACGAAATCTAATTTTCGTTGCTAAAATGGTTGTAGAAAAAATTTTGAATAAAATTTAGCAACGGAATCTAATTTTTGTTGCTAAAATAGCAACAGAATCTCTTTTTCGTTGCTAAATTTGAAATCGTTGTTATAATAGCAACGAAATTAAATTTCGTTGCTAAAAAATAATATATATAGGAAAAAACCCTATTTCTTTTATTTTTGTTCTTCTCTTCGCCTCATTCTATTTCATTTTCTCTGCTTTTGGAGCTCGACTATAGAGAATTTCAAATCAATCCACAGAGATCTGTTGGTTCAAAATCCATCAATTTTCACAAATATAGGTACCTTTTCACTCTTTACTTACCAGATTCTCTACAACTTGTTTGGCTTTGATCTCACTTGTAGTCTGTTTGTTTCCTGAGAAATTATTGAAGAGCATAAGGAAATGAAATTCATTTGAGCGTATTAGAAAGAAGTTACCTTAAGGTTCCTGCACTTTCGAGTTACCTTTATTTTTGTTTGGTAGCTGAGAAAATTAAGGAAGGAAAGATGAGAAAATCTGAGAAAAGGACATATTTTTTGTACAACATTTAGTTGTTTGTGTGTTACTTGTATGCTTTTTTATTTCAATTTACAGCACTACATTTGAAACTGGTTCGACTAGGCTTATACTCCTTCTAATACAGGTACCCTTTTCTCTTTTTTTTTTCTTTCCTTTTTTGATTACTGAAATTAAGTATTGTTTAGTTGGAATTGTTTTAATTCATTTTCATTATTTAAACATTGTGTACGATATTAGAAATGCTCTACTTTAAAGAGTTTGAAAGATGGTGTAAAGTTTTGGTCAAAAGCTGGATTTGTTGTTAAATGGTGAAAAATCGGGTAAAGACAAGCACAGGCACATATAGAAGAGTTATCAGCATAACTCGGGTAATCTCAAAATTCAAACTCTCTTTTCACTTTTCATATACTTTTTTATTCGTATATATTACCCTTGGCCTGCAATTTTTTTAATTTTTATTTCGTTATAAAATATTTCAACATAAAGGAATATTATTTTCAGCTTTTAGTGGGATTTGCCGGCAAAGCACAGATAAAACTTGAATTTCTCTGTCTTGGATTCCTATGTATATATAAAATATAAATTACTTGCCTTTTTAACTAACAGATAGAGCATTATCAATTAGACAATGCTTGAAAATTAGTGTTGTGTTGCTTTTGTATAACTAAACAAGAACAGAAGAGGAAAAATGGAAGAAGTTAGGTGCATTCACATAATATACTTTCTTAGCATAATGGGTTGAATGGAGCATCCTCATCTCATTAATTGGTTAAGTAAATGTCAAGAGATGGATGGCAGACTTGCGAGGAAGAGATATGGTGGAGGCCTTTGCTTGGTCATACAAGAGATATGGGGATGAACAGTACTCTCGAACTTGAAACTGTCTCAATTAAATTTATAAACGTCCACTTATGTATAAATGTATTTTGTATGTAGCCATTTTTAATTCTAAGCTCCTGAATAAGCTCTTAATAAACATTTTTGTGGTAAAACAGGAGACACGAGAATGGTTACGTTTGGTAGGACTTGGTTGATGATGATCTTATCACTCCAATCTGTGACAATGAATTTATCCTCAAAGGATCCAAAATTCTCCCTGTACCTTTCGGTATTTTTAATTTCATGTTCTTGCATCATTTAATTAATGTTCTATATATATATATTTTTAATTTGTTACCGTTTATTATTTATGATAACTAGATGCAAATGCTAAAAGTTTCATACTATAAAATGAAAATAATGTTGGAATTGAAGACAAATAACAAGAAAAATCTTGGAAAGGAAACCATAAATCTGCCGATTCTTTAGTCGAAACATCATTTGAAATAGGTAATTACAGTACTCGTCCATAGTTTTGGCATACAAAAGATAGTGGTTAGGATTTTCCATAGATTTAATTAAAAATAATAAATAATTATATTTAAATTTATTATTAAATTATGTGATTAAGATATAGATTCCTTTCACTTAAATTAAGGAAAGAAAATAATTTATATGAGTAAAAACAAAAAAAAGACCAAATGTCCCTTAAAAATCCTAAAAACTTTAAATTGAAAAATGGCAATCTAAACGTCATTTTTTGGGCCCGAAAAATGCTGTTATAAGAGATTTGCTCTACAACAAATGATCGTCTCGAAACGAGCTTTCCGAAAACATATTATAATAAGAAATCTGATACTTGTAGCAAAAGTTATGACCAAAATAGTCTATACCGTAAAAATAATCCATTTAGACTTTATGTTAGATTTCTTCATTTCTTCTCAAATTCTAATTTAATTTAGGGTTTTTATTATCTATATTTCTGATGATAAATTATTGGTAATTGTTGATTTTATCCATAATCTATTGAATTATATGTATTTGTTGACAGAAACTTTTAGTGTTTTTTTATGCCAAGTTATGTTGTTAATTTAACATATGGGTCAATAACAATAAGTTGGATTTGTAGCTTATAAAAAAAAATTGACTTTTGGTTGCTAAAATTAGTAACGGAATTTTTTTTCCGTTGCTAAAAAGTCAATTCGTTGCTAAAATTAGCAACGAAATTGATATTTTCGTTGCTAAAATTAGCAACGGAATTTCATTTTCCGTTGCTAAAAATTACCAATTCTCCAAAAATGAGTTGGTTGAATTTAGCAACGAAAATGAAATTTCGTTGCTAAAAAATAGCAACCACCGATTAGCAACGAAAATTTCCATTGCTATTTTTTATTAGCAACGGAAAATATCAATATTCGTTACTCATTTTCCATTGCTAATTGTCAAAAATGGTTTGGTGATGGTATTTTCCTTGACTCACTTACTAATACTCATATTATTTTAATCCCTAAGGTTGATAATCCAAAATTTATTAAGGAGATTAGATCCATTGCTTTATGTAATATCCTGTATAAGATAATATCTAAAATGCTTGCAAATAAGTTGAAATGTGCTCTTTCTAATATTATCTCGGAGTACCAGTTTACTTTTGTGCCGAGTAGATTAATTACGGATAATGCCCTGGTTGCTTTTGAATTGATACATAGCATAAAAAACCATAGGGTGGGTAGACAAGGACTAGCAGCTCTTAAAATTGACATAAGTAAAGCCTATGACAGAGTTGATTGATCTTTTTTAGAAACTATTTTATTGAGGTTGGGTTTCTCTAGGTAGTGGGTGAGTTTGATGATGATGTGTATTAGGGATGTGAAATATACTTTTTTTATTTAATGGTATGGAGGTTGGGCCTATCATCCCGAAATAGGGTCTTGGACAGGGGGATCCTATTTCACCTTATCTTTTCATTGTTTATGCATAAGGTTTTTCTTATCTGTTTAAAGATGCAGAGCAAAGAGGGGTTATTCAGGGTGTTAGAGCGGGTTTACGAGGTCCTAAAGTTTCTCATTTGTTTTTTGCTGATGGCTCTATTTTTTTCTTTAGAGCTACAGATAGGGATTGTCATATGATTAAAAATATTCTTCATAAGTATGAAATGGCATCTGGGTAGTCTATGAATTTTCAGAAGTTAGGTATATTTTTTAGTCTTAGTGTGTCTATTGATGATAGGAATCAACTTATCAAACTTGCTTGGTGTCAATATTACTCCTCTTAACCATAGGCGTTATTTAGGATTTCCATCTCAATTGGGTGTAGTAAAAGGTCAATTTTTGGCTTTTTGAAGAATAAATTGGTCCATAGGATTTCTCCCTGGAATATCAAATTTCTTTATAGGTCGGGTAAGGAACTTATGTTAAAATCTATTAATCAAGCGATCCTAACTTACTATATGAGTGTTTTTATAATTTCTATTTTTATTTGTTAAGAGTTACGGAGTTTGATGAATTTTTTTTTACGGGGATGAAGAGCAATGGGAAAAGTAATTTTCATTGATTAGCTTAAGATAAGATGTGTAATAGTAAAGATAGTGGAGGAATGGGCTTTAGGGACTTACACTACTTCAATTTAGCTATGCTTTCTAAGCAGGGTTGGAGACTTCTCTCAAAAAATAATACTCTTGTTTATAGAATCCTCAAAGCTAGATATTTTCCAGAAGGGAATTTTTTTGATGCACAATTAGGATCTAATCCTAGTTTTACAATGCCAAGTATTATGCAAGCTAAACCTTTATTGAAAGAGGGTGTAAGATGGCGTGTGGGGGATGGTATATCAATTTTTTTCAAAAAGGATCCATAGATTCCTAGGGAGGGTAATTTCTTTATAGGTGAGGGTACTGATTTTGTTGATGATGAGGTTAAGGTCAGTGTTTTTTTGAAAAATAATGGGAAGGATTAGGATATTGACAAACTTGTGGAGTTTTGTAATGTTGATGATGTTAATGATATATTGAAAATACCATTGCCTTTATTGAGTAGAAAAGATACATTGATTTGGCATTATGATAAAAAGGGGTGTTATACTCTGAAGAGTGGCTATTATGTTACTAGTAGGAGTTTGAGGTTAGGCAATTTTCAACCCAATAAAATCTGGAAAGCTATCTGGAATTTGAAAGTTCCTCCTAAAGTTTAAAATGTTCTTTGGCGAGCTATTAAAAATGTGTTGGCTATTCGGTCTAGTTTGGCTCAAAAAGGGATTAATGTTAGTCCTTTGTGTTTGCTTTGTGAGAACAAGGAAGATCTATCTCATCTCTTTTTTTGTTGCCGTTTTGCTAAAGGTGTATGGACCTGTTATGATCTTACCATTCAGGATGTTAATATGCCTCTTATGGATGCCGTCTCTTTATTATCCAATTCCTTAAGTAAGGAAAAGATTGAGGAGGTGTGTTTGATCTTGTTGCAAATGTGAAATGTCACAAATAAATTGTTGTGTAATGATGTCTTGATGGCACCTCATATTCTTGTTCATTCAGCTTTGGCTTACTTTGAGGAATGGAAGGCTTCTAAGGAGGTTCTTAATGGCGTTTTTTATCCTGTGAATAGTAGATCGATAGGTGTTGTCCCTCTCTTGACTCAGGTAATTGGGGGGTGGACTTGTAAAGTTGATGCTGCTATTTTTTCCAATAGGGACAGGAGTGGATTCGAGGCTATTTTTTGGGATTCAGATGGCCATTTTGTTCAAGCTCTCTCGGGTCATTAGCCAGATGTGTTCTCTTCTCACAATTTGGCTCTTTAGTCAGTCTTATCATGGATTGAGAATCATCTTCCTTCTAATGGTATTATTTATACTGATGCACAAGAACTTTACTTTACTTTGAATAATTTTGTAGAAGATTTTGTTGATTTTGGTACTGTTATCTCTAATGGTAAGCATTTTTTGTCTCATTTTTCGGAAATAGCTTTTGGTTGGACTAGTAGATCTAACAATACTAAGACTCGTAAGTTAGCTAAAACTTCAGTTTTGTTTAACCTTTTTATTGTTTGGGATGTTCTTCCCCCTTGTGTTTGATCTTTTCTTTTATAAAGGTCATTATTTAAAAAAAAAAATTGCATTTATAAAGGTCATTATTTTCTTTAAAAATGTTCTTCCCCTTGTGTTTGATTTTTTCTTTTATAAAGGTCATCTTTACCCAACAAATTATTATCTTTATAAATAAGTAAATAATTATTTGAGCGGAAAACAGCAAAATATGTAATAAGCATCGGGAAATGTACTGATCCATTTTGGTAGCACAAGCTTCCAACACTCAACTTGGCCCTGCCCAGTTCTTAATAAATAAATAAATAAAAAGATCAACTTGGTTCTGCTCCATCACCCAAGGAAGTAATTCAGGAAAAGGTAGCATGTGACCACCTTCACCTGCTGGATCCCATTTCAACAGATCATAATATCTATAAATATCTAACCACACTAATTCAAATTGCAATAATACAAATGGGAATCCATTCCAAGATTTTTGGTGGCAAGCAAATCTTGAAAAGGCAGCAGCATGGTCAAGTGCCAAAAGGTCATCTTGCAGTTTACGTTGGTGAATACCAGAAGAAGAAACGGTTTGTCGTTCCGATTTCATATGTAAATCATCCTTTGTTCTTAGAATTACTTAACTTTGCAGAACAAGAGTTTGGGTTCAGTCATCCAATGGGCGCCTTAACTATTCCTTGCAATGAACATCTCTTCCTTCATCTTACTTCTCTATTGCAATCCTCTTAAAATATTCACATCCATACACTCACAGTTCTAGAAAAGAAGAATGGGATTGTAGAGAGAGCTCTAATAGTTAGTGAAGCAGACCAGGAAAATGAAACTCTTTTATTTTCTTTTTCCTTTGTAGAAAAAGGTCTGTAATTCTTAAAATTATCTGATACTAATATCTTTCAATCTAAATCTTACTTCATATCTAAAATGTTCTTCCATCATATTCTTTTATGTTGCTTACTTTTTTTTTTTTTCCTTTCCATTTACATTGGAATTCATTACGGTACATGTAAATACACAATTTAAGCAGATAAAAAAATAAAAAATTATTTTATATTGATTGCGTGTACAAACTGAATCAGGTGCGCACTGAATTAATTCTCATTTATCATGTGAATTTTGTAATCATCATTTTACAATTAAAATTGGCCCGAGTTCAATTTTTAGTTTCCATTTCATTTATTTTAGTGACGCACGGTACACCAGAAAAGTATGAGAGATTAATCTAAAGAAAAATAACAGAAACTATGTTGATTAGGGTACATATTTACAAAGCTTCCACTATCCAACTTAACTAATTAACTAGAATTGACAGAAAATAAAATATTGACATATTAATTCTTACTCCTTCTCTCATGTTGGACATGCTGGATTTGAAGTAAGCCCAACTTGGATAGCAGATTGTTGAAGGTTTGTAAAGATGTCTTCTACCTGATGTTTTTTAGGGGTATATGCTCAGGAAGAAGAAGACAAGCTTTGTATTTTTCTCTACATGAGCGTCATATTTGTACTGGGTATGTATCAAGAACCGGTGCTTATTGGATACACATAAAATCGTAACCGCTACATTTTTTTTTTTTTAATTTTGAGTAAACATATCTAGCACATACCAATGAGTGCGATTTGGATACGAACTTATATTTTGTATGTTAAATATTTAATATATATGGTGATAGTTTAACATATTTTTTGGATTATATAAAATTATAGATAGTTTGAAATTATGATGAGATGGTGAAACTTTTTTTTTTGGAACTAATAATGTAACACCGTTATCAGTCATCAGTGTATGTCAATGTATCTCTCGAATGCAAGTTAAACATGCAAATATTGATAATATATTGTGAATAAAATAAAACATTTATTATCATATATTACTTTAACATGATATTTATTCAGACATGTATTCATAACTCTTTTTTAATCAATTGATATTGACAATACAAAATTTCAACCAACTTGTTTTATATATGTGTATATGATATAAATTATGCTTTATTTCATTATTTGAAGCAGATTATTTTTTAACGTTAGTATTTGTAGTTTAATTTTAATTAAAGTAAATGCTAAGGTCAATTGGCGGAAATCAGTCAATTTTAATAGATCAGGACAAAATATCCTATTTAATAAATTTAATATAACTGAAAAAGGAATTTTAAATAATAATGAAACACTGTAAGGAAATTAAAAAAAAAATAATAGACAGTGTAAGGAAATTAATAAAATACTCCTAATTAATCTCATGGCTACCCTCACACGGATTTATTTATAATGATATTTTTATATTAATTTCTATTTTTGTCATCAAGTCTAGTTTTGAAAATTTGGATTTATGATGATACTTTTATATACATTTTTTTTTATCACTGAGTTTACTTTTGAAAATTAGATTATAATATAAGAGATTTTTAGTTTAAAAAAATTTAGTACTTTTATATGTAGCATATGGATAGGGGTGAGCAAAAACCGAATCAAATTAAAAAATAAAATCGAACCGATAGATTTTAAATTTGGTTTGACTTTTTGATTTTTCGGTTCGGTTTTCGGTTTTTGACAATTAAATTGAAAATCAATTAAATAAAAAAATTTATTTAATGATTTTGTTGTATTATTTATTATATATTTTGGAATTATTTCTTTAATTTGAACTTTTATTTGTACAATTTAGATGTTTTTACTTTAGTATATTATAATTTATAATTTTTTATAATTTTTAGACACAATATTTTTATTTTTTTAAAAAATAATTTTAAATTTTGGTTTTTCGATTAATCGAATCAGGCCGATCAAAAATTTCGGTTCGATTTAAATTCGATTATTCTAAAATTTTGATTCGGTTGATAAAAATAAGAAGACTTCAGTTTTTTATTATTTCGGTTCGGTTATTGAACCAAACCGCCCGTTGCTCTCCCCTACATATGGGAGTGCCATACATTGCTCGGACGTATATAGTATGTATTTATACTGTTGGATTACTTGTGTTCATTCAATTGAACGATGCAGAGATGCTGTGTGTGTACACGCTGAAATAGAATGCGTAGCGTGTGGGGTTGTGTTGGAACTAGTCCATGATTGTGGCATATGGGATGTCCATGATTTCTGCGTCTCTACTAATTTATAAATCCAGAAGACCATTAAATAATTAGGATATGGAGATTGAATCATTTTAACTGCCCTTTTTCTTTTTTTATTCATTGGATTTGCCCTTTGAAATGCACATGGAACCATGTGGGGGTTTCTCTGCCAAATCTTATTGGAATATCATATGCTTGTGAATGTGTACTTCCTATATATGTATGCATAACGAGAGAGAAGAAAGCGCACATGAAATTTCAACCTATGAGTATGCTAAAAATGTGGGATTCTATAATTTGACTAATAATAATAATATTATTCAGTCAGCATATAAAGGTCAATCTCTCCTCCACGCAATGATTTTTCATATGGAACTCTCACATCATATGCACCTAATGCAGAAAAGAAAACTATTTAAAATGTATAATGTAAATTCTAAATGCATGTATAAATTAAAAACGGATGGCAAAAGTCTATTTTTTCTTGTTCAGACGTTTTTGGGTTAATTACATGTGGTTCAATGAACGTAGTAGATTAATTACATGTGCGTGTTGATTTAGTTAGTCAGAAACGAATCAAGAACTGGATCACATATCGTTTTAATCGTTACTACCTACCAATTTGATTGGATATAAGCATGTTCATCTCTATTAATAAATTACATTTCCAGTGACTTATTACATGATATATATGCACCTAATGCAGAAAAAACTATTTAAAATGTATAATATACACTCTGAATGCAAGTATAAAAATGGATGGCAAAGTCCATTTTTACTTATTGAGACGTTTTTGGGGTTACTTTCAATCATGGTCACTGAATTTGAACCTAATGACGCAATAGTAACTAAATAATTTTTCGTAACAAAATTATCACTGAACTTAACAATATTATCGCTAGAAAGCTGACACGACACGTTACATCAGCTACTTGAGTACACGTGACATGCCATGTTATCTACTGACATCAACTACTTATAAATACATGACGTGCCACGTCAACTATGTATGTAAAAGTAGCTGACGTAGCGTGCCATGTCAATACTCTGGCATTGATCTTCACAAAAAATCTGTCATGATGATTTTTACGTAAAATAATATTATATTTAATAACATTTTTGTAACCAAAAATTTTTTTGTTACTTTTGCGTAATTTAAGTATAAGTTGAGGGAGTATTAGTGAAATTAATCCAACGTTTTAGATTCAAATTTTAAGTATAAAATATATTTAAAGATAAGCACTTATTTTTTATATGAGCCTAAATACAATTTCGAATTAAATCAAATAATTAGACAATGAAAATGATTAAAAAAAAATGAGACTGATTTGACTAGAAAACACAGGAAATTAAATAATAATAATAATAATAATAATAAGTGGTTCGTTGAACTTAGTAGATTAATTACATGTGCTTGTTGATTTAGTTAGTCAGAAACGAATCAAGAATTGGATCACATATCGTTTTAATCGTTACTAACTTCCAATTTGATTAGATATAAGCATGTTCATCTCTATTAATATTATATTATATTATATATATACGGTATGACTATATATCATTCTAGCCTCAGCCATTTCTTTTAACCATTATCACATGTCATTTTTAGTTGTCCAGAATTAAATTATAAGATATGCAGGTCAATCATGTCTGTAAACATGTAAAATTTAACATAAACTGACTCATATTTAATAATTTTTTAAATATTTCATTGGCATTAGGGTTAGCTTCATATTGCCCTTGTTATTATTGTAAGTTGATTTCTTTTAGTTTTAAGAATGAAAAATAGTAAAACATATACATAATATTATTGGGTTCTGTTCAATATAAAACAAGTATGGATAAATTATATATTATTTTAATGTTTAGAGAAGAGTAAAGAAATAAAGAAAAGTCTGCATACTGTGAAGCCAACTCTAATACAGTAGTGTTAGATGCCGAAAAGAATCCCAACAAGTGGAGTGGGTCACCTCAACTGTAACACCCTTATAAATTCCAACACTGTAACAATGTATTAAAGCCCGAAAAATTTTTTTTTCAACTTATTCCTTACATTCCATAATCATATACTTAATTATCTTAATAATAATTTGTCAATGACCTATATTACTATCCAAAATATTATGCATTTAATAAAATTTTTATAATATAATAGCTGTACATAGTATTAATCTCCTGAAACACAGAAAATTTCACACAGCCTATTAGAGGCACAGCAATTAATAATAACAACCATAATCATACATTCCTTCTCATACATATCCAAAATATAGTTTCACTAATATAATTCATGTTTAACATTTATATAACTAAAAGTAATTTTTATATATACATGTCAATTTATAATAACAAAATACTTTTAAAAGAAGTCTTGCAACTTGTATTCTTGCTCCTACTCCTAATTTCCTGTACGCAGTAAAAATTACGCGCCGATCACTCAACATGCTCAGTGATGACTAGAAATCAATACATTTCCTAAACTTATTATCATTATTCTTAGATAATAACATATACAAAAATATTCATAAAATCATTTAATTACTTATTAAAACATCAGTTTAACTTTTCTATAATATTATTCATTTTAATCACGTAATTATAAGTTTGCCCTTAAAAAACTTATTTTTGATCTTTGAACTAATATTTGAAGCATTTTACATTTCTATATATTTATTTTGATATTTATATGTAAAATTACGTTTTAGTCCTTGTTGACTTAAAAATTCACTTTTTAGACAATTTAACTATTATCTGACTATTTTATCTTTATTTAAGCAATTCTTACTTAATTTACTTACTTTTTACACTTTTAAAAAAATTACTATTTTGCCCCTAAACTTTTTTTCTTTCATTTTAGTCCTTTTTCACTCTTTATTCTTACTTTTCATTGTCTTTTTACATTTTTATCAATTTGCTTCCATTATGCCCCTAGTACAGATCCGGCAGAAAATTTCAGACCGGATACACGGAACATGGACCCCATGGATCCCACTAAAAGATAAATGATTCCCAAAAAACCATTTTCAAAACACTGTACTTTTCACTTTCGCTTTACACTTAAGCTATGGAGATCAAAGATCATATCCATAACAAAGTAAGTCGCCATGACTTGCACCGCGGTAAAATGAGTTCCTATGGCTAGCCAACTATATCCAGAACTAGTTTTTACTGCCAGACTAATTCTAAGAGCACAGTAAAATATTACTTTATTTACCTTTTTAGTTTTCAAAAAATTCAACGATTGACTTTTTATTTCTTCTTCATTAACTATAATTTAATTCCATATTAATTCACTTTTTTAGTCATTTTTGTGTAATTATTCATTTGCAATTCCATTATTTTCATTACACATATTCACATTAAAATTTCAATAAAATCCTAAAAATTTTCATAAATTTCAATAAAATTTATTTATGAATTATTTATTATCATTTTTCACTAAAATCATCAATTATTTCACAACATTTCACAATTTTCACTATATATATACATAATACATAATTTTAAAAATTTTCAAATAAATTTCAAATATTCTTTAAAAATTCATAGACATTATTTATTATATATATAATTCATTTAGACTAGTATATATTATTTTCATGCAAAATTCATCATTTAACCCTAGTAGAAAATTCAGCCACCTAAAGAATATTACCCTAACAATTTTCTTTCTTCCTTTTTAGCTCTCATTTCATCTCTTTTAAGATTAAATTTCATTTATCCTAAACAAATTTCATCAATTAATAACTTTAAAAATTTTTATCCTAATTACATAATAGAATTAAATTCATAAACTTAGAAAATATAAAGATTTATTAGCCACTTACAATTTTCACTTGATATAGGGAGCCTAAGCCTCCTTTCCTTTGCTTTTGTCCCTTGAAAATCCTTCCCCTTCTTTCTCACCTACATGGGCCGGCCATTAAACCTTAGTTTTCTTTATTTTTTTGTTCTCAAATGCAAAATCCAAGCTCATAATCATAATCTACACCCAAAAATCTATGAAAAAATACTAAAGAATAAATTTAAATCACTAAAATTCTCAAGTTCAATCTTACCTCTTTTTCTTTCTCTACTTAATTTCTCCATTTTCCTTGCTAAAATCAACCAATATAAGCTATTTTAGTGATCTAGAGAGATGGAACTACAATTCTTAAGTTGGAATTAATGGAAAACTTAGAGTGAGTATGAAGCAAAAGAGAGAGAGAAGATTGAACGAGACTTGGTTCAGCCAAAGAGAGGAGAGGAGAGGCTGCTGCATTTCTAGAATTTTTTCCAAATATTTAGCTCTTATATATCCTTCCAATGGGCCCAAAATTTTGGTTTAGCCCAATTAATTCTTAAGGCCCAATTTAGACCTTTTAAAGTCCAATAAAATTTCTCTCTCTTTTAGCCATCAAATCACTCCAAAAATAATTGCATCACTCTTATTACATTAAAAATAGCTATCACACAAATTTTTGACTCAATCGGAATCCGTTATTGGTCTGATTCAAACTTATCGGTCTGATTCGACAACTGTCGGTGTCACCGAAAAATTCAATTCTCATTACTAAAAATTCTACATAAAAATTCATGCATACATGCAAAATTTGGTAATTTTTGGAGTTTATTTACACATTTCCTACCAGAAAAATTGACTCGTTGCCTTTTCGTATTTTTGACCTTTTGAGGCCTATTTGACCTCAATTTCACTTCAAATTTCAACCCCAGACTCACCACGACCAATACTTTTCGATGATCCAATAAAATATTTTTGACTTTTGGGTATCCTTTCGAGTCCGAAAAGTATTATTCACCATCGAAAAGTATTGTTCACGGCTGATCCGGTGTTGAGGCCATTATATTTCTCCCCTACTAAAAGAAATTTCATCCTTGAAATGTACCTAAACTAAAAAGTAGAGGATATTGTTGTCTCATTGTTGCTTCGGGTTTTCACGTTGCTTCCTCAACATTATAGTGATGCCACAGGACTTTCACCAATGGAATCTGTTTGTTTCAAAGCTGTCGGACTTCCCTGACCAAAATCTTTACTATTCTTTCCTCATAGCTCATGTTAGTCTGAACTTGTATCTCTTCTGGTGCTATCACATGACTCGAATCAGACTTATATCTGCGAAGCATAGACACATGAAAGATATCATGTATCTTCTCCAAAGTAGATGGAAATTTCAGCCTGTAGGCCATGGGACCCACTCGCTGAAGTATCTCATATGGACAATGAATCTAGGGCTTAACTTGTCCTTTTTTCCAAATCTCAGAACTTTTTTCCATGGAGATACCTTCAGAAAGACCTTGTCTCCAACCTGAAACTTGATATCTTTCTTTTTCAGATCTGCATATGACTTCCGTCGATCCATTGCTTCCTTCAATTTGCTTTTAATAATCTGAACCTTTTCTTCAGAGTAAAGAATCAATTCTGAACCCAAAAGCTTCCTCTCACTCAGTTCAGTCCAGCATAATGGAGTTCTACACTTCCTACCATATAAGGCTTCAAAAGAAGCCATTTTCAAACTGGATTGATAGTTGTTGTTGTAGGCGAACTCAGCCAATGGCAAATGTTTTTCCCAATTGGTGCCAAACTCAAGGACACAACATCTAAGCATATCTTCCAAAATCTAGATCACCTGTTCTGATTGGCCATCAGTCTGAGGGTGGAATGTTGTGTTAAGATGAAGTCTAGTACCCAAAGCATCCTGAAAACTCTTTCAGAAATGGAAAGTAAATCTGGGATCCCTATCAAACACAATAGATGTTGGCACTCCATGCAATCTAACCACCTCATTTATGTAGAGTTTTGTCAGCCTGGTCAGAGAGAAATCCATCCCTACAGGAAAGAAATGAGCTGATTTGATGAGGCAATCAATGATTATCCAAATAGCATCATGCTTTCACTGAGTCGCAGGTAAACCAGTCACAAAATCCATGGTCACCTAATCCCATTTCCATTCTGAAATAACAAGTGGTTGACGTAGTCCTGAAGGAACCTGATGCTCTACATTCACCTATTGACATGTCAGACATTTACTCACAAATTCAGTCACATCACACTTCATGCCTAGCCACCAATAATAGGCTTTCAAATCCTAGTACATCTTGTTACTTCCAGGATGCATAGCATAACTACTATGGTGTGCTTTTGTTAAAATCTCTCTTCAAATCTTTTTGAGCTGGCACACAAAATTTTCCTTTATAACAAAGGCTTCCATCACTAGACAATGAGTAATCACTTTCACTGCTGTGCTGAAGCTTGTTTATAATAGCCATTAGTCGGCCATCTTTCTTCTGAGCCGCTTTCACTTGATGTACAAAGTCTAGTTTAACTCGTAGTTCAGCTACTATAGCTCCATCTGTTGCCAAACTTAAGCTGGTATTCATTGCTCGAAGAGTTGCAAAGATCACTATTAATCATTTACACTTATCAATGTCTTATACAAGTTCACTTAAAAGCACTAACATTACCTGACATAAATTTTTTGCTAAGAGCATCAGCTACTACATTTGCTTTCCCTGGATGGTAGTCGATATAGTAATCATAGTCTTTAATCAACTCCAACTAGCATCTTTATCTGAGATTGAGTTCTTTCTGGGTAAGCAAATACTTCAAACTCTTGTGATCCAAATAAATGTAGCATTTCTCTCCATATCAGTAATGCCTCCAAATCTTTAATGCAAAAATAATAGCTGCCAATTCTAAATCATGAGTAGGATAGTTTCTCTTATGATTCTTGAGTTGCCGGGAGGTATAAGCTATCACCTTGCCCTCCTGAATCAAAATGCAGCCCAAACCATTCCTGAAAGCATCACTGTAGATCACAAAATCTTTGCCTGACTCCGATTGAGTAAGGATGGGAGCTTCTGTCAACATAGTCTTTAGCTTCTCAAAACATCCCTGGCACCTGTCAGTCCACATAAATTTAACATTTTTTTATAACAGTCGTGTTATAGGAGCTACAATGGTGGAGAAGCTCTTAATGAATCTCCTATAGTATCCAGCCAATCCCAGAAAACTTCGCACTTCAGTCACATTCTTAGGTGGCTTCCACTGAAGGATTGCTTCAATCTTTGAAGGATCTACTTTAATGCCCTCTGCAGAAATGACATGACCCAAAAAGGATACTTCATTTAGCCAAAAGTCACATTTACTGAATTTGGTGTACAACTATTTTTCTCTCAGGGTCTGCAATATAATCCTTAAGTGTCTGTTATGATCTTTCGGTGTCTTGGAATAGACCAGGATGTCATCGATAAAAACCACCACAAATTGATCTAAGTAGGGGTGGAAAACTCTATTCATCAGATCCATGAAGGCTGTTGGTGCATTTGTAAGCCCAAATGGCATGACCAAAAACTCATAGTGGCCATACCTATTACGAAAAGCAGTCTTGGGCACATCAGCTTCCTTTACCCGCATTTGATAGTAACCCGATCTCAAATCTATCTTAGAGAAGACACCCGCTCCCTTAAGCTGATCAAATAAGTCTTCAATGCAAGGGAGGGGATAATTGTTCTTTACCGTTACTTTATTCAGCTGCCGATAGTCAATGCACAATCGAAGAGTTTCATCCTTTTTCTTTACAAATAGGACAGGTGCTCCCCAAGAAGAAGTGCTGGGTCTGATAAACCCCTTATCGAGCAACTCCTGAAGCTGAATCTTTAATTCTTTCAATTCTACAGGTGCCATTCTATATGAAGCAATAGAAATAGGAGCAACACCAGGAGTGACCTCAATGGAAAATTTCACCTCTCTGTCATGTGGTAACCCTGAAAGCTCATCTGGGAACACATCCTGGAACTCCCTAACAGTAGGCACATCTGATACCTTTAAGCTGTCTTTCTTCACTTCTACTGCATAACACATATATGCTTCACATCCCTTTCTTATCAATCTTTTTGCTACAGTAGCTGATATCACATCAGATAGAAAATCAGATCTCACACCCATAACAGTGATGTCATCACCATTCGGAAGCTATAAGGTGACTCTCTTCCTTCTGCAGTCAACGGTGGCTTGGTGGACGGATAACCAATCCATCCCCAAAATCAAATCAAACTCACGAAAAGGCAATTCAATGAGATTTTCCAGGAATACATATCCCTAGATATCGATAGGACTGTCTATAAATCTTGTTTACTACTACATTATACCCTAGAGAATTACTCATCAAGATGTCCTGATCCAAGTATGCCTCGTTCATCCCTTTATCCCGTTTCAGTTTTGTGCTAATATAAGAGTGTGTGGAGCCAGGATCTATCAATGCATACATAGAATCAGATAACAGAACAAACTTACCCACTATCATATTAGGAGCATCCTTTTCTTCTTAAGTTCTGACAGCATAGGTCTGTCCCCCTGACCGCCTTTATCCCTGTGACGACTGACCAACTGGTCTGGAGGCTGAAGGATTAGGGGCAGCTTCCCTACCATGCCCTCGTGGTGCAAATGATCCAGTACCAGAAGCTGGTGAAGCAGCTAAAGTAGTCTGTAGCATAAGACAGTCTCTAATCTGATGATCTCTGAACCCACATTTAAAGCAAGCTCCTATTAAAAATCTGCACTCCCTAGGATGTGTCCTGCCACAGTGTTCACACTATACTAATGACCCGCTATCTCTGCCTCGGGGTGCACTGGATGCTGTAGTGGCAGTAGACTTGCCACAGGAGGTACTACCCTATCCTCGGCCTGCTGGTAAGTGACCTTGAGGTGCCTGCTGTCCTTTCTGCTTCTTACCCTGCCCTGTCTTTCCATTGCTCTGTTCCTACTTCCTTTTCTGCTAAAATCGATACTGCCTCTCTGCTTGCTTAGCTTGAGTGGCTTCTAATTTAAGAGTCGCATTAATCATGGACCGCAGATCAGGATAATGTTGGACCCCAAAAATCTGCCTCAGCTCAGTGTGTAATCGTCTCTCAAACCGCTGACATAATCTTTCTTCTGTGGCCTAGCCCTCATCTAGGTAGGCGCTCAGGTGCTTAAACTCTCTGTCATATTCTGCCACTGTACGATTCCCCTGCCTCAATCTCCAAAAGGCATCATGCATGGCAATCTTATACTTAGCCCCGATATATTTCTTCTCAAACTGTTCAACAAAGAATTTCCAATTCAAACGATATGCAGGTGTATGCCTCTTGACTAAGTCCCACCAAATAAATGTTGGACCCTACAATAAAGCAATTATACCCTCGAATTTCTCCTCTAAAGGACTATGGGTAATCTCAAATAATCTCTTAATCTTGAATAACCACTCCTCTGCAACTGTTGGAGTCAAGGGATCATGACCTGAAAAATCTTCATCCCTAAGTCTCTTTAACTGCTCCAATATAGGTTTTCTTTTAGGCAGAGCAGATGGTTGAACCTGTATCACTGGCAACGATGCCTGAGCCCGAGCAGTCTGAAATCGCTGCTGGATGTAGTCTAACATCAAATTGAGAAAAATCTAGCTGAGGAGGAGGGGGAGGTGGAGGAGGTACCTGCTGTTTTGGAACCTCCTATTACCCTACATTACTGGAGGCCTCACTCCTATTGTCTCCAACCTCGCGACTCTAATCTCCAGACATCTTGTCACTATAAAATAAAAGGGAGCAAGAATACATTAATTCCAAAACAACTTCTCAAAATAACAATCGGCATGTATATAATTAATTTAAATCAAACATTACACCCACTCCGATCTTAAAATTCTCTAAATCACTACTCTGATACCATAAAATATAACACCTTTATCACTCCCAACACTGTACCGGTGTACCAAAGGTCGAAATTTTTTTTCCAACTTATTCCTTACATCCCATTATCATATACTTAATTATCTTGATAACATTTGCCGATGACCTATTACTGTCCAAAATACTATGCATTTAATAAAATTTTTACAAAATAACGACTGTACATAGTACTAGCCCCTCGAAACACATAAAATTTCACATAGCCTCTCAGAGGTATAACAATTAATAATAACAACCATAATCATACATTCCTTCTCATACATATCCAAAATATAGTTTCACTAATATAATTCATGTTTAACATTTACAAAACTAAAAGTAATTTTTATATAAAAATGCCAAGTTATAATAATAAAATGCTTTTAAAAGAAATCTTGCAACTTGTGTTCTTGCTCCTTCTCCTGATTTTCTGCACGCAGTAAAAACTATGCGCTAAACACTCAACATGCTCAGTGGTGACTAAAAATCGATACATTTCCTAAATTTATCATCATTATTCTAAGATAATAACATATACAAAAATATTCATAAAATTATTTAATTACTTATTAAAACATCAGTTTAACTTTTCTATAATATTATTCATTTTAATCACGTAATTACAAGTTTACCCTTAAAAAGCTTATTTTTGATCTTTGAACTAATAATTGAAGCATTTTACGTTCCTATATATTTATTTTGATATTTATATGCAAAATTATGTTTTAGTTCTTATTGATTATAAAATTCACTTTTTAGACAATTTAAGTATTATCTGACTATTTTATCTTTATTTAAGCAATTCTTACTTAATTTATTTACTTTTTATAATTTTAAAAAAATTACTATTTTTCCCCTAAACTTTCTTTTTCTTTTATTTTAGTCTTTTTTCACTCTTTATTCTTACTTTTCATTGTCTTTTACATTTTTATCAATTTACTTTCATTATACCCCTAGTACAGATCCGGCAAAAAATCTCAGACCGGATACA
Source organism: Excoecaria agallocha (assembly GCA_037975025.1). NCBI lineage: Eukaryota > Viridiplantae > Streptophyta > Magnoliopsida > Malpighiales > Euphorbiaceae > Excoecaria > Excoecaria agallocha. Next base: position 12,360,664 of record CM075812.1, read on the forward strand.
CAGAACATGCATCCCATGGGTCTCACTAAAAGAGAAATGATTTCCAAGGAACCATTTCCAAAACACTGCACTTTTCACTTTCACTTTACACTTAAGCTATGGAAATCAAAGATCCTACCCATAGCAAAGCAAGTCGCCACGACTTGCACCACGGTAAAGGGTGTTTCTATGACTAGCCAATTATATTCAGAACTAATTTTTACTGCCAGACTAATTCTAAGGGCACAATAAAATATTACTTTACTTACCTTTTTAGTTTTCGAAAAATTCAACAGTTGATTTTTTATTTCTTCTTTATTAACTATAATTTAATTCCATATTAATTCACTTTTTTAGTCATTTTTGTGCAATTATTCATTAGAAATTCCATTATTTTCATTACACATATTCACATTAAAATTTCAATAAAATTCTAAAAATTTTCATAAATTCCATTAAAATTTATTTATGCATTATTTATTATTTATTATCATTTTTCACTAAAATCATCAATTATTTCACAACATTTCACAATTTTCACCATATACATACACAATACATAATCTTAAAAATTTTCAAATAAATTTCAAATATTCTTTAAAAATTCATAGACATTATTTATTATATAGATAATTCATTTATACTAGTATATATTATTTTCATGCGAAATTTCATCATTTAACCCTAGCAGAAAATTCGGCCACCTAAAGAATATTATCCTAACAATTTTCTTTCTTCCTTTTTAGCTCTCATTTCATCTCTTTTAAGATTAAATTTCATTTACCCTAAACAAATTTCATCAATTAATAACTTTAAAAATATTTACCCTAATTATATAATAGAATTAAATTCATAAACTTAAAAAATGTAAAGATTTATTAGCCACTTACAATTTTTACTTGATTTAGGGAGCCTAAGCCTCCTTTTCTTTGCTTTTGTCCCTTGAAAATCCTTCCCCTTCTTTCTCACCTACATGGGCCGGCCATTAAACCTTAGTTTTCTTTATTTTTTTGTTCTCAAATGCAAAATTCAAGCTCATAATCATAATCTACACCCAAAAATCTATGAAAAAATACTAAAGAATAAATTTAAATCACTAAAATTCTCAAGTTCAATCTTACCCCTTTTTCTTTCTCTACTTGATTTTTCCACTTTTCTTGCTAAAATCAACCAATAGAAGCTATTTTGGTGATCTAGAGAGATGGAACTATAACTCTTAAGTTGGAATTGATGGAAGATTTAGAGTGAGTATGAAGCAAAAGAGAGAGAGAAGATTGAAGGAGACTTGGTTCGGCCAAAGAGAGGAGAGGAGAGGCTGCTGCATTTCTGAAATTTTTTCCAGATATTTGGCTCTTATATATCCTTTCAATGGGCCCAAAATTGGGCTTAGCCCAATTAATTCTTAAGGCCCAATTTAGGCCCTTTAAATCCCAATGAAATTTCTCTCTCTTCCAGCCATAAAATCACTTCAAAAATAATTTCATCACTCTTATTACATCAAAAATAGCTATCACACAAATTTTTGGCTCAATTGGAGTCCGTTATCGGTCCAATTCAAACTTATCGATCCGATTCGACAACTGTCGGTGTCATCAAAAAATTCAATTCTCATTACTAAAATATTCTACATAAAAATTCGTGTAGACATGCAAAATTTGGTAATTTTTGGAATTCATTTACTATTTTTAATAATTTATACGAAATCAAATCACCTTTTATATCAGGAAATTTGACTCGCTGCATTTTTCGTATTTTTGACCTTTTGAGGCCTATTTGACCTCAATTTTACTTCAAATTTTAACCCTGGACTCATCATGACCAATACTTTTCAATGGTACAATAAAATACTTTTAACTTTTGGGTATCTTTTCAGGCCTGAAAAGTACTATTCACCATCGAAAAGTACTGTTCACGGCTGACCCGATGTTGAGGTCATTACATCTACCATCACTCCCGGATGAGCCTATGCTCTTTTTCGCACTTTCATATTAATCTTTTGTTATTTTAATATTAACTACTTCATATCCCATGTGACCCACTGCCTATAAATGCCACTCTCTTACTCCAACATTTGCCACCTTGATTCATTATTCTTTTATTGTTCTTGAGATCTAAAATGGGTTTTCTTCGTTTGCCGTGGATGATAGGCAGTGCTAAGCAAATTCTGAAGAAGCAAAGTTGTAATGGAAATGTACCAAAAGGACATGTGGCAGTGTACGTAGGAGAATCACAGAGGAAAAGATATGTGGTTCCAATAGCATACTTAAACCATCCGCGTTTCCAAGATTTGCTTACCCAAGCTGAAGAAGAGTTTGGATTTAATCATCCAATGGGTGCTCTTACTATTCCTTGCAATGAAGATGCTTTCATCAATCTTACTTCTTCCATTTTTGCCTTGTGAAAAACATCATCTCATCCTATCAACATATTTTACGTACTATGTTGATTTTTTTTTTTTTTTTCAGATTTAACCGGAAAGTTTGGCCTAAATATTTAAAGAGAATAACTGTCCAAAACGTTTTTTCCTAAATATTTAAAGATACTTTATTCTCGAAACTCAAATTCAAGAGCTCTAATTAAGGAAGAATGGACTCTTACAATCCTATTTCTCATCTCTCGGATTCATTTTTTTCACAAATATTCTTTTTTTATTATTTTTCGGGGCTTACCCTTTTTCCTTCCTATAGAATTACACATAGAAGGATTGTGTAATATATATACATTTGTAAATTTTCCTACAAGTGGACACAGAAAAAATTTGACTAATTGTTGATGAATCAAATGTTTTATTTCCATATTGTTGTGGTCTAATTTTTTATTATATTCCTTCTATCTATCGCCCTTTAATCATTATCTACATTTTTTTTCTTTTGGCAAAAGTTTAATTTAGAAAGGTCAGACCTTGAATTAGAGGATAGTTGGCATTACAAATCCTTCATTGAAGATGCAATGTATGGTAGAAATTTCATTTTTTTATAAGAGATATATAATGTTTAATTATAAAAATGTTATGGAAAAACTCCAACCTAATATTTTTCGTATTTTTTATTAAGTATTATTCACTAGGCTAACTACCGGTGGTTGTAGAAATATCATTTGGAACTATAATATATATAGGTTTTGGTAGCTGCAATAACCCTAATATTTGATTTTTTTTGTTTTCTTTTTTCTGTGTCAAAACAGAACTTGGAAAGTTTTGCCAATATAATAGTCATCTTTAATTTGCGTTAATTACCCTATTTTTCCAATTAATCGCCTTTATATTGTTTCAATTGAGTATTTCATAAAATAACGTAATAAACTATCTAATGTTTGTACCAAAATTGTTATATTTTATTCCTGCCAAAAAAAATTGTTATATTTTATAAGATTTAATATATGTGTTGCGCGTTGTATTTCTCATCCCAACTTGGAAATTTCTTAGCGCAAACCGAAGCCAAGTTGTTGCAATAAATATAATCATTTGTCTGTACAAAAAGCAGGAGAGCATAATTTTTTATTTAGTAGTAATAAAATCTGCCCGCAACTTCTACCTTTCTTTTTTCTTCAAATTGCATAATTTTTTGTTTATATGGATCTTTTATATGTACAAAGACTGTCCATATAAAGATATGGATTCAGTGTCTTTTCCTTTTGAATTATTTTTATATGATACTATTTGATTTATACCATAACGGATACAGATTGAATAGATTAGTAGATTAGATTTTTATCCAATAAAGAGTTATCTCTCTTCAAAAAAAAAATTAAGGTTTAAAGGTTAAACTGATATTTTTTTTCCTATAAACTATTAAAAAAATAAAGTGATTTTGCCTCTAAAATTTGTTTGAGTTATTATGTCCTTAAAATCAATTTAATAGTGCAATTTTATAATTTTTTTTGGACAAAAATCATACATGGCCAACGACACTAATAGTGCACAATCAAATCGAGTATGTCTATACCGGGTTTCTATCACCTTACAATTAAAATAAAACATAACAGAAAACTTCATAATCATTAAAACGACTCTAGAAACTCACCAAAATCCATGCGTTTCAATTAATTCAATAAAAGGGATCCAATGACTAACCTTTCTGCAAATTTTTTCACGAGTCGTTGAATTTTTAGAATCGAACACTAGATGCTGCTCAGTGAACCACAATTCTTTACTAATATCCACACTCAAACGTTCACAATTGGATGTTGGAATAATAATAATAATAATAATAATGAGAAAATCTATTTATAAATGAAAATATAACGTAAGATAAAGATCCAATTATTTAGCTTAATTAGGGCATAACCACTAACAATCTAATGGAAAATCCATGGTCTTATATGTCTAATACCAAATGAAATTGGTATTTAAGACAACACCGTATTCGGAGTGGTTCCGGCTAAAAAATCCAAATGGAGCAATCTAATTTCACCGCTGAACAACTTCTCTCTAGAATAAAAGATTTAATTGAGTTCCCTACAATCTATTTCATACTCTTCAATTTTTGCTTAAATCGGTATTCCCGGTTTTTCATTTATTTCATTAAATTATTAGATGGTCAAATTTAAAATTTACTCAATCCAACTGTACCTACTTAACCTACTAATTGTACCAAATTAACACTCAGATAAAACAAATGGCAAAAGTGTTATATAACAAGGTTAAACATAAAACGAAAGAAAAGAGCCCAACAAAGCGGAAAGAGAATTGCTTACGGACAACACGTACAACACTGAGACCGGCCTTCCAGGAACATGAAGAAACACACCAAGAACATACTAAACAAAGTAGAAACATGTATTCTACATAATCTTTCATAAGTTGGTTACCTGACTACATATTTCAATATAGTAAACATGTATTATGCAAGTAAACTAGAAATTTTTAGCTTCCCGACAATTTAATGCATTGCATACTCAAAAATCTCCTGTGACCAGAACTCATTCAAAATAATTCACATTTCCAGTGACCTATTTGCTCTCCATAGGAACTAATGGTATGCATCTCTCTGCTTTTGCACCTTCGCTATATAAAATTCAACAACATTGCCTTCGTCCCCTACTAGATGAAATTGACTTAATAGATTTTCTGTCTCCAAATCCCTTTGTCCAAGGCTACATCTGCCGCAATCTTCAATAATCGTAGAACCTTGGCCTCTACCCTTCTTCCTACATAGCATTTGCTCAAACCTTCTTGAACGTCTCTTATTTTGTCCCTAATATGTTCTACATTCATTTCTGAGAATCATAAAATGGCAATAATGCCAAAAAGATAGACATTATAAATAGGCCTAATGATATTCAAAATTGACAATGTACATTGGCAGATGATGTCTGCTCATAAGTAATAATCATTATTATGCACTACTCTAGGTTTAAAATGATCCATGTTACGGAACCAACACAACCTATCTCACTAATAATAATAGGGTTACAAATAATATAAGAATATGGATCCAGCTACCGCTGAAGACTTATTGGATGCATTCATTTCTGGGAATCATAAAATGGCAATAATGCCCAAAAGAAATACATTATAAATAGGCCTAATGATATTCAAAATTGACAATGTAAAGTAGTAATAACCATTATTATGCACTATCTAATGCAACAATCTCCATATTCTTGCAGGTTTTCACCTAGTACCTTCTGTCGTTAAAGCTGTAAGCAACAGCCATGGCAGTAGCTTCTTGTTAGTATAGTCGCGGGTAATTTATATCTCTGCAGAATGGACCGTAGGTGACTTACTGAATACAATAATCTCTTTTCTTTCAGCCGGAAATGGTTTAGTCTTTGGGCATATATATTCCCTTCTAAAGGAACACAGTCAAGTCTTATGAAGGAACTCTGACCTTCCGCTTACAATTTCCCAGAAAAAATCCAACGTCAAGGCAGCAATTTGGCCCTGCAGCAGGATAATGAGACTAGTCATCCCTAAAACAGTTATGCCATTTCATTGAAGGGGAAACTCTCTCCATCTCATTCCCTTAAAAGCATTTCCTCGTGAGAAGCAATTTCATATTATTCCAAAGAAAAATCACGAGTTCTTATATCTCGCTGCTGATGAAATATTCCTCTTCCTAAACGTGATAGGGATGAGTTTAGCTCTTCTGGTTTTCCACTGAAAGATGAAGCAAGTTTTGGCTGAAGCCATCTTCTCAATGATATCCCGTTGATTCTAATCTTCCCATATGACTCATTCCCTTGGTAAGGCAGCCCTAACCTTCTCAATAAAGATGCAACCTCCTGACCAACCCTGCAAAACAAAACAATGTCACTCAGAAATATACTAAACTGTATATTTTCAGTGACTTGTCTATCATGCATATGCTATAGTTGGAAACATTATGCTTGTTAAAATATTGTATTTTCATTCTCCCGGTGGGGTTGCATAAGACACTTAATTTCCTGACCTTATGAGCCACATAAGCAGGTTGACAGCATATATTGGCTTAAACTATCCAGATAATGCGTGCTTATCCTTCAAAACTAATAACTTCATTTGTCTGCTTACTTATCTGATCAGAAATTAGCTGCTTTTCTAATTAGCTCTGGGCACTCTATTTAGGGGGCAAAAAAGAACGATTTGGTACTTTAATCAGAACAAAAAGAATAAGGTCAGGAAGAGAAAAGGTGAGGTTGATGATCCCAAAAGTCCTAATATTGAGAATTTATAGGAATCACGCCATAAAAAATCTTTATATATTTTGCTAGCACTCAAGTGGCAAGCAATAGATTGATTAGAGTAATATTTTTTTTATTTTCCCACTCAAAGTTGTCTAACCTTTTGGAAAATTTGTCATTTTGTAGATCAAGTGAAAGAAACAAAAGAAGGTAAAACAGTCAAGTTTCAAATGGATTCCAATAAACACTTTAAGCCATATTCATCTTGGCCAACTATATTGTTTCCGGATAATAGTCAACTCACTGTAGATCCATACCTCATGGCATTAAATCTTAACCTTAATTACAGTTGCTGCTATTGGAATATTCTGGGATTAAACTAATAAAATCAACACGATTAGATAAAATTGAAACTCGACCAAAGTTCAGGATTTATGGGACTGTTAGCCCAAAATAACTGCACAGAGCCTCGTTTTAAGATAGCAATAACACTTATAAAGTAGTATTTCTCACCGTCCTGCAAGGTTTATCATTTTCTCCCCTTCAGCTGTCTTGACCTGTGCCACCTCTACAGGAAGTAAAATGGTCACATTTGGTAACTTTGCACCTGCAAAAAATTTTGTTGGTAGTAAGAACAACAAAACATTAGTCGTTACTTGCTAGATAAAAAATCCTACAGCCCATCTTCTGATTTTTTCCTTCAAAAGTGGGCAAATTATGAGCAACAGTAGGATATCTTTATTACTTATATTTCATTGTTGTTCCAATTTGAACTGCTTGTTTCTTCACTAGGTTATCCTAGCTAAAGTTAGGAGGCTTATTATTGATGAGTTGACATTGAGGTCATTAGTATTTATTTTCAAGACTTTTCCTTGATCCGAAACTGAAACAAAAGAACATTACCATTATCTATTGAATTATTGGGAGCTCATACACATTCATCTTGTTATGCTTCTGATGGAGAGTATGCTATCAGGCAGGAGGTCCAAGCCCAAAGGCCCACCAGATCCAAACAGAAGGCGGGAAAAGCAGGGGAGGCTGAGCTGGCTGAAGATTGGTTAGGCGTGAGGAAGGGAATAGGAGAATAAGTATAAATAAGCTGGGACTTATTGGGGAGGACATGCTTTTTCTGTGATTGTATTTTCACTTTTGAGTGAAGGAGGGAACAGGGAGAGGGGAGTGCAGCTCTTCTTCTTGTAGTTTAGGCCCTTAGTAGTTGTTTTCCTTTTATTGTTCTTATTTCCATCTTTTGCTGTTAGTGTGTTCATTGATTGTAATGTTACAACAGTGAGGTTGCTGGAAACCTTTTCTCTTGTAATCTGATATTACTAATCAATAGACTTTGGCACTTTTGAGTGAAGGAGGGAACAGGGAGAGGGGAGTGCAGCTCTTCTTCTTGTAGTTTAGGCCCTTAGTAGTTGTTTTCCTTTTATTGTTCTTATTTCCATCTTTTGCTGTTAGTGTGTTCATTGATTGTAATGTTACAACAGTGAGGTTGCTGGAAACCTTTTCTCTTGTAATCTGATATTACTAATCAATAGACTTTGGCACTTTTGAGTGAAGGAGGGAACAGGGAGAGGGGAGTGCAGCTCTTCTTCTTGTAGTTTAGGCCCTTAGTAGTTTTTTTCCTTTTATTGTTCTTATTTCCATCTTTTGCTGTTAGTGTGTTCATTGATTGTAATGTTACAACAGTGAGGTTGCTGGAAACCTTTTCTCTTGTAATCTGATATTACTAATCAATAGACTTTGGTTCATATTCAGTACTGTTGGTTCATGTATTTTCCTTGTGATTGAGTGTTAGTGTTATTTCTTATCTGTGTTCTATCAGCTTCAGAGAAACTTTAACCGATTTAATGATACACTTCAATGACTTCTAAATAAATAAACCCTTACCAGCAGCAAGCCGATGCTTGAGACCCTTCAAAATGGTTAAGAGGTAAACCTGAAAAGATATCTTGAGAAGTCAATGGAAGCACATCTTTAAAGGGGGAAAAGAATGAAAATGATTTCAACTCATTTTTTGTTCTATGTTGGAAGAGACAATAAGAACTTATATTGTCTACTCTTCTGTTCACAAGAAGGAAAGCAATGAAACTATGAAAAATGCCAATGATGTAGTAACAAATAGAATACAAATAAGAATACCTAGAGAAGTTTCTGTCCACTAAAGGCATCAACTGAAAATCTATAACCGTGATGGAATAATTTGAAAACCGATAAAAATCACGAAGCAGTCAGGCAGTGAAAAATTAAAAATGCCTTCTGAACAATGTGAAAAATTATTCCATCAAGTGTGAAAAATTAAAAATGCCTTCTGAACAATGTACACCAGAAAAATAACACAAGTGGCAGTAAAATATTATATGACAGATAGACTTACCTCAGCAATATGAATTTGCAAATTTTTGGTATCAATAACAATGGGACTTCCTTTGAAGGATACACATGGCACTATTCCATGAGAGGCAGCTTCCTGTAGAAGGCAATTCTCAGCCTGAATTTAGCTAGAACCCTAAAGATAAATTTATAGCCAAGCATGAAGTTTAGAATACGAAATATTCCAGCTGCATACTGACCTCAAGTAGTGAAAAAGAACAAGGATCATATTCTCCAAATCCATCCAACAGAGAACAGAGGTTAGAGATTTTTGATGAGTCAGCAGTAACTCCTAGATTTTCAACTAATCTTTCCTTCAATGAAGCATCATAAGGGAGCCGTAGGCATCCCAAAACTTGTGAAAGAACTTCCATTGTCGGCATCTGGCCAGCTGCAATTGTTTCACGGTAGACCTTTAACACCATTGATGTCCTAGAAAACCAAAGGAGATGAAAAAATCACTTTTGCATAACAGGATTACTAGTGATGTATATTAACTAACTTATGTAAACTTTCAAAGGAAACACAAGTCGAGACAAATGGCTTTAGAGAAACACTAAGGACAAAACTCTAGAAAAAAAGAAAGGAAAAAAAAAAGCATTTCAAAGGTGAAGGAAAAAGTAAACTTCTTAGAGAACACTTGAAGTAGTTATGAGAACAAAATGAAATACCACTCATTTTTTATTTGTGGCCGCCCTGAGTCAAAAGACAAAATAGGCTCACCAACTGCACAAGCCTTCTCATATCTCCGCAAGCACAAGCCTATTCAAAGGATTAATTAGTTAAATTCATTTTAGATGCTTATTCATTATTGTACAATTTTGAGTTCATATACACCTCTAAGAACTATCCTGGACTTATTAAAGATAAAATAAATATGTAAATGAAATTTCCAAAGACGAAAAAAAAAGATATGATTAATATAATAGTAATATTCAGAAGAAAAACATTTCACAAAAGCAGTACTCCATATGTCAATTCCAGCGGTTATACACAGAAACGAAAATATGACAATACTAGCACGTGCAACCCTTATGTTCAATTATAAATTGTTATGGCTTCAAAAATCAATGCAAGAATAAGGAAAAGTTTTTACTAGTGAAATTCTTGATATTTCTTATGCGTCTTTTGAAAATCAGCTATCTGGAATTTTTACTAAAGGGATTAGAATTAAGTCCATTCCATGTTATGGTTTGCAATATGGTCATGCAAGATATCTGTGCACCATCTTGATTAGAAGCATTGATAGTGTACAGTACCTTGATTTTAGGGATTTGTTATTGTATATCATATTATTAAGGTTTTATTATTAGTTTCTATGTAAAAGCTTAATTCAGGGCTTTTTGTGCCTCTTTTAGGTATATTCATATTTTAGGAATCAAGCATACGTAACCTAGGATAGTGTACTCTAATATCTTTCAACACTAAATTTCCTAGGTCTGTGAGGGAAAATAAATTCTTATGCAATCAGAAAATAGGATATACCAATTCAGGTTCAGCAGAGCTGGAGCAAAAAGACCAGATTCTCCTTCAACTTACCAATTATGCATTTGTACATCATGAGGGTAGGGGCAACGCTATCTTCTTTGGCTTGAGAAAGAAGTATAAGGCCAACCTCTAGATCATTGTCTCTGCAGAAAGCAATTGAAATGTGGAAGATTTTGGCATGAGTAGATTATATATATATATATATATATATATAAACAAATCAAGAAACAGAAGTTGGAATTATAAATGTTGGATAAGTAACTCGAGTTCTAGATCCCACACCTCTCGCTGGCTGCCAAGAGTATGGAGTATGTAACGGTATTTGGGCACAAGCCAAAACGCTTCATTTCTGAGAGAACTTCAATAGCCTTTGGTAGTTGATCCCCATCGCCTGTAGCAAAGTCTGCTGATTAATTTCTTGTTCCTTTTTACTTTGAATTCATGCTTGGACCACAAATGTCAGTGCAATATTCTCACATTATTGGCACCTAAACTAATCTCCATATAAGGAGAAAGAAATGTCACATTTGATAAAACTCGCTCATACAAATGCAGTAAGCAACTATACATCAATAATTAATTTCTTTTTCTTTTTGGTGTGTTCCACAATACTTTTTGCTTCTACGTTATTATTTTTGACGATCAGAAATGCCATTCTTCTGCAACATCATAAGCCCTTAATAGTCATTCATATTAACTCAAAAATTATTTTTCCAACATACCAGATGCCAACATACAGAAATTTTTACCATTATCCAGATAAAAAGCATAAATGGGAATTATAAATACTAGATCCATAATATGGATCTTAAATTCTTTTGAGAAAATTCAGTTCACAGAAACTGAAGGATAATCAAAACATTAACTACAACAGATTTCATTGCACCATACAGTTCCAGCTGTCATCACATCTTTCTGGCCTCTGCTGCACATTTTCAAAAGAGTCAATCCATATATATGATATAGCATTCAGTATATTCAGGCTTCTTCGCTCTCTCGAGGGTGCAATAACAAATAGATTATCATACTTTACAACAAGATTCTAAAATAAGCAGACAATAATAGCTGATATATGACCCAAGTCTTAACTCCCAACTAATATTTTACTCTGATTCGAGAACTTTGAATATAAAGTAGGACTTTCCTATAAGAAAATATAAAAAAAATCCAATTACTAATGCAGAATGAATTTTCAATAAGGTAACAGAACTCTCAACTATCTTAAAATGAGTAATAGATATAGGCTTACACAAGGCAGTGATCAAAGCATTCATGATCGAGTGAGTTGGTTTCAGTTTGACAGACTTTATATTATCATACAGCTCCAGAGCCTTCTGCCAGTTTTTGGCCTAAAACAGAAAGAAGAAACAGTTACAACTGCTTCAGCAGGTCTGGCCATTATAATAATTTTTATCAGACACATATCTGAAGGAAAAATCACATGACCTTGAAACAACTTTTTTCCTCACTATATGACATATTTTTTAAGAATTGTGTAAGATGCAAAAAGAGAAAGTGAATAGACTTGCATACAATCACGATTGTTGATTTAATGAAAAAAAAAAAGAAAAAGAAAAGAAAAGAAAAGAAAGAAAGAAAGAGTCAGATATCAAAAATTCAATAATCGAATTGAAATAGTTAAATGGAAAAAACCGAAACACAAATAACTCTATAATATATTAACAAGATGCTGTATTGCTTCCGCAGGACTGCAAGTGCTTGTGTGTGTTTGTGTGTGTGTGAGAGAGAGAGAGAGAGAGAGAGTGGATGTATGAATGTATGCATGTATAATCTATTTTTAAAGTTTTTCCAACAAGGCCGAATATACGAGACATACATTGCTGCAAGCTCCCATCAGTGAACTATATGGTATAATTCCAAGCTGAGTTCGTTGAATCTTGGCTTCTTGTAAGGTCTCAAATGCAACATCCAACATTCCAGCATGTCCCGCTACATCTATCAATGCACTGAGAAACATCTGCATCAAAGCATTTGTAGGAACTACAATGATTTAGTATTATGAAACCATCCTTGTAGTTATGCTTAAAAAAAGGTGGTTGCTCACTCCTCAACTTTGGATTACTATAAAATCACTTCTCACTTGCTTATTATATTAATAGCAAGTTATTGTGGAGCTTCTTAGTTTTTTAATTTTTTTTTTCTGATACCTCATCAGGTACCACGCCTTTTCTTGTCATGTCATGGTATACACTTTGTGCAAATTCCCAATCACCAGTCTGGCTGCAGCAATTTACAGCAATAGTATAAACCTCTGGAGTGCCCTTGATGTTATATTCATGCATCATCTTGTATACTTCTTTTGCCCGATCAACCTAAAAGCAAGGCTTTATTCTGTCATAAAGATAATAACTATGAAACAGTTAAGACTTCCAAGTATTAGATAGAAAATCACTTTATACACACCTGGCCGGCCTTTGCACAAGCATTTATTAATGCACCAACAGTGATGTGATCAGGATCAATAGGCTGTGTCTCAGCCCCCATTTCTGCTAACACATCAAAGGCACGGTCCACAGCTCCCGATTGGCCACATGCAGAGATGAGCGCATTGAAGACAACTCGGTCTGGCTTCACTTTCTACTGCATACAACATTTTATCAATGCCAGGATCAATTTGATATTAGGATGTACAAAGTGAAGAGGAACATGCAACCATAGCCTTTCACAAGAAACTTATCTGGGATAAGCATCAGGATTTTGTAGCAAAAACTAAGTTACATGTGATGAACATACATGCACATATATCCATAACTTCACACAATACCTTGGACCTCATTATCCCATAAGCACCAAATGCCTTAGCCATTTGACCTGCTCGGCCACAGCCGTCAATTAGTGCTCCATAAGTATGAATATTTGGTTCAACTCCAGCATTAACCATCTCATGAAAGACCTAGCATGTTCATTAGCACACATCAGTCAACTAAAATCATACAACATCTGCTTTCCATTCTCTGATTTGGAAAGCAATGCAACACTTGGCAAAATCTGAACAAAAGAAAAAGTGTTGCTGAACGGATTGAAATGAATATGAAGCACTGGCATCATACTGAATGGGGTTAGCAATGAAATCATCAAAGGTGAGAACTGCTCCAGATGGCTCAAAGAACCATGAGCTCTAAAAGAATTAATCAACTATGTCAATAAATCAACCTCAAATTTCACTTAAAAACAAAAAATTTCTAAATTGAGAAAAGACTTGTGAGCTCAGGTCTTAGATACTGTAACGGCACAAAAAATAATAATAATAAGAACGAACTAATGCATCCATAGTCCGAGTATACCCACAGACGAAAACAATCTGAAATCCTCAATTTTATCAGCAATCAAAACCAGGAGAAATTAAGAAGTTACCGTACTTCAAACATTGCGTCCACTTTTCCACTTTTAGCACAGGTCGATATTAAAGTAGTGTATAGTTTGCAATCAGTTTTCAGCCCAGCCCCCTGAGCAAGTCGTAAAACTTGAAAAGCTCCTAAAATGAATAATACCAAATCAAAAACTGGAAGCCCATCAAAGATGCTGACAAGGTAATTAAGGGTTGATAAATCAACTTACCCTCTGAATCTTGTGAACTCGCACACACTGTCATTAGCATGTTAAATGTACTCAAGGTTGGGTTAGGGACCAACTTGCAGAATCGAAAAGCTTCCTTAACAGCTTTTTGATGTTTGCAGATCTTGAAAAACTTAGCATGATAAATCTGAAACGCCAGAATCACCACATTTCTAATCTATGATTCATTGGCAAGAACAACATGTAAGGTAAGGACTATACAACCTTACCTTGTTCATGTCTAGCAAACCTCTTCTTTCCATATCTTCAAGCACATCAACACACTCTGCTAACCTAACAAATTATTCAAGAATAAGCCAAAATTAAGAAGCAATAAAAAAATTTTAGATAAAATGAAGAAAGAAAATTTTCTTATTAACCAAAATGAAATTCCCAGCCAATCTTTGCCATGGCAAGATGTCAAGAACAAAGATATAATAGCTGAATATGACCAATTAAATGATGAGAATCACCTTCCATCTTTGAGCAAACGATTGTAAGCATGGACATGCTCTGAAGAATGGTCTTTGTTTGCAGCATGTGCACCATTTGGGTAGGGAAAGTCTGATAATTTTGTATGGCCATCCTGAATCAGATGTCCTTTTTTCTTCTCTCTTGGAAATCCTCTCATTCCGGTGTTATCATTTTTATGAGAAGACCCTCTTTCATAACGTGCAAGAGGTACTTTTCTTTCAACAAACTCTGGAATGAGAAAAAAAAAATGCTTAAATTAACCTTGCAAGGATTTCCAGTGTCATATAGCTAAACTGAAATAGAATAGAGACATGTTTTACAGCATGGATCAAAATGTATAAACAAGCTTCTTTTTTTTTCCCCTCTTTTTTAGGTATAACCTGCAATCTGAGACTGCTTTGCTGATAGTTCTGCATCTTTCACTGCACCATTAATCTTAAACACAGGGAAGCTATTGAAAATGGAAGAGGAGGCGCAAGAAGCTGCTGCCTTTAAACCATTTAACTTTGATGCAGATTCTTCTGTTGATTGGTTTTCCTCATAAAACGTGTAAATATCCTCCCTATCAAATTCTTTGATGACACCATTATAGCCAGAAAAATCACTCTCCTTATCAACTTCATAACTCACAGGAACTGAAGCAATGCTATTAGATTCCTTTGCTATTAGTTGAGGACACTCAGAATCAACTCCAGTTTCCTTTCTGTCATTTTCTAATGTCAACTCAGAAATTCCCCTCACAAGTACAATTGGTGCCACAATTTCTGGTTCAGGAATTGCAGGGAGTAGAGGAGATAAATTAGAAGATTGGGATTCTACTGAAACCATATGATCATGAGAATCAGAAACACCATAACCAGCATCGTGAGACTCTTCCGTTTCAATTAAAAGAGAACTCTCATTCATCAAAGTATTTTCCAATACGCGAACGCTTTCCTCTAAAGCTTTCTCCGCTATTTCTTCACTCTGTATTGCAAAGTTTGTTCCCTTGTGATTGTGAACATCGCCAACATCCAAAAGCGAACTTCCAACAATGCGGTTCACGATATTTCTGCCCAACCGAGTCAATCCACGACTAAGAGAACCCAAAGCCTACACAAAAGGAACTTAAATTAAACCAATTCAACTATATAATTACCTAAAAAAGAAAGTAATTCTCGAGTTTAATTACCTCTTTAGAACCCTTCTTTCTGTTAGAGAGGCGGTAATTCAAGTACGCTATAGAGACAGCAGAGACAGCTGAAACAGCAACAAAGACAAGAACAGAATTTGAACCAAAAGACGCGTTAATTAACAAACTTTGAGAATTCTTTTCACGAATTCGAATTCTCCTGCATTTGGTTCCTCGAATAGGTACACCGGGAGGGCGGAGATTGTGAGAACAGCCAAGGAATTCTCTTCGAATAGAAGGCTGAGGTGAAGAAAGAGAGCCTGAGATTAGGGTTAAGGAATGGGATTTAGGAGAGAAACAAAGCTCCATTAAAGAGGTAGAGAAGAGGATAGGGGAAGAAGAGAAGTAGAGGAGGAGGTTATGGTTATAAATGGAAGTAAGGGGGGGAATATGATGGTCCATTTGTTTGCTTTGGTTTTTTTTTTTTTAACGGCCAATTGGATATTGTTGCTGACGTGGCTTAAAACGGTATTATTTCCTTCATTGGGAATTGCGATTAGTTGGGCTGATCTAAGCCGTTGGCCTTGATCCAGTGGGCTTGGCTTGTTCTCAACGTATTTGACTATTAACTTGTAGAAAATATTAAAATAAGATTAGTTAATTATTATTATTTTGTAAAATATATTAAAAATTTTCAATCGGTGCAATATTATTTTTAAATCATCAAAATTACTGTAATTTTTTTCACTAAACGGTGAATTATCTTTGATTAAATTTCGTCCTTTACCTTACTAACGGGAACTAAAAAGTAATATGCGTCGCAATGTTAAAATTACTGAAGGAATATTTTGCCTTTTAAATTATAAAAATAGGAAAAATCAGCTTGTTTTAGTCAAATATTTAAATTTAATTATGTTCCATGTTATTAAAACGTGTAGCTAGTATTATATTGTATACAATAAATACATATTGTCACATTGGATCCAAATAACTATCACGTAACGTAACATGTAAAAACAGGTAAATATCTTAAATTAATTCCTATTTTACATCTCCTTCATATCTTAAAATCAAAGCCAAACCCTTACGAGAATTTATATTTTGAATAACATTACGATTATGACTTTCTCCAGTTAATTTTCTACTCAATCTTTTCTATGACACTTAATTAAATATCATTGGATAATCAACTAATTTCGATAATGGCGAAATGTAAGGATTGCAAATACAATTCAGTACTGAAATGCGAATCGATGAATAAATATTGATCAAAATTAATTGTTTGTTGAGAAGGACAATAGCAAAATTGGACTTACATAGTGCCAAAACGTATGGATTGTAAATACAATTCAGTATTAATATGCAGTTTGATGAATAAATATTAATCAAAACTAACTATTTGTTGAGAAGGATCATCTAGCAAAATCAAAGCAATTTCGATTTTAATAAGTAAGAAGTGAATTGTCAAAAAGTGGCATAAAAAAGTTTGAGTAGAAGATTAATTGGAATAAGATATAATTGCAAAGTAACTCAAAAAATAATTTTTTATAAGGATTATATATATATATATATGTAAAATCACTTGAGTCCAATATAACCACATATATTTATTATGTATATAATATAATGCTAGCTACGCTTCTGAATATAATGAAGATAGTCGAATTTATTTGACTAGGCAGGGTTGATTTGCCATATTGTTGTAACTTAAGGGCAAATTGCTCTTTAGGGGGTAAAATTGCTACTCTAGTAATTCTTGCATGGTAACACGTGTTACTCTTTAATCCACATCAGCAGGTCAATAAAAAGAATTTAGTCAAAAACAACGAACCATTTAGCGAGGAACAAAATTCATTCATTTTAATATTTTAGGGCTAACATTGCACTAGTTAAAATTTTAGCGATAATATTATACTTTTTAATAATTTTTAGGGATAATTTTGTACTTTCAATCTATTTTGTTCAATAGAAGAATGGGATGTGAGGTCTAAATCTGAAATCATTCAGTATATTGGGATTAATTTTATCCCTGAAATATATATTTTAATTTTAATTGATACATATTTTTTCCATAATTTTGCAAAAAAAAGAAAAAATAAAAAACCGTTTACACCCTTTGGAGCAAAAAAACATAGCAAACATCCTATTACATACATAAACTTAGACAAAAATGCATCCATTATCGTTTTAAGTGACAAATTACAAAATAAATTTTTTATATTGGTGCTTGATTAAAATAACACACAACAAAAATTATTTATTTATTTTTGTTCTTTTTCTATTTTTCCTTCATTAATCTTATATCTTTTCATTTTTCGTGTCTTTTTCTTCCTCTTAACAATAATAAATTTAATAATTAATTAGAAATAGTATATGTAATTTTAAAACTCATATATAGCTATTTTTGGTTAATTAATGGAAAAATATGTCATTTTTATGAAATTTGGATATATTATAAGAAATTTATAAAGTTTAGATATGAAAAAAAAAAAGAAAAAAAACTATGCCAAACCATTAAGAGTTGGTCCAATGATCAGAACTCGATAAAAAGTGTAGGAGGTCTCTGACAATTTATTTTAATGACATTTATATAATTAGATATTATGCATCTATAATAATAATAATAATAATAATAATAATAAAATCATACCAAACTTAAAGAAAAATATGTTAAAGATATATACATAATTATCAGCCTTCGTTTTTCTAAAGATAAGCTAATTGAAATTACTTTACCTACTCAAGTTTCTTTATTCTATAAGGTAAAAGGATATTTGATTCTTGATTCCTGCAGTTAAAATTTTAAATTTAAACTTTACTCTACAATGGATATCCAGTTGTATGGTGAGGTCTACTTTTAAGTAATAACAAATGACAAAATAATAAGCAGCTTTCCTGTTGAAGCCCAAACAAGTGCTTATCGACATCGATCCTAAGCAGCATCTGAATTACTCTTAATTCATCCAGAACCAGGAGCTTCCCAATTAGAAGAGACGATAGAACCTGATGACAAGTGAAATTCCAGCAATATGAAGGACCGGCAAAATAATTAAAAAGATCAAGGGGTTTTCCGACAAAAGAGCCTCTGATGATTAAGTTAGAGAGTATTATGATTTATCAAATGACAGTTTTTTCTGGTGTTAAAGAGATAATTGACCATACTTGTCTTATTCCCTTATATATTCTTGGGTTTTTCTTCAGGAGTAGTGGGTGAAACGCCACTACTTGCAATTACTCTCCCCACTTCCACTATTTTTGGAGAAACGTGGGGGAGAGGGGGCGGTTACTGCCAGAAGTGGCGGAATTTGCTGAGAGTTTGGTGCCGAACTCCTTGAGCATCTAAGATAGATGGGCACTCGAGGATGCATAGTCGATTTGCTTTACTAGTCGAACTGTCTGAGTTCGGCGAGGTTCGGATAATTAGCACCGAACTTCCTGGGTCATTGCAGGTTTGGGCCGATCAATGAGTCAGGCTAGGTTATCATAAATCCCCCCAAGGTACGAACATTTATGTTCGTTTGTGATCCCTTGTTCGGTCATGCTAACTGGGGGCATCGTTTCAGTCCTGATCGGGGCATTGAAGGCATGTCATAATTACTTTCTCGTTTGTCGTGTAACGGCTGCCATTTATTGCAGCTATTCTTCATTTTTTGCGCCCTGTCATAATGACAGGATTGATATTGCAGATCGTCCGCCACATGTATGGCCCCTGATGACCTTCGATTCCCTATTTAAACCCTTTTCCTTCGCCATTTCTCACTTTTGCCTTTTGTTTGCGTCAGCATTTTCTGTTCTAGGCTGAGTTCTATAGAGATTTCGGCGTGTGAAGGTCATATGCTTCTGCGATTTGCTGCTTCCTACCCCCCTTCTCCCTTTTTTTCCTCAGCGATATGTCATCTTGAATCAAGTTAGTCCCTTTCCTCACCCCTTTTTTCATCCTTTTTGTTCGACAATGAGTACTTCTGAGGAGTCCGATGAGAGAGAGGGAGAAAGGGTTTCGGTTGACAGCCCTCCCAGCTTCAATGGTGGGTCTGCTTCTGGTGAAGTCCTACCATTCGAGTTCGGCCAATCGGCAACCTCATCTTCTTCAAGAAAGGCTTCCCGTCGTTTTCCCTGAGTGGGTAGTGTAAGTTCATCTGTGAGGGAGGACGAGCTCCCTGTCTTGCTCGGTAAAGTGACGTCTTCAGGGCAGTGTTTTGCTAGTATACCGACCTCTTCCCAGAGGGCAAACACCTCATTTACCAACAAGTACAAGCTATCAATTTATGAGGCATAGCTAGAGGCCGAGGTATGTCTCCCCCTAACCCATTTTGAGGTGGAGGTGCTCAACTTCTTCGACTATCCATTGGGCAGCTTTACCCAAATGCCTAGCACATTCTCTCTGCCTTGCAAATTTAGGCAGTGGAGCACGGTATCAACCTGACACTAAGGCTTTTCTAGGCTACTCATGTGGTTGGGTTACGAGCTAGGTCAAAGGACCATAACTATATACAAGCCCAAACAAGTTATAGCGCATTCTGTGATAATCGGGACAGCCTCAAGATATGGAAGGACAGGTATTTCCTTATGGAGAATCTGTGCGAGGACTTTCCTATTCGAACTACATGGGATCATTTCGTGAATCGTAATGACAGCAACCTATGATTGGATGACGAGGAAGAGCTGATTCTAGCTCGATAGAGGGACCTAGCTCGGGAGAAATGGAATCTTAGGAATCTACTCGACCCTTATGACTTTGGATTCATGCCAAAGAAGAAGAAGAAAGGTAGCTTTTTATTGACTTTGCTAGGCGTCGCTAATCGGACTCTTAATTTCTTTCATTTTTGCAGCTATGAAGAGAGGAGCTAAGCCAACAGTAGCCGAGCTTATGCGGGCCAAGAAGCAAAAAGTTGCTGCTGCGACAGCCGATAGCTCTTCTCCTGCTGTGCTCGAGCCTGTCTTAGGCCCTACAGCGTAGGTTGCTCAAGACCAGACAGTTGTGGAGATAGTGGATAAGTAGGCTTCAGGGGGAGTTCAACCCATAGAGCTCGATGTGAGCGCTCCAATCTCCGGGGAGTGCGGCATGGTGTCTGAGGTAGGCAGCTCTAGTGGTGGGGGTTCCGGTGACAAAGATTCCCTCGAGAAGGATATCATGATGCTGGTATCTGAGGTTATCCAGTTCTGGGAAAAGCATGGGAACTCTTATTCCTTTAAGAGCGATGATTTTAACACATTTGCACACATGGTGTCCTGTGTGTCGAAGGAGGTGACTCCCCTTTACGGGCTGAATGCCAAGCAGCTTTCTGCTCTTATAAAGAGGCATCAAGTGAATGTGAGTTGTAGTGCCTTTTTAGCTCGTTTATTTGTCTTGTGTTATTCTATACTCTTTCTCATTCCTTCGACATAATTTGCACGGGTCGATGATTGTGGGTGCGGTCATCACCAAGTTGAACACCTTCATCAGCAAGTGGAGGCAAGCTAATTCAACCTCTGTCGATCTTCGGTTTAAGCTGAACGAATCTCTCCTGAAGACTTCAGCGGTTGAGAAAAAAGTTGACGAGGCTATGAAGAGATCCTCTAAGCTGGAGGCATCTGCCACTTAGGAGAAAGAGAATGCTCAAGCCATTGCTGCCAAGCTGGAAAAGATGAAGAAAGAGAAAGCAGAGCTAGAGAAGAAGTGTGTAGAGCTGGAGAAAAAGTGTTTGGAGCTGGAGGGTCAACTGTCGGCCCAGGAGGAAAAGGAAGTGAAGCGAGTGGCTAAAAAGTGTTTGGCCTATGGCACTAAACTTTTGAAGGCTATAAAGGAAAAATATTCCGAGCTGGACTTGTTCTAAATAGATGAAGTGTATCCGAACGACGAATAGCTCAGTTTTTTATATGACATAAATACTAATGAAAACTCGCTCCTTCTTCTTATTTGCCGTGCTTTTGATATTCCTTCTCCTTTCTTCTTTACTTTTTTTTGAATGCCGGGACCAATGTCCCTTGAAGATAGAAAAAATTGGTTGACTAACGCTGAGATGTAAGCCTGACAGATAACTCGATCAGCAATTTGCATAAAAATAAATAAGTAAATAATGATTTCTCCAAACCAAATTAAGGCATAAGCGCAAGGATTCAAAGCAAAATATCTTTGGTTTAGTAATCTGGATAAGTGTCATCGAATGTGCTCGAATTGCGGTGTTCGCTGACAAGCTTAAATAGGTACAACTGCCAATATTAAAACTAAAATGGCGACAACGCCTAACTTGGCTCGATAAATAACTTGATCGGTGATTCTGCTTAGAGTGGCAATTTTACCGAACTGTATCAAAGTATAAGCACAAAGCTTAAAGCCATAGCATGATTTCAAACGATTTTCATTGAATGTGCACGGAGGGCGGTGTTCGCCGATGAGCTCAAAAGTATAATTGTCAAGATTAAAACTGAAGTAGCGAGGATGCCGAACTAATGTAAATAAATACACAGAGGATACTTCCAAGCTATTGATAGTAAAGCTTAAGGTTTGAAACATTCCATGAGTATGACAGAACTTTGTCGACGGAGTCTTCTAGTCTGTATGCACCGGCCTTCATAACTTCACGGATGATATATGACCCTTCCTAGTTTGGGTTGAGCTTGCCAACTCCTGCTACCGTTTGAGCGGATATTACTTTCTTCAAAACCAATTGTCCCATATTGAATGACTTTGGCTTTTCCTTTTGATCGTGAAACGATGCCATACGCTGCTTGTAGGCGGCGGACTGTATTTGGGCATGCTTTTTCTGTTCTTCTAATCGATCTAATTGGTAAAGTAGATTAGCTTCGTTTGCATCATCATGCTGGGAGGTTCATGAGCTCGAAACACCGATCTCACATGGAATGACTGCTTCTATTCCATAAGTCAAGGAGAAGGGTGTTGCTCCAGTCGCTGTTCAGGGTGATGTCCGGTATGCCCAGAGCACGCTATTAAGTTCATCTGTCCAGAGTCCTTTAACTTTTTCCAAATATTTTTTCAGCTCGAATAGGATGGTTCTGTTGGTGACCTCGATCATCCCATTAAACTAGGGATGGTAGACTAATGTGAGGCACAACTGGATGTTTAATTCTGAGCAGAAGGTTCTGAAAGCATGACAATTAAAATTTTTACCATTGTCCGAGATAATAGAGTGTGGTATACCGAACCTGGCGATCACATTCTTCTGTAGGAACTTTATAATGTTGGCCGGGATGATTATGGCGAGGGGCTCGGCTTTCACCCATTTGATGAAATGGTCAACAGTGACCACCAGGAATTTCCTTTGATCAGTTGTCGGAGGGAAATGTCCTAGTATGTCGATCCCCCATTAGGCGAAGGGCCACGAGCTACTGTGTGTGATGTTGGAAAATCTTTGGCATTTGTCGCATTTCTGGAGTAGTGCCTTGGCGTCTGCCTCTATCGTGGGCCAATAATATCCCTGTAGGAGTGTCTTCTGAGCTATGACCTGTGCTCCTTCATAAGCTTCTCAAATCCCTTCATGAATCTCCTTTAAGATGTATTCTCCTTCTTTCGTACTTACACACAGAATCCAAGGATTTGAGAAAGATCGCCTATACAGCTTTTCATTGAGCACGGCATATAAACTCGCCTTTCGTACTATTTTTCGGGCTTGTGTGCAGTCTTTCGATAGAGTCCCTGCTGTCAAATACTGTTAAATGGGGGGCACCATCCGTCCAATGGCTCTTGTACTCGGACTTGGTAGGTTTCATAAGTTGGCTGCGACATTGTTAGATAAATAATGTCAGTATCATGTACCGTGCTGTTAAGGAAAGCTTGTTTTGCCAGGTTTCTCGCCTCCTAATTCGTTGCCTGGAGTATTTGCATGATTGACCAAATACTTCCTCCTGCTTTAAGCTTGGCTGAGAAGACGGTTGTCAATTCTTTATACTGGACCATAGAGTTCTCCTTTGCTTCGAACACTCCCTTTAGCTAGCTTACCACCAGCTGGGAGTCCAAGAAGATCTCTAGTATGTCAGGTTTTACCTCTGTTGCTAGTTGTAATCCGATACATTGGGCTTCGTATTCTGCCACGTTGTTTGTAGCTAGGAAAGCTAGATGTGCCATTGCCCTAATGTAGATTATGCCTGGACTCATCAATAAGACCTCGACTCCAACCCCTTCCAAGCACACGGCCCTATCAACATGTAACTTACATGCCTCCTTCACTTGTTCGAGAACCAATATATGTAATTCTACCACGAAGTCAGCCAGGACATGCACCTTCATTGTTAGGCACGGCTCATACCTAACATCGAACTCACTAAGGTGGGCTGTCCACTCCGTCAGCCTTTCTAAGACCTTCAGTCTTTGCAACACCTTTCTCAAGTTGGAATTGGTGCGTACTACGACTATGTGGGCTTGGAAGTACAGACATAACTTTGCCGTGGAGGTGATTAATGCGAAGGCCAGCTGCTCCAGGATGGGGTACTTCAGTTCGGCTCCCTGCAAGACTTTACTTGTGTAGTAGATCGGGAACTATTGGCTCCCTTCTTCCTATACTAGAACTGCATCTACCGCTCCTTCAGAGACTGCCAGGTAGACGTATAAGATTTCACCGACCTTTGGTCTACTAAGCAAGGGTGGTGTGGTAAGGAACTACTTTAAAGCCTCAAAAACTTATTGGCACTCTTTCGTCCATCTGAAACCCTTCAAATTCTTAATCACTTGGTAAAATGGCAAGCACTATTTTGCTGAACAGGAGATGAACCTCTCCAGAGCTGTGATTCTCCCATTAAGCTTTTGTATGTCCCAGACTGTTTTTGGGGACTTCACATCCAGGATCACCCTGATCTTCTCGGGATTGGCTTATATTTCTCGCTTCGATATCATAAAACTAAGGAATTTTTCGGACTGTACTCCGAATGTGCACTTCTCTGGGTTTAGCTTGAGTCCCACCCTCCTTAGAGTAAGGAAAGTCTCTCTGAGCTCGGATGGTAGCTCTGCAGAGACCTTGCTTTTAATGATCATATCGTCCACATACACTTTCATATTTTTCCCTAGTTAGTTGGCAAAAAGCTGGTTCATCAATCTCTGATATGTAGCCCCTACATTTTTTAGTCCAAAAGGCATAACTCAGTAATAATAAGTACCTCAGTGGGTGATGAAAGCCATTTTTTACTCATTCGCTGGATTCATTGGGATTTAATGGTAGCTCGCCGATGCATCGAGAAAGGCATACTCTTCAAACCCAGCTATGGAGTCTACCAAGAGGTCTATATTTGGCAAAGGATAGTTGTCTTATGGACATGCTTTATTGAGGTTCATAAAGTCTACACACATGCGCCACTTTTTGGTAGCCTTCTGGATGAGTACTACATTAGCTAGCCAATCCGGATAGAAGACCTTTTTGATGAATCCATTCTCCAGCAAGGTGTTCGTCTTTCGCTCCACGGCCAGCTGTCTTTTTAAGGCATAGTTCCTTTTTTTCTGCTTGACTAGTTTGCATTCTAGGCGAGTGTTCAGGGAGTGAGTTATCAAATCTTTTGATACGCCCTTAATGTTTGAGGGCTGCCAGGCAAATATATCCATGAATTCCCTAAGCACAGAGAGGAGTGCTTCCTTGTCCGAACCCTCCTTGTTGGCTGATATTTGAACACTTTTCCCAGGAGCTAGGTCAACTACTTGTAACATTTTTCCTAGTTCGGCCTTCCGATCCCCTGTGTCCGTTGTGTCTATTACGTCGAGGGGAAGAGCCCGGTTAGCCTCCTTCAGCATGGTTATGTATGTCTCCCGAGCCACTTTCTGATTTTCTCTTAATATCACTATCCCCTTTCCCGTCGAAATCTTGAGCATCAAACTCTACATGGACACATAAACATAGACTGTGGCTAATAGAGACCAACTGAAGATTACATTGTATGACAGAAGAATGTTAACTACCATAAAATTCGCATTGTATGTCCGAACTATTGCATCGTCTCCCAGCTGGACTAATAAATTTGCTAGTCCTTCCACCTTGATGGGTTGTTCGAAAAGGCTAATGAGGGGGTGTTGACTTTCCAGAGGTGATTCTTCGACCCTCCTAGGGCCTTGTATGCCTATAGGGTGATCAAGTTGACCACACTCCCTGTATCAGTCAGTATCCTCTGGACTAGAAAATCCCAAATGATTGCTTTGACCACAAGCATATCACTGTGCGGATGTTTAACATGAGACCCATCAGTTACCGTGAGCTAGACTACTTGGACCGGGGTGTGAGTGCTTCTTTTGACGACAAGTACTTCCTTGGCTTTTCTTTTTCTGGATTCATCATACTGTCCTCCTCCTACTATTACATGGATTACCCTGACTGGCACTTTCTTACTTGGACCGGCTCGATTCCTGTTGGATGGGGGTGTGTGGGATCTGTGCCTCTTGGCTCTATCATCCTATTTCACAAGCTGTGCCAGGATCCCTCTCCTCACCAAGTGTTCTATCTCTCATTTCAGTTGCCAGCATTCTTCTATCACGTGCCCTCTATCCCTGTAAAAGGCACAGTAGAGGTTCTGATCTCTGTTGAGATCTTCCCTCATTGGTTTGGGCCACGTAACTTTTTTGTTCTGTTGCATCCAGACAAGGATATCTTCCCTGCTTGTATTAAGGGGTGTCTCCAGCTTGTGCTGGGAAACTATGTAAGTATGGTTGGACGAACTACTTTCTTTGTATGTCCTGGATTTGTGTCAATTGTTCCTCCCCTGGTCCTGAGCTAACCTTCTGGGATCCTCTCCTTTTATTCCCATCCCCGAGCCACCGTACGAGCAGAGGCACATGCATCGGGCTTCATCCATTTGGATGTATTTGTGAGCTTAGGACATGAGCTCGGTGAAGTCATTTGGAGCTTCTTGCTCAGAGAGTCGCTAAAATTCTGACACCTCGTATTTCTGATTAGTGTAGTGATGGCCACCTCCAGATTGAGGTTCTGTATGTCCATTGCTTCCACATTAAATCTCTCTACATAGGCCCGTAGGGATTCTCCCTTCTCCTATATTACTCGATTCAGATCGGCAGATACCTTATTCGGCCAGATCGCTGCTACAAACTTCTCGATGAATATATCGCTAAACGGTTTAAAGCTTTCAATGGAGTGCTCGGGAAGGTTGCAAAACCAGATCTGAGCCGAATCCATCAAAGTCTACAGAAAGATCTTACACACTGCGGTATCATCTGCAGTCAAGACCAGCATAGTGTATTGGAATTGTCTATATGTGCTCAAGGGTCGACATTGCCATTATCCCTTGGCAATTTTGGAAGGCGAATTTTAGGGAAGGGAGCGTCCAAAATTTCCTAGAAAAGTGGAAAGCGAAAGCTGCTATGGTATTGTAAGGTGTTCCTGTTATGGTATCTGGTTATCTGGTCTTCAAGGAGCCTCTTGAACTGCTCGGTTGTTAGGGTAACTGTTGATCCTGGAGCCGATGGGACCACTAGTGAGAAAGGATCTCTGTTCAATGGTTGAGAGGGTTGAGCAGGTGAGATAGGCTGAGCTGGTTGGGAGGAAGGGTTGGCTTGGGCAACTATGGCTGAAAGTTAGGCTAACAGGTCCTATGCTGCTTGTGGGGTGAGACTGGATGCGTTAGGAATGGCTACAGTGGGGGATGTCGAGGTCATGGCATTGTTGGGGGGGAGGAGTTATTGTATCTCAGGGTGAGTGGCGAAGTCTGCCTAGGTTTCTAACGGTGTAGGGTTTAAGTTGAGGTCTGAAAAGAGGTACATGTTCCATGGTCACCGCACCAAATGATGATAAGTGAAATTCTAGCAATCTGGAGGACATACAAAATAACTGAGAAGACCAAGGGATTTTTCGACGAGAAAGCCTCCGATGGTTAAGTTAGAAAGTATTCTGGTTTATCAAAGGATAGTTATCCTGGTGTTAAAGAGATGATTGAGCATACTTGTCTTATTCCTTTATATATTCTTGGATTTTCCTTAAGGAGTAGTGGGTGAAACCCCACTACTTGCAGTTACTCTCTCCACTTCCACTATTTTTAGGGAAACGTGCAAGAGAGGGGGCGGTTACTGTCAGAAGTGGCGGAATTCGTCGAGAGTTTGGCGTCGGACTCCTTTAGCGTCTGAGATAGACAAGCTTTCGAGGATACATAGCTTATCTGCTTTGATAGTTAAACTGTCTAAGTTCGGCAAGGTTCGGATAATTAGCACCAAACTTTCTGGATCGTTGCAGGTTTGGACCGATCAATGAGTCAGGCTAGATTATTAGAACCATTAATAAGCCAATTGCATGCACTGGGCACTGAATCATAAACAAAGTACTCCATATACATAAGCTCCTAATTGAACTTCATATTTACACATAATATATCCACGTGTCCAATGATTCAGTTAACCGAAATAACAAAGTTTGAAACCACTCGCCCACGGTTGGGACGGGAGCGACGCCACGATTCCTAATCCTATTTATGCGACGAAGCAGTTTAATTCTTCTACACATCGATCTTTGATTCCCCATGTACTGTGTTTAGTAGAAGAAACATTCATTAAAGGTTAATGATGGGATCAGTTGTATCAAGAGCCCTAATGTATGCAGCTCGCACTAATCCAGTTTCCATTATGTTGTTTTACCATTTTAATTTTATTCAATTTTTTCACAGTATGACGTTTGGCTACGCTTATCCTGCTTACCAATGTTTTAAGGCTGTGGAGAACACCAAACCCCAAGTTCACCATCTCCTCTATTGGTGCCGCTACTGGTATACATTTTCATTTACTCTTCACTAGATCCCAACAATAAGATTAATTTCTTGTTTTTCAATTCTTTTTCTAGGATTTTAATCGCGATGCTCACTATCTGCGAGAGATTAGGGGACAATTTAATTTCTTGGTAATGTATGTTATACTGTTTCTTTTCTAATTTAACAAAATTTGATGATGTTCATGATGTTTGTGTTCTGTTTTAAAAGGGTGCCCATGTACAGTGAAGCAAAGTTGGGATTGTTTATATATCTGTGCCATCACAAAACCAGAGTAAGTATTTTTGGTAACTTTGGATCCTCAGTTTATGAAGCAACTTTGTATGATGCCGTTTTTGTTTGTTTTCAGGGAACATCATATGTTTATGGTTGTTTTTTGCGGCCATTTGTGAAAAAACATGAGAATGAAATCGATAATTGTTTGTCCGAGATGAGAATGAAAGGAGGAGAGATTGCACTTCTCTTTTGGGAAAAGGCTGCAACTTATGGACATAAAAAGATTTTCGAAATTTTGCGATATGCTTCTATTTTTTTTACCAAGGTATATTACTCAAATATTATTGGTTTGATTTATGAATTTTCATAAATTCGGCATAGATAAATTATTTAACAGAAGTATGTGGTGGCTACAACACAAATTCATACATTATTGATTAGTTTTGTTTGTGATGTGAAAGGAACGAAATGCTACAAGTGATGAAGCAATTAGGATCTCAAATTGTGATGTGCAGCAGGGGCAGTACAGTGAAAAATTGGAAGAAAAATTGTCAATGCTAGACAATGGAGCTTCAGAACTTTGTCAGCAGCAAACATTTCCTAAGCAATCTGTTCGGACAACACAAGGCAGATGGAAATTATTCAAGAAATCAAACCACCGAATTCTTTGATTTTCTCGTCTTTATGTATAGGGAGTGTAAAATGCATTATATATCTTGATTTTAGCAGATACCATTGATACAGGTTTAATTAAGATAATGGATTATACTTACTAATGTTTTTTACTCATGAAGTAGACTAAGGGCAGTTTGTTAAAACCAATGGAAATAGCTTCTTTTTTTTTAATAGATAAAAATTGTATTTCAAAAAATATACTATTTCAAAAAGTAAATAACTGTTTGATAAATAAAATTTAAAATAACTTATAAATTTAAAAATAATTGTCATTGTAAAAAAATAATGGTAGGACAAGAGAAGGGAGAAAAAAGTTTTTTTTATATTAGGTGTAATTGTCATTAAAAAAAGATATTTTTGTATAAAAGTAATTATAAATTGGCTATATTAAAAGACAAAAATTCAGGTTTTTTTTTACTTTTAATTTTTAACTTTTTCTAACAAACTGTTTTTTCGCTTTTTACAAAATTGACTTTTTTGAAATTAACGTTTATCAAAAATGTATAAAACTAATTAAAATAAAGACAGATATAGTATGAATAGAAAATTTTCTCTTATTGATTATATATACTGAATAACCATAATGGAGTATTTACAGGTATAATATAGAAGTAGTAGAATTATATTAGAATATGGAGAGAGATGAGTTTGATAATCATCCATATACTTCATAATTATTACAATATTTCCCTTTGGATGACTATACACTATGAATATTTCTCGTTAAAATCTTGCTAAAAAAATTCCAATGGGATAAAAACTTAGCGAAAAAAAAGAGTATAATATTCATAGGCTATATATTTTCCCTTAAAAATACAATAATTACAACATTTTCTTAAACTGAAACATCCCAATACTGCTTACATACTTTCTAAAAATAGAATTAGATAGAATCTTGGTGAAGAGATCAACTGATTTGCTGCTAAAGAAAACTTTGTGATTTATTCAAACTTCAATATTGTTGGTCATTGTTTTTGGACAATAATCTACACATTGCTTTCTTGTATTGAGTTATGCCTTCTAACCACATGAGCTTTCAATTAACTTCATGAATAGATAATATTGGGTAATTCGATAATTATCAACATTATTAACAACATTTATCATCTATTTTCACAACTCATATAATTTATCATTACAAGAACCACTTCTGGAATTGTTTTTCTAGAAATATGAAGTTGTTGATTTATCCTACTTTTTACTTTTTCAAGAGTATCACTTTAGAAATTTTCATTTCATTTTCTTTCAAAAATTGATATCTTTCCCATTAAAAGATCTGTCATACTTTTGGCAGACTTTTAAAATTATTGACAATATTACAAAATATCATACATGGGCAATAATTGTTTTGCTTTTTTTCCATTTGATAAGTCATGCTATCAATCTTAAAAGGGTTATGGACATTCATAATCATGGAATTTATAGTACATATTTTTCCTTGAATATCCATTAATACGTATTGTGCCTCATTAAAACCTTACTGGAAAAAAAAATCCTATAGGATAAAAATCCAGTAAAGGAAAAAAGAGTACACAATATTTTAATACACATTATAAGTTTCCTCATTAAAAACCTTAACAAAAAAATCCAGTGAAAAAAAGCCTTACTTAAGAAAAAAAAGAGTACAACATGTATTTTTCTTTCTTTTATAAAAATATTAATACACAACTTTAAATTTGTGCATGCAAAGTTTCAATACGTAATATTATAAAAAAAATTTTAAAAATAAGTCACATATCTTCTGAATATGCTTACTATATATATCTTCTGGATATATTATGCATGAACTGAAAAATAACAACTAAAACTTATTTCATAAAATTACATGTTGTATATTTTCAAGCATGTACAAATTCATCTACACATCTTTCATTGCTTTAAGATTAGAAATTTTATAAAATCTAATAGTATAGTCGTACGTACAGCAGATACATGACAAATATACTTTTATACCGTATCAGAAATAAATTATCCATTCTCAAATGGTTTTCTTAACCATTTCTATCTCTTAATTATCAAGCACTTTTGGTGGTGAAAATTAATGATACAATAGTAATATCAATTTTTGAACATACCATTTTTATGGCTATAATTCTATAATATTTCATTCACTTCAAGGAATGAAATAGATGTAATAAAATAATTTCATAACATGTATATAACATAATCATATAATAGCTATAACAAATGAATGCATTTAGTAACTTAATTAAAATATTTCTAAAAAAAATTATTTAAAGATAATAAAATTATCCAAAAAAATATATATGATTATATGGAGAACTAAAATCTTTAAAAGAATGTAATTTTAAGTAACAATTTGATAATTACCATGTAATGCATGATTACATAATGCATCAATAGCAAATATATGATCATGAAATATGGTGTATCTAGTAACTTGATAACCATTAGAGTACTCAATGAAATTTAATTTATAAACATATAATCACGTTATAAAAATTTATTCTCTCAATCAAATAGAACTCGATCTTCAAGTGGAGACAAAAATTAGTTTCCAAAATTCGTTAGAGCATTTTGAACTTTTCAAGAGTTTTAGTAATTAAAATCATAAATAAATCATGACAATAGGTAAATTATAACACTTCAAAATCATACACATAAAATTCAATGCATATATTTGTATTAAATAAAATTTTTCAGAAATATTTATATGTTTCAGGCATGATAAATCCTTCAGGAACTATATGTAATTTTATTATCAAATAGGCAAATAGTATCAATCAGTTACATACTAATATATTACCAAATTGACAAATAGTAAAAACTTATTGCATTCATTATAAGAAAATATATATTTTTACAATCGATGTCAATTTATTGCAATAAATGTCATAAAATAAATCATATTTTATAACTTCATTGTTTATTGTATGAATATCAATTGTACTCTTTTGGCATTATATTTTTCAATATTTTGAACTGCATGTCCAAAAATTCATATTGTATGCAATTAATATCTGTATTTTTCAACAAATTTAATTTTCAGATCCTCACTATGTTGAAAATATCAACATCAATATTTTTATACAGAAATATTGTCGACAATTTTATCTTTTTTGATTCCTTTTTAAAAGTAAATGACATATTGATATCTCTTATTTAATTTTAGGTACCTGAACAACTTCTGCAATTTAAAAAATTAGTAATTTTATAGGTCTTTTCAGAAGTATCCGCCTTCATAATATGACTATATGAATTTATTTGCTCCTTGCCATTCAAAAATTTTATTCTTATTTGGAACCGAATAATTTACCTTACAAGGTAAATTGTCCTACTAGGACATTGTTTTGAATTGGAGCATTTGCAGCTAATACAAATGAGATTTAATAAATCTCTACGCACTAACAAATACATTGGCATCATAATTAACTAATATTTTAAACTTCAAGTTCACGATATGAGGATCTAAAATATACATAATGTATTTATTTATTTATTTTAGCTGCTTTCTTTCCCTTATATTAGGAAAGTTATTAAACAAAATGCAATTTTCAACTAAAATTGTAATTGAGAAATTTTATGATTTTTATTGGCATAATGCATGTAAGTATTGCTTACATCAATATTATATATCCATATGTAAAAATAACACTATTATTCTCATAAAAATATCTAGCAATTAACCGGTGGCATGTAGTTTACATTTTTAGCTAGATCTTGGAGTATGAATATATACAAGGGGCTTATAATAATCTTTTAGCCACGACATACGATCACTAGCATTATCAAAAAAAAATCTTGATTGCATATTTTGGAAGTTATGCACTTAATTTGAATAATGTCACAAACTACAGGTTGTGAGTTGATAATAAATACACATGTGAATATTTTATTGATGCATCTTTCAAAAATATTTGAGTATTTCACATGATGGATAGTGACCCACATATATTATCTTTATTCATTCCAGAATAAAGAAAATTCAACCATTTTATTAGCTAGTGATACCTTAATAATATTTATTGAGAATAAATAGATTATGAGAATTCCTTAAGTTGAATTAAAAAAACTTCTGGTTCTTTAATAAATATATGAATTCTCAATAATGTATGCATTATAATCGATCCAAAATGGTCAAACCGGTCATGCCAAGTAATCCATTGTTAATTAGTAAACTTTAGGTTTACTAATTTTATTATATCAATTGATAAATATTAAGTTTTTTTTAATATTAATATTAAACAGTTAGTAAACTTCGGATTTACTAACATCCGTGATAGTTAATAAACTAAATGTTTATTAGTGTTTGTATCAATTTTCAAGTTTATTATAATCAATAAACTTCAGTCAATTTTTAAGTTTATTATAATCAATAAACTTCAGGTTTATTTATATTAGTATCAATTAATCAATAAACTTCATGTTTATTAATAATTGTATAGTTGATAAACAATAGATTATTAATATTTGTACAACAATTAGTAAACTTCAGGTTGCTAATATTTTTATTTATTAGTAAACTTCAAGTTTACTAATATTTGTATCAAAATAAAGTCAAATTATCTTTAAAAAATATTACTTATCTCATTCAATAAGTTTCATATATGGATCCTCGGTATTTCTCTTTTAGACTCAAAATGATATTCATTTTAGCAAATATCTTCATAAATAATAAGTTTCTTGAGACATAATAGACAAACATTCATATATAATAAATTATATTTGGGTAATGACTTTGTAGCTCTTCCGGAGCCTTTGAATAATTTTGTGTTACCCATTAAAATAATAAATTAACACAATAGTATATATTGTAAATACACTACACTAAAAAGAGAAATTTAATAAAGCTTATATGTGCATGGTGTAGGGTAGGCAATTCCATCACATATCGATAATGAAATATATTCTCAATTCTACATGTTGTAACAAAACTAGCATTGTGGGACACATGCAATTCATGGTCACAAATCAACAAATGAACAACAAAAAAGAGAAAGAAGAATTTCAAGTTATAATGTATCCATTGATACAAGATAGCACATCAAATATAACGAGAATGCAATTTCCACTCAACTAAAATAACAATACTGAATTGAAGGATTTTTTTTTTAAGCTTTCAATATAACCAACTAAATAAAATAAAGGAAGAATAGTACCAACTAACATTATATATTTATAAAATAATATAACAATAATTTTGAGATAATTTACCGTTAAATCATATAAATTAGAATTCTTGATTTTTTCGAGTCGGATTGTCGTAAACCACCGACTTTTAATAATCAATAGAAACTATCGTACTGATAACGTGTTATAAAACTAATTAAAGTAAAGACAGATTTAGTATGAATAGAGAATTTTCTCTTATTAATTGTATATACTGAATAACCATAATGGGATATTTATAGGTACAATATAGAACTAGTAGAATTCTACTATAATATAGAGAGAGATGAATTTGATAGTTATCCAATTATCACAATAATATAACTTAACTTTTTATCCAATAATTATTTTTGTATATTTTCAAAAGCAATGCAAACGAAATTTGTGGGACACGTCTTCTTTAATTAATTAATATATCATGATAAATCTGAAAGCTTTAGCAGTTGGAGCATCCATTTTTCAGTGTGGAAGGCCTCTGTGAGTTAAGGTTGGGCTTGTTTGGGTTCAGTTTAAGCCCAATCAGACTGTGCACAAAATTTTGACGCACAAACCGCCTTAAATTAAAATCGTGCTCAAGCTCGGGTCAAGCAAGTGGATATTATAGAAAAATAATTAAAATGAAAACTTAATTCTAATGTATAGGGAAAAAAAATATATATATATATATATATAAGACAAAACTGATTTTTAATCTTGAATTTAGCCAGACTAAAGTGAAAGGGAGGCAAACTAAGAATTTTGAAAGAGGTTTGTTGGACACTTGATATAGACTCAAATGAATTAGAGAATAAGATAAATAATTTTTAGATTGATCCAATAAATATTTTTTATAAATTAAATTGAATTTTAATTTTTTTTGACGGATTTGGCAGAATCATTTGAAATAGCGCAATTTTATATTTGAACTCTTTTTCATTGAGTTTTGTCCTTAAATTATTTGAAATATATATATATATATATATATATGTGTGTGTGTGTGTGTGTGTAACGAGTTAAAACAATTTTTTTGTATTTTTAATTTATTTTTTCTTTTGAGAATCTAATTATTTATCAGTGTATAATTAGTATTCAATTAATTTGATTGTTAATTTGTTCATTAATTTATAATTATTTAAATGAATTTTTTGAAAAAATAATTCTATTAATTTAATCATCATATTATATATGTTTATTTTGTATGAAATTAAAAAAAATTCAATTAATTTAAAAATAAAAATACAATATATTAATTTGATATTTATACAAAATTATAAATATAATTTTTGCGAAAAACTCGATGCAAAAAAAGTTTGAATTATTAAAATCAAATCTGATTTTAATGCAACTGAAGGATGCTAAGCTGTAGACGGACGAGGTGATGCAGCCCTCCTCAATTAACAATCCAAGTAGGTTAATTACTGAATCAGCAATCGACACGATTCTTTTGGTTGATTAACGATGATGTCTTCCATGACGAAATTCTGAAAATGACAATTTATGCACGAGCATGCTTAATCATTATTATGTAATACATTCACCATCAAAACTGAGAAGCTCTTTGATGCTCCTCCGACATCATGCGCCTCCAATATCCACCATTCATTTATTTTGCAGATTTCTACGCCGTTCAATTTCGAACTTGCAACCCCCTTCTCCATTTGCTTCGATATTTTCTTTTTGGATGATTTCAGAAGTTGATTTCACTTTTATTTTCACAAAATTCTCTTATTAATTTAACTTTACGAATTACATTTCCATGCTAAAAGTTAATCTATAAAATGGAATGTGTGTATACATTGTCTTGGGACTTTTTTATTAATAGTGTTTTTAGGAAATAAATTGAATTTTTAGGGTGTTTTGAAAAGTAATTAAAAATTTGGAATGTTTTACATTTCCACAAAATGTAAGCTGATAGAAGTTCATTGCCGCATCCCTTCCCCGTGAAAATGATTAATAATTTGGAATGTTTTACATTTCCACAAAACATATCTACAAGCAGTGGGGTCCACTGCACAGCAACTGATGGAAGTTCATCGCCGCATCCCTTCCTTGCGAAAATGATCAGTGAGGCCCACCATGAGGCTAAAAATGGCAGGCTAATTTCCACAAATAATAGTTGCAAAAATGAGTCATGAGGCCCATCAGAACCATAAAACGACATACTGATTTTTAAATCATACCAAATCTCAAAATTTTAGCCCAAAATGCATTATTTATAAAATAAAAAAAATCTCATTCTTAGTAAGTGAAAACCAAGAAACTAATTTTTTAAGCTGTGATGTTAACAGAATGGAATGTGAAATTCTTCTTATTATTATTTTCTTTGGGTTCGTGTTTCTGCAGGATAAACAATTAACAGAGTGTATATGATAATCTATGGATTTTCAGAAAGATAGGAGTCGTATGCATGAGAAATGGAATGATGTCACTTGGGTTAGTGTAAGGCTCCAAAACATACCCTAATAGGATTAGTGTATAGTGAAGAGTAAAAAAATTGTTAATTATGCAATCGGAAAGTAATTGGTATTAATGCATTAGTGAAGGATAATTTCGTAAATTATCAATTTAAGGGTAAATGTGCATTATTGTAAAAAAGTGGGGATGAATGTATTAATATAAGTTAATAAGGTGTGTAATTGGTGATTAAGGTTTATAAGAGGGAGTGAAGTGTAAATTGAGTGGTCAAATAATATACCAATTAGAAAAAGACACATAATGGATTCTAAAGAATTGTAGAGACTTGAAGAATTGTGGAGAATGGGGTATAAAAGAGAAGAAATCGGCCCCTTTTTGTGTGTGAGTTGGCCGGCCACTTTTGGCCAAAGAATCCCAGCCATTTTCTTCTTCTTCCCTATGTTATTCTCTTGCTTATAGTTTAGCTTAAAGAGTTTATGCTTCCTAGCTAATTTAAGGTGAATTTTCATGGGATTTATGTTCAAGTTTAATCCTTTATTTGTTCTAAACATGAGGAGTTGAAATCATATATGGGATTTGGATATTAATGTGTGTTTATGACATGTTTAGTTGGAGAATCTAGCAAGGGTAAAGAGAAAAAAAGAGAAGAAGACTAAAGGAAGGATTGGAGCTTACTAAAGAGGTTTGGGAGTTTTCTTTTCCTTGTCATATTTTTAATTGATTCAAGCTGATATATGTGCTATAATTGTTATGTTATTGATGATAAAACTAATTAATGATGGTGTTAGGGCATAAAAATGGTAGTTGTGTATGAAAAAGTAGCATAGAGAAAATTCTACTCTAAAGTTTATTTGATCCGGTTTCTCTAAAAAAGGCATAACTCCTTCCATAGATGTCTAATTAAGGTTACTTTAGTTGTAAATTAAAGATAATACATAGATCCACAACTTTGTAAAAGAAACCAAAACTTGAATTTGTCCCTAAATTGCTTGAAATTGAACTTGAAGTTGAATGACCTTTATCGTCCTATCATCTAGAGTAGTCTATATTGTTTTAGTGATATCTCAAGATTTTAAAGTCCAAATGGAGTGATTTTTGATGTTTTGGAAACTAAATACATAGTGGAACAACTTTATAGAAGACCATTTGGCCTGAAAACATCGTTTACTAAGTCTAAAATGGCATACAAGTTAAACCTGAAAATCTGCTTTTAGAATCTTTAGAGCAGAATGGACTTCACAGTCAGTACCAAATCAATAATGACTGTGATCTCAGTCTAGAACCAAATGTGCACCTATCTCACGGTCAGTACAAAATTAGTAATGACTGTGACCCTTCTCTGTTTCTTCTAAACTTGGATTTTAGGCCTCGAATTGTCACCAAAGCTTACCCGAACATTCCCGAATACGTTTAAAGGGTTTTAAACATAAAATCAATAGTAATATGTGACATAAAATGAATATAAAGC
This sequence comes from Excoecaria agallocha, assembly GCA_037975025.1. Taxonomy (NCBI): domain Eukaryota; kingdom Viridiplantae; phylum Streptophyta; class Magnoliopsida; order Malpighiales; family Euphorbiaceae; genus Excoecaria; species Excoecaria agallocha. Next base: position 12,398,832 of record CM075812.1, read on the forward strand.
ATAATGAATCAGTGAAGTAAAGTTAAATACCAAGCTTTAATGCATAAGAATTTATACAACAAGTGAACATGATAAATGGCATGCACAATGTTCTATGTGTTACATGACAAATGATAACCATATTGAAGTATAATTGAGTATAAATTGTATAGTAATCTTATTACATGCTCTATTGTATGTATTATCTCTATGATTCTAAATGTATCAATAGATAGATAGATAGATAGATAGATAGATAGATAGATAGATAGATAGATAGATAGATAGATAGATAGATAGATAGATAGATAGATAGATAGATAGATAGATAGATAGATAGATAGATAGATAGATAGATAGATAGATAGATAGATAGATAGATAGATAGATAGATAGATAGATAGATAGATAGATAGATAGATAGATAGATAGATAGATAGATAGATAGATAGATAGATAGATAGATAGATAGATAGATAGATAGATAGATAGATAGATAGATAGATAGATAGATAGATAGATAGATAGATAGATAGATAGATAGATAGATAGATAGATAGATAGATAGATAGATAGATAGATAGATAGATAGATAGATAGATAGATAGATAGATAGATAGATAGATAGATAGATAGATAGATAGATAGATAGATAGATAGATAGATAGATAGATAGATAGATAGATAGATAGATAGATAGATAGATAGATAGATAGATAGATAGATAGATAGATAGATAGATAGATAGATAGATAGATAGATAGATAGATAGATAGATAGATAGATAGATAGATAGATAGATAGATAGATAGATAGATAGATAGATAGATAGATAGATAGATAGATAGATAGATAGATAGATAGATAGATAGATAGATAGATAGATAGATAGATAGGCATGCTTATAAAGGAGACTACAGCTGTAAGTGTTGTCACTGGAAGGTGACTAGTGTAGTGTTTTGATACCTGTTGGTATCAAGTGACTCGGGATGATTATGCCTCAAGTGTTCAATATTGCTCGCCAATATCTAGTGTTTGTACCCATATCCACCATTAATGGAAATTCAGGCTCCAAAATACTAATGATGTGATGAGTGCATGATAGTTAATGAACAATGGTATAAAAGTGTTAGTATCTCAGTGTAATATTAGTGTTTCCTCTTCACTGTGTTAGTGCAATTAAATGTGATGATGACATTGAAATGGTACTAAATGTATAGAATTATCACCTTGAATGTGTGTATATGCCCTATAGTTGATATAATGTGTTACTCATCGAAATTACTATATAATAAGAAGTAGAATATTGTGCTATTTGTGTGAGACTTCAGTTAGAAATCTATTGCATTGCTTTACTCCCTATTAAGCCATTGTTCAGCACAGGTGTTTGTTAGTGTAAGCCCTAGTCCCAATGCATTGTTATAAAATACTTAAGTTAATAAATGAGGCATTTGTTTTATCTATTGTATTCCTGTGCATATCAATTGATAGAACTATCCAAGAATATTGTTTCAGTTTAATTTATCATGTGTGAGGCACATGGTTGTAAGACCTTGAAGCAATTGAGACTTCATTCTAAATATCCCTAGTCAGTCATTGTTATGGGAATAAAAAATGAATTAAGACTAGTATGCTCTCTCTGATAATTTAAGTTCTGTCTTACGGATCATAAGGACTGGAGTGTCAATCAGAGATCATAGATACATGTTTGGAACATGGTATTTGGATTCGATCCGTTCATGAGAACACTACATGGTACAAGTCATAAGTGTTTCTCATGTGCAAGTTTTGCATCGGAGTTCTTAGACCTAAAATTTCTATAAAACTCTTTATGAATTACTGTGAACGTCGACATACACCTAATGTGATCGTAACAGGGTGACAAGTATGGGTATGCTTGGGTATGCACTGATTCATGTTAGAGAGCATGAGAGAAGTGAAGGGATTACCCCTCTCGATAAGAGAGAAAATATCATCGGCCACTTGATCAGTGAACTGAGAAGTGTATGGCCATACCGAGATGAAATAATGAGTAATCATTATTTATCTGAGAGTTCAATGTCAGTGGAATATCAAAAAAGGAATTAGTATATATAAGGATGACTGGTTTCATGCCTTATATTAATTCTGATATTTAAGGGTAAGAGACTATGCAAAATTGCATTAGGTCACTAAATGCCATTTGCATTTTCATTTAATTTGAAATGCTATAATATCTTGCTAGAGAATATATATAGCCTTTGAATTAATTTATTAATTCATTGCCAATATTCAATGGACCTATAGGATCGCACACAAAGCATTGAGTTTAAAATATTTAAATAGCGTATTGAAAATTATTTTGGATTTTTATTTAAAGTCAAACTAATGTATGCAATGGGTAAACAGATTTTTGCCTAAAACAACTTGTTGTTTTAGGCAAATATGTTAAACAGATTTTTTGCCTAAAACAACTTGTTGTTTTAGGCAAATTTGTCAAGCTGTTATTATGCCTAAAACAACTTGTTTTAGGCAAATCTATTCAGCTACAATTTTACCTTAAACAGCTAGCTGTTTAAGGCAAATATGTTGAACTGTTATTTTGCCTTAAACAGCTTGTTGTTTTAGGCAAATCTGTTAACAGTTGTTACACGAGAGAAATTTATTGGCATGTGCTAGTTTTAATTTCAATTAATTAATTATCTATGTATAATTAAGTTAATTGAGTATTAAATCCTAAATTGTATTTAATCAAAATATAATACTTGAGAGGGAATTAATGTGGCCAAAATTCAAGATAGAAATCCTAGTTGAATTCGGCAACCAATTAATTCCAAAATAAGTTTGTTTTGATTAAATTACTAATGCCATTTAAATTAAAAACCTAATAGAGTTTGAATTAATTTAAATCACTTAATTAGGAAGTGATGGAGGTTGAATATATTCCTAATTCCAAGGGATTTTGGAATTACCTATCTTTTCTAAATTAATGATATAAATTGATTAATTCTATTTTTGACCTTGGTGACAATTTTTCTCTCTTGGCCGAATTACTCAAGGGGAAAGAACTCTTTCTTGTTCTCTTGTGTTCTTGGGCAGATATAACAACCTAAAGGAAGAGTTCTTAAAACTCTTAAATTGCATGTTTCAATTCTATGTCATATGTTACGTGGCATGAATGATCAATAATTTTTATTTTTCCGCTGCGTGATCTTCATGTATATGCCATGTGATATCCCTTCAGTGTTCTCCTTGTGTAGGTACACAAGTATAAAGTAAAAGTGCCAATCTCAAGTCAATATCTGGAGGCCACTAAAAGAATGTCGAGTGGAGACCGATGTTAGTATAGAGTTCTTTTTTTGTAAATGTTCAATGTAAAGGATTCATAATATATGTAATGAATTATTTTGTAAATATACTTTAAGTATGCTAAATTTATATGTATATAGGTGTACGTGTACAAGAAATTTAATAAAGCAATAAGTAAATAAAAAGGTAATAAGAGCGAGCATTACAATTAGTGTGTGGTTAGGAGACAAAAGTGGTCGAACTCGCCTAAGTAGGAATCTTGCAAAAGAAGCTTACCCAGTCATACCAATCTTGAACTCTCCGATGATTAAATCAGTTTCAGACTTTTTAGAGAGAGAATGTATTGAGTTCAATTCTCTTGTGCGTTTTAGTAATGAACCTAGTATTTATAGGAGTAAATAATCCACTTAAGAGAGGCTTATTCTTATGTTAGAATAGGTAAAAGACGATGTGATTTTTGAAAAACGACAGTAGCGTGTGTCAGGAGCCTTTAACAGGATGAGACCATCTGAGTAGATCGGACCGATCACATTATATGGATTTTTAACATGCCTATGGCAGTGTGTCCGAGGCAAGTAGGGAACGGGCCGCCATTTTAGGCCTTTTAACTAGTTGGGCTTTGCTTTCTATTGGCCCAATTTACTTATAAAATATTAGGTATTATCATTTATCCCCCCCTCTGATTCTCCAATTGACATATCAATCTGTCAAGAGTCTTTTTAGTCTTTCTTTCACGAAGTGGCTACATCTTTGTAAAAGCCTGTTTCAGAGGTTTTTTGGTTAATACCTAGTCAGACGATCTTTTTGTTTGTCCATTCAAATTTTTAGTACGTGTATGTCCTATTTTGAGGGCTAGCTTTTAGTTATTTTTGCTTCATCTTGATTCCGTTTAATGCCCTTCCAAAGGCGGTTGTCATAGCCTTTGGATTTGACGAGCTTTTATTAAACTCAGTACACCTCCTACTTTGCAGGTCGGGTTTGCCATAACTTTTTCAAGCTTTAATAAAACTCTATTAAGCAGGTCTTCTGATTATCCTTGTTTTGTTCAGCTTGTATGCTTTCGTGCTTCTTTGGTTCTTTATAAGTGCTACGTGTTTTTGTTCTTATTGTCGGGTGTTCCTACAAAAAAGAAAAGAGAAGTGTATATCCATACGATCAGGGAATTTTACCTGTTCTTTCGAAGGGTTGTCATTTCAGACATTTTCTTTCTTTCTCTTGGCATTTTTGCTACCTTGGGCGCATACCCTAAGCTTTTCGGGTTGCAATTGCCTCCTATGCTTCTCGTTTCACGTTCTTATTTTTATGCAACAGGTTGTTTTTCTTTAGAGATAGTTTGTTTATAGCGCGGTTGCTTTTTTCCACTTTACATTCCTATTTGTGGTGATGCTTGCTTTCTCTTGAAAGAAATGCATTAATGTGAATTGTTAATCAAGAGGGGTAGAATTTTACCTTTGTTTCCCTAAGTTTTATAATGAAGTTTGATCATATTTGGCTTTTTCTTTACTCTTATCGGGTCGAATTTTGTGTTTTCGACAATGCGGGACCTTGGATTCTTTACTAGTTTATCCTTTCCTCTTTGGTTCAGATGCGGTTCCTTTTGAAAAATCTACGTTGGTTACTTCTTCTTCTTGCTCATTTTGGGATTATTTTAAAGAGATGGAGCCGATTGCAGGTGGTCAATTGGTTTTCCTTTGAACTTTTACCAATCTTTTATTGCTTCCTTCACTGGACTTTTGTCAAGGTGGAACTGTCCTTTTTTCAAACTGGTTTGTCGATCGAGCTTTTCCTTCGATCTAACAACTATGGTAGGCATTGTCGTTGTCCTCTTAAGGGGCTATCAGCCTAGTGTCGAGTTCTTGCTTCTGATTTTTAGCTGTCATTTATGCGAATCTTGTTTGGGGCTATTCGTATGTAACACCCTTATCAGAACAGTATTTTTCGATGTGAAACTTAGCGGTAAATGGTAAAAATTTTTTTTCAAACTTCAATCATTGCCAAACAACTTTTATACAATTTAATATTTTATTCAATTTACGAAATTTCGACAGCACAATGGCTAGAACTTACTAGCCTCCTGAAAAATTCAAACAATCCACACAGCCTCTTAGAGGCACAATAAATCATATATCAATGATAGTCATTTACAACTCATTAACTGAAATTATCAGAACAGTAACAATATTTATCATTTAACAAACATTACCTTAAATACCATTAAGTTCTATACTCTCACTGTCTAAGTATATACATGCCAAAAATACTAAACATAAAAGTACAACTAACTTTTTTTATCTTCAAATTCTGCTTCTCCATGTATAGAGCTCCTTCAATCCTTCAAAACCTGCACGCAGTAAACACTACGTGCTGAGCACTAGAAATGCTCAGTGGTAACTACTAATCCAAGAATTTTTTAATTAAAGCATAATTACGTATATTATGCAAATATTTATTTATATCTTAACAAAAATTGCCTTTAATTCTTACAGTACTATTTTCATTGTTTATCAATATTTTGAAAATCTTTTTACATTGATTCTTATACTTTTCAATTTACTTTACACTACTTTTATGTTTCTTCCTTCTACCTTTACTTATCTTTTGTCCTATACTTTTGAATCACTGATGAAATTGTCATTTTATTTAACAAGTTATATGGATACTCATGTCTCTAATGGCAAGTTTTCTGTTCCTAGTTCCATTAGATAATTCAAATACAATTTTCACTATCTATTCTTTTAATTCACTTTAATCTTTTTCATAATTCGCGCGAGAAATTCCAAGGCTTAAAATCCTTATTGCAAAGTGATGTAAGTATTTTGGATCACTCTGCATACAAATCTTTATTTTCTTTTTTTTTAATGAACATTTTTCATTTTAACTAAACAATCGTTTTGTCTTTTGATCATTTTACTTTTTATTTAATCTTTACTTCCAGAATTTATTATTTAGTCATAATTTTACACTTAAATACAATATTGTCATGTTTGACTTTAAATACATAATTAGCACTATTTTTTGAACTCTTTATTTTCTTAAAATACATAATTACAAATTCAATCTCGTGGGTCTTTTCATAAACATTTTATTTTTATAACCATTTTCTTGTCATTATTGCTTATTAATTACAACCTTTGGGAACAATTTTAATTTTATCCCAAAGTTTTCATTTTCTTTCAGTTAAGTTCTTTTTCATTTATAACATTTACATTCAATTACTTTCACACTTCCAATTTATTCCTTTCAATATGCCCCTAATACAATATGACAGGATCTAAAAAAGGATATGCGGGACATGAACCCAAAGGTCCCACTAAACAGATAGAGAAATGATCTCGAAAGATCAAGTCTCACAGAGCAGAAAACAGATATACTTTCACTTTCACTTTACACTGAAGCTATGGAGATCAAAGATCCTACCCATAGCAAAGCAAGTCGCCATGACTTGCACCGTGGTATAGGGTGTCCCTATGGCTAGCCAATTATATCCTGAATAAGAATATCACTACCTGACTATTGCTAAGGGCAAAAACAGTCAAGAACTTTATGAATGATTTTCAAACTTCAATAATTTTGATTTCTTTTATTTTTCTTAAAACAGTGCATTTTGTCAATCGCACTCTTTTTAGTGCTATCGATTATACAATAATTTTTTCGTTTCCTTTCCTTTTTCTTTCCGATAAAATAATTCACTATATATAATTATTATTCTTTCGATTTTTAATTAATTATTTTCTTGATATATTTTTTTTCCATATTTTATGACTTATGTCAGGATAATTCACTCTTTTCTTTCTTGGCACTTATTGAATTATTTCTTTATAATTCAAAAATATATTTTTACAGTCATTTTATTCACTTTTTGACTCTTAGTCAATCTCTTACTCTTTCGGTCTAAATTTGCGATTATTTAAAAATTGCAATACTGTATACGGGTTGTGAATTATTTATAATAATTCATCATTTTATTCGAATTATGAATTATTTTGTGATCACCTTTAGGTATTGTTCACTTATATGGTTACTATTCACTTATACGGTTACTATGTACTTATACGATTAATTTATTCACTATACTTTTTATTTTCTGAAAATTTATCATTTAATCTTTTCTTTTTCCTTATATGAACTGTACATTAAATTACATTAAATTATCAGCTTTTAATTATTTGTTGGATTATTTCTCAATAATTCAATATTTCAATTAAGTATATTCCATATTTATTTTCTAACTTAATCCATACACCACATGAATTTTATAAAAATTTTTGTGAACATTGCTCTTCAATTATTGTCATATTTTCTGATTTCATGAATTAATTTAACATAATTTATCATATACCATACACTTAATAATTCTTTAAATTTTCATAAATTTCATTAAAAATTTATAGGCAATTTATTTTATGCTTATTATCATTATATAAATCAACAAAAATTCTCTATTTTATCAATTACTTTATTCAATAAATACTTCAAAATAGTCATATAATTTTCTATAAATTCCATAACAATTTATGGATATATATATTATTTCATCTTTTATAAAATTAGGACTTAATTTCATTAATCTACAACACAATAATTCATTTCTTTAAAAAAGAAATTTGAATTCATAAAGGGCATTTCTTAATAAATTTTCTTAACACAATTTATACACTATATTAAGCTTAATTAAAATTTAATTGAACAATCATAATATTTAATTTCAATTTTAATCAATAATTCAATATTTTCCTTAATAAATTTAAAGGAAAATTCAACAAATTAAGGAAAAATTAAAAGATTTCGTAGTTACATACCATAACGGTCGAATTCGCTTCAATTTGCTTAATAATTTGCTCGTCGGAGGGTCACTAGAGCATCGCCGTAATCTCGCCAGTGACAATTCGACACTACCACCTTGTAGCTCGAGATCCCCTCATTCATTTTTCGGTGGTCACGCGCCCAAATTCTTCCTTGGTTGGCCGGAATCTTCACTTGAATAACCCGCCAAACCCATTTCCGATCTACCGATCGCCAGAGTTTAAGGAGCGATGGAATACATCGAAAGACTCGCCTCATCATCGGGAGTTGATCGGTGGTGGTGGTGTCCCCGTCCGCCGCCTTGATTCGCCGGAACGAACAAAAATTCATTTAAAATAAAAATAGAAAAACTCGACGATTAGACCACCACAACGGAGGCCGGACGTCGGTGAGAGGGAGAGGGGCACGCCGCTCGTCGTCTTCGCGGTAGTGGCCGGCGTGAGGGGTGGCCAATGGTTGCCGGTCTCTCTTTCATTTTCTTTTTCTTTTTCTTTTCTTTTTCTTTCTTCTTCCTTGGGTCGCCGTTCATTGCACTGCACTTTGTTTTGTTTTTTTTTCTTTTCTTGTCTTTTACCAAGTTAGTGGCCATTATATTTTGCCCCAATTTGCCGACATTCATTTCTCTTTTTTTTTTACTTTTCATATATTTATTTATATATATTTATTTATCCATAATTTTATTATTTTAATCCCTAAAACTTTTGCTATTACTATCAAAGCTCTTATTCACGTTAAAATCGATTTCATAATTTTTATTATATCAAATATAAGCGGGACACAAATTTTTGGCTCAATTAAAATCCGTTATAAGTCCGATTTAAATTTATTAATCCTATTCGATAACTACCGATGTCATAGAAAAATTTACTTTTTACAGCCAAAATAATCTATATATTAATTTAGGCTTAACTAAAAATTTTGGAAATTTTTGGAGTCCGTTTACTATTTTTTAAATATTTATACAAAGTTGAGTCAATTTTTCAATAATAAAAATTGACTCGCTACCTTTTCATATTTTTGACTTTTCGAGATTCATTTGATTTCGGTTTGACTTCAAATTTCAAACATGGACTCACTATAACATTATTTTTCGATGATCTAATAAAATATTTTTAACTTTCGGGTGTACTTTTCGGTTCAAAAAATACTATTCACTATCTGAAATACTGTTCACGGCTAATTCGGTGTTGAGGTCGTTACATCGTATCCCTGTTCTACCATGCCCTGATTTGCCTTCTCTCATAAATGTTCTTCTTCCATTTCGAGGATGCCTTTGCTTAGTTACCTCTTAGGGAAACTCCTATCCTAGGCCCTGTTTTTGGTTTTGCTTACTCAAAACATGCTTCTAATGTTCCGAGAACTTCAGGCATTCGACCAGTGTTGTTCTAATTTTTTAGCTTTGTATTTCACTTTTGTTTATTTTTAAGTGAGTTTGAGTGTCCTTCTACTTTTTATTTGCAGAGTAGCTTGTTGCGATCACCTCCTTACTTCACTTGGATTTTTCTCATTTGAAGTTCCCAGGAGGGGTAGGTTCATACCGATCACTTTGACCATAGATTTTGCCTTAATTAGTGATGCTTCTCGGCTTTCTTTAGGCTTTTTGGCTGCCATGGAGGCTCATTTTCTAAAGAAATGGAGCAATTTATAGATAGTTGTCCTATTTGAGATTGAACCCTTGCATGGGACTAGCGTTGTTTTCAATGTACCGTGTCCGGATCTAGCTTTTATGGTACCGTTCTTATAGGTTTTATTGCTTTTTTTGATTCATTTTGAGGCACCTATTTTTCTTTTCAGCCCTCTATCGAGTTTTTTTTTGTAGGATGGGACCCGTTCTAATGCCCTATTGATTTCTTTCGGGGCTTTTGAGATTCGAGTTTACCATTTTGCTGATCGTTTATCTACATCTCGTTACATTTTCCTTTTATTGAGGGCGTCTCTCATAATAAAGTGTTGGCTAAGAGTTAAGCCAGGTTGGGAACCTTCCTAATCGGGTGAATTTTTAAACTAATCGATTTTTCTATTTATGTCCGATCTCTCCTTTTTGGTGCTTTTCAAGACGATCAAACTTACTAAGGAGGACATTTGCTTTCCTGTTTGCCTTGATAGTTCATTTGATTTGACAATCGAGTTTTGTCCGATCGGGCTAAGCTTCGAGCTCTCTATTTGCCTTTTAAGTGGCATTGCTTCGTAGAGCATGAATAGTCAGCCACTTCTTCATAGCCATTGCTTCGTTCTCCATGCTTTTATAGCAATGATTTTATTATCCTCTTTTGGCGCTTCGATTTGGGCTCCATATTTATTAGGGGCCACCACATGGCAGCTTCTATTAATTCCTTTGGAGCATTTTTCATGGGGATCCTATAAATAGGAGTATCCCCTATTTATTGTGAGATACTCTTGCCTTTTTTGAAATTCCTGCTTTTCCAGAAATGTCTTCTTTGAAGGACTTTTTTTTCTTCCTTTTCCCTACTCCTTTTAGGGAAAAGGAAGAAAAAAAAAGGCCTTAAAAGAAGTCCTTTTAGGGAACCGCCTGGATACTTTACACCTTTGGGTTCATTCCATTTTAGGAAGATGAATGAACTGTTGGAATTTTCTCTAGCATGGTATCATTTACCACAGTAGGTTATAAAACCTCCATCCCTAGTTATCTTTTGCATCTTTCTCTCTCGTAGCTGTGGCTGATCTTCTTTCATTTTCTAGATTTTGATGCATCACAAGTGGGAGATGTCTGCAACGTTATAAGGGTTGATAGGATGTGGCTTTGGTGGCATATTTGTAGAAGTTAGATATGCCTTGTAAAGAATTTCTTTTCAATGTGTTTTGTATTTTGGAAATAAAATTTCCAACTTCTGATTTTGCTGCGCTTTTTTTTGGGTGAAGCTTTGATCGTACTTTGCTTTATCTTCCCCTTTTAGATCTACTTATTTTTGTTTGACTGTTACGATCAGGCAATTGGAGGAGCAAATAACCTTGGTCAGATAGCTTGGTTAGCTACTTTAATTAAAATGGGAACCACGTTTTGTATTTGTCATTTGATCGCATGTAATCAATTTTATTAACCGTTTATTTGCAGTAGCAGTAATGTTAATCTTTCGATTGGGATTTTAATAATTTGCTCATCGACCTTTGAATCGAAATTACATTTTAGATCGGGATACACATCAATCAAGTAGAAGTTTTTTTATGGTTCATTTTATGCCCCTCCTTTTTAGGATCCATCCTTTAATTCTTGGTCGCAAAAGCATTGACCAGGGCATGTTGACTCCTCAGCCTTTCAGTTGAGATTGAATGCTTTTTAACTTATCGGCATGAATCTGTAGCTTTAGCAAAGTCGGAAGCATCTTAGGGCTATGACTCTTTATTTTTACGTCAGATGGCACGTTTGATTACCAGAGGAGAGGTTTTTAGGGTCTTCACCCGCTTTTCTCCTTTTCTGTCTGGTATTTTCTCCAGTTATTTTCATCCATAAGGTAGGTTTTCTCCAATTTAACTTCCTTTATCGATAAGAGTGAAAAGTTATCATCTTGAGATTTTTAGAGTGAAGGGTCTTACCTAATCACTTCTTTTTTCAAGTCGGTTTGGTTCTCCCTCCTGTAACCCTTTCCTTTTAGCCTTTCAAGTTTAAGAGGCAGGTATTGCATAGAGTAGAGACAACAACACTCAAAGCCCGAACCGAAAGAACTTTCCACTTGTTTTGCTCATGCATAGGGAGATGTCAGTAGGGCCCCTATCTTCGTGTCTCTTTTTACAAGAGAACCATAAGAGCTAACACGCTTGTATGTGTCGTCATAGGAAGAGAACATTTCTTCCTTCTTCAATCTTGAAGTTGATTCCTTCGCTTCCTTTCAGTCTTGGAGTTCACTTTTGCTCATCCTTTTTGGCTGCCATTTGGGGCTTTGATGGACTTTCATAGAGTTTTGTGTTTTGACCTACTTTCTACGGCTGCAAGTCCACATTTCTCCTAATGACACAAAGGTTGGGCACTTTTGCTTAGCCATCAACTACCAACGAAAGTACCAAATGATAATTAGTGAATTTTCAAAAAGATAGGAGTCGTATGTGTGAGAAATGGAATGGTGCCACCTGGGTTAGTGCGTCGTTGGGTGACAAAAATGGTTGAACTCACCTAGGCAGGAATCCTGCAAAAGAAAGCTTAGCCCAATCGTACCAGACTTGAACTCTCCGATAATTAAGTCAATTTCAGATTTTTTAGAGAGAGAATGTATTGAGTTAAGTTATCTTGAGCATTTTAAAAATAAACCTGGTATTTATAGGAGTGAAAATTTCACTTAATTCTTAATTATTGATTTAAATCTTGACTAATTAAATAAAAAAATAGAGAAATAATTTGTTATCAAGTGAAATTGGACCCTGGATAAGTTCCTTCGGTTGCAAATTAAGGAGAAGTTGATTACATGAAAGTGTTATTATTATTATTATTATTATTATTATTATTATTATTATTATTATTATTATTATTATAGTATTCGGTATTAATTTAATCCAGAAGAAAAGAATATCGTTGTTGATGCCTTTGATAAAGGACTTTTTTATGGATAATGTGAATTGAAAAATTATTTATAAAAATCGAATTTTTTTGATTTTATTTATGGGATTGGGGTAGTTTAGCTCAATATCGTAGCAATTGACTACATGATCTGATATACGCGTGTTTACCAATGAAGAATGAGGCATTTACTGGGTTTTGGACACATATACCGAGAAAAGTGTCAGGATCATCTGATCCCGCAGCTGCCACTTGCGGGATCAGAGTTTGATCTCATAAGAGTTCTCTACAGGATTGCCTCAATTAAATAAAATTTTTTCACATGAAACAATCTAAGAGAGCAAAACTCATCACATACCAATATTAGAATTTTATTGAAACAAAATGACAAACAAAACCCTAACTTTCCATTTTTATTTTATATTCAAAAATTTTGTCTTTTATATGAGAAAGACAGTTTGGTCATTTTACTTATCCTAACCCTAGGAATAAAAGATTTTTACCCTCCCTTGTTGCTGTCATTTGTGCCACATTCTCTTCTCCTTCATACCATATTTTGTTCTTCTTTTCCTTATTGATAACACCCCTTTTGCCTCTTGGGCCCAAAAGAGTCCTGGGCCCAAAGGCCCAGAGATCCTAGTTTTAGAGACGTCTAGCGCGTGACTAATAGCATGGAAAAGCTGGCTGATCTAAACCAATCGGATTGATGGGACCGATTATCTTGTCAATTCATCGTTGTGTAGCCAAGCCCATGCCTCTCACCTACTCACTGCCATGTCGCTGCTCTCCTACTTCGACACCTCTATAGCCCTGCATAGGCATTCGAGTACACCCTCACATCCTCTATAAATAACTAAAGGAGCAATGGGATCAGGTACACTAATTGTGAGACCCATTCTCTCTTTAAGATTCTCTTGTCTCTAAGTCACTGACTTAAACTTCGGAGTCCTTCTGTCCGAACCGATCGGGCAAGGCTTTTATAGGTCTCCACGTGACGATTGGATCTCCCTTCCTCTAACTTGTTAAGAGGTTTGATAATTTAAATCTTATCAAATGGTGCTTTCGTTGAGAGTCATGACGAGATCGAGATCGTCTAGTCATAGGACGCTAGAAAGAAGTGACAAAATCAGAGAAGCTCAGGAGAACTCCAGGCCCATAGGGAGGCAAAGTGAAACCCACAGGTCCCCCAGGAGGGCTGATCGCTTGCTTGAATTCGACAATGCAATATTATAACAAGCTGATAATACTCTCGTCACAGTCAAAGATATGAGGGTACTCCTTGGTGACTTCACAAAAAGCATCATCCAGACTATCCACAAAGGCAAGATGCCGCAAGATCCGGCTCAAAGTTGTGGATATGACACCGTAAATAAGGAATTAAGAAAGTGAAAGAACAGAGGTCTCTTCATCAGTGAACCACTAGAACAATACACTAGTAAAACAAGCGTGTATTAAAAAATGCTAGCCACTAAGGGGAGTGATAAAACTGGTGGAACTACTTCTTCAAGCAGAGATCCTATGTATCAGCCGAGTCGCTCATCCACCGCATCTATAGGAGATAACTTGCCATACATGTGCACTACCGCCAGGCGCCACTCAAAGAAAGTCATAGGCAAAAGTGGTTTGCGATCAAAAAGCAAAAAAGACAAATGGTTCAAGAGAAAGCTCAAACAATTTGGCTTAGGAAACTTAGGAAGAGGCACCTTCAAACACAATACTTGCAGAAACACAGCCTCCCCTTTCTGCCAAAAAATCACAAATTCTGAGTTACCCCCCAGGTGGAGGGATGTGGTTATGGACAGGTACACAGGCAAAACTTGTAACACCCCTCTCGGAATAGTCCTTATAGAAACGAGACTTAGCTGAAGACGGTAAGTTTTTTTTTCGTCGAACAATTCAAACTACTTGAAAATACTTTTACAAGAATTTCAGAATCAAATAACAGTCTTATAAACAATTAAAAACAAACACTAATCATCAAATCAAAACTTATACTATCCATAGATCCAAGACAAATAAACATATAACTAAAATACCATTCAAACTTTTACCTTAATAGTCTAAGTATATACATGCCAAAAGCTTATATCAACTGACACAAAAATCTTCTCTTCTGATCTGGACCTTCAATGTACTGTGCTCCCGCAACACTCCGAAACCTGCACGCAGTAAGCACTACATGCTGAGCATTAAATATGTCCAGTGGTGACTACTAATCTAAGAGTTTCCCACGAAAAAGCATAATTTCATAATTTATGCTACTGCTATTCTTATTCTATTAAACATTTTCTTATATTTTCGTTATCAGAATCTATTTTACTTATTCGTATTTTGGTAACCATTGTTCTTTTGTTTCTAAACTTTCAACTTTACTTTGTAGTATTTTTCTTAGGTAGGTCGATATCAGATTTACTTTTACCTTTACCTTAATGTTTACTATAACTTTTTACTTTTATTAGTACTTTCACTTCATCTTCTAGTCATAGCAATTTAATTATCATATCATTTGACGATGTAAATTGGTACTTGTGTCTTTACTAGTACCAAAATAAACTAGTTTTAAAACTTGTTTTACTGGTCAATTATTCAATCTGTATTCTAATTTTACTTTTTACTATTTATTATAGTATTTTACTTTAACTTTAGTCTAATAAATACATTACTGTTAAAAAGGCTTATAAGTTTAATCGCAAAGCGATATAGCTATTTTGGAGTACTTTGCAGTCAGAACTTTCTTTCCTTCTTTTATACATTTACCCATATTTAATTATCTGTCAAGACTTATATCTTTTACTTTTCCCTCATTGTATAATTCTATGCCTTATATCATTTTATTTTTTTTCATTTAACCTATCTTTCGAAAAAGTGTTACCTATAAAATTTCACTTCATGTTAATATCATCACTTTTCTAACTTTAAACAGGAACATTAATATAAATTTTCAGACTTGTCATTATTTTTACAGTAGTAATTGATACAAGAATTAGCAATCAATTAAAATTATCTTTTCACGTAAAACAAAATATATTTTAAATTCTTATAAAACTTTTCTTTTTCTTTTTCCTTGTTAATTACACTTTTCATAAATCTTTACAGATTTATTTCAACTTTGCATTTTCTTTCAAACGAATCGTCTTTCGATATAACTTTTATATTTCATTCAATTAAACAGTACTTATTTATTCACTTCAATTTGCCCCTAGTGCCATACAACAGGATTCTCAGATAGGATACACGGGACGTGGACCCCACAGGGCCACAACAGAGAGAGAAGTGATTCTCTTAAGGAAATCATTTCTTACAGAGCAGATAACAGATCAAAGAATGCCATGGTGATCAGAGATCCGGTCCATAGCATAGCAAGTCGCCATGACTTGCACCGCGATATAAGGTGTTCCTATGGCTAGCCATTTATATCCTGAACAAGAATAATAATACCTGTCTATCGCTAAAGGCAAACATAACCACTCACATTTGTAAACGATTTCGGAATATTTTAAAAATCTTAATCTCTTTCTTTTATTTATAATTAATCTTTATTCTGATCAAATGCACTCTTTTGTGTCCTTGACTATTCATTAATTTTTTGTCCTTTTATTCACTTTTATTTTTTCAGTCACTTTTGTGAATTATTCTTCGATAATTCATTACAATTCACAGTTTTCTCTTATTCTTTTTGAATAATTCTTGCGAATCATTTCCAATACTTTTAGGCTTGACGTTTTTACCATTTTTCCTTGTTCAGTCTAACTTTTCAATTATTCGATATGTCGGCTTTTATTTCATCAGCAAATTATTTTTATAATCATTATTCTTTTAATACTTTTTGTTGACTAATTTATTTTGATAAATTAGTCACATTTTTATTTTATTACTTTTTACGCAATTAAAATTCTATTAATATAATTTATTATTTTATATCTCAAAAATACATAATTTGAATTTTTCTATTGAATTATTTAATTCAATTATATAATTATAATTTTGCCATTATAATTATTTATTTTCATTTTTATTATATAATTTCTTCCATTATTCATCATTTATTCTTTATTTTACCATTTTCGGGTAAAATTATATTTTAGTCCTCATACCATGAAAACTCTATCTTTTGGAACCGTTAGACCTCCGAAATTATCATTTTGCCCTTGTTAGGTATTTTTTACTTATTTTTACGCGTTAATCACCTACTTTGGTAAAATTACCATTTTGTCCCAAAACTTTTATTTTCTTTCATTTAAGTCCATTTTTCCACTCAAAACTCATTTTATCTTTCTTTTATTTACGTATCAATTTAATTCCATCATTTCCATTTATTTATGAATTATTTATCAATAATTCATTGTTCTTATTATTTCACGACCCAATAATTATTTCGAAAGGTTCGTCGATTGACTTTTTATTTCTTGTTATTGACATTAATTAAATTTCACATTAATTCATAATTTTTGTCATTTTTATATAATTATGCATTAAAAATTCAATTATTTTCATTGTACATATTCACATAAAAATTACCATAAAATCCAAATCAATTCAATAAATTTCACTAAATTTTATTTATGCATTTTGTATTAGTCATTGCCATTTTTCATCAAAATAATCACTTAATTCACTCTAAAACACAATTTTCATTAAATACATACACTATACATAATCTTAAAAATTTCCAAATTAATTTCAAATATTCTCTAAAAATTTATAGACATTAATTATCAAGTCTATTATTAATTTAAGCTAATATACATTAATTTCATGCATTTTTCTCATTATTTTTTCACCCAAGTAATTCGGCCATCAACATTTTTCCGCCTTAAAAATTTTCTTTCTTTCATTAAAGCCTTTATTTTAATTCTTCTCATACTTAATTTCATTTATCCTAACATAATTTCATTAATTAACAATTTTACATATTTTTATTTTAGTTACATAATCAAGAAAAATTCATATTAATAGGGAAACTAAATGATTTTGTAGTCACTTACCTTTTTCCAAGCTTGATCTTCCTTAAGCCTCACTTTTCTTCACTTGACACCAAGCAAAACTCCATCCATCCACAAATTTCTCCTTGGCTGAAATCTTTAAGCTTTCTAACCTCAATTTCTTGTTCTCAAATGAAAAATCCAAGCTCATAATTAGCTCATACACCTCAAAAACTATAAGAATACGTCAAAAAACCAATTAAAATCACTTAAATTTTCAAGTTCCATCTTACCTCTTTTCCTTTCTTCACTTGATTCTTTGCCTTCCCTTGCTCAAATCACTTGCTTAAGGCCACTAGGGTGACCTAGAGAGAGAGAACTTCATCTTTTATGTTGAGGTTTAAGAGAGATTTGGGGTAGAAGAAGAAGAAATCGAAGGGAGAGATGGAGAAGAGGTGGTTCGGCCACCCTAAGAAGAGGAAGGGAGAGCTGAAAAATTTGGAGAATTCTCAGATATTCTAGCCTCTTATATCCTTCCTAATGGGCCCAAAAGTGGGCTTAAATGGTGGGCTTATACCAAATTAAAATTAAGGCCCATTTATGCCTTCTTAAAGTCCAATTCAATTTATCTCTCTTCCTTATTTTAAATCACTTCAATTTTAATTCCATCATTCTTAAAACATCAAAAATAGGTAGTACGCCAATTTTTGGCTCAATCGGAGTCCATTATAGGTCCGATTCAAACTTATCGGTCCGATTCGACAACTGCCGGTGTCACCAAAATATTCTACATAAAAATTCATGTAGGCACGCAAAATCTGGCAATATTCGGAGTTCGTTTACTATTTTTAATTATTTATACAAAATCAAGTCCCCTTTCCTACCAGGGAAATTGATTCGTTACCTTTTTCGTATTTTTGACTTTTAGAGGCCCATTTGACCTCAAATTCGCTTCAAATTTCAACCCTAGGCTCACCATGACTATTCCGTTCAAATGATCCAATAAAATATTTTCGACTTTCGGGTGTGCCTTCGGGCCCGAAAAATACTATTTACTGCCGAAAAGTACTATTCCAGGCTGACCCGGTGTTGAGGCCATTACAATTCTCCCCTACTAAAAGAAATTTCGTCCTTCGAAATTTACTTATAACACAGAGTAGAGGATGCCATACAGTTGTTACCAAACTTCTTTCACATTTCATAAGTCCAAAAGATCTCTGCCAAAGAAACTCACTTACATTTAAAATTAGTCAATCTTTATCAGTTTCTCTTTTCCTAAACATATCATCCTGAATGTAGATTCCTTTCATATCTTGAATCAAATCAAAGCTCGTTAACTTATTTGTACTCCATTAAGTCCCCGTATAAAGGATTTAACATTTTCTTTCTGACATCGTCTCTACAAGAATCAGATCTTATAATAGATAACCATTTTTTTTCACAGTCCCGTGTACTTTACCTTATTCCTTCTTTCAATAGCGGAATTAGCCCCTCGAACTCATCATTAGTCAAGGGTGAATCTCTGGGCCAACACTGAGATTATCACCAGTCTTCCTCTTTGACACTTAACAAATCCGTTGACAGATTCTTTAATCACATTATCCCATTTCAAAACAAATACCATTACAAATCAAAGCAATCCTGAAATAAGTTTAATGTTCTGAGTCCATATATCAACATATTTAACATTTACTTATACCCATCACAGTACACTTTCAGTCTAGCTTCCAAAATTAAGCTTTTAATCCTGACATGCCTAATGATGTCAGACATTACTATCTCGATGAACTTCAATAAGAATCTTTTGATTTTACTCACAATGACTATTACATAAACATTATCTTTCAGAATTATTGTCCTTACCTGCTGTACAAAATCACTTTCACTTATTTTACAGTTAGACACGCCCCATCTGGAGTCAAACTTAAACTGGCTCTCACAACTTGAAAACCAAGAACATTATCACTAACCATTTATGCTTATCCTTTCCATCAATTCACCAAAAGGGTCAGTATGCTAACAATTTAATTGACATGACCAATATCTCACAATGGTCACATCAAAATTGAAAAACAATCTTAAGCACACTATTTCTTATCTCATTCTTAGGTTGTCCTTATGCTCATCATAGCTCCTGTCAGTCTCATCCTATCAAGTGAGGCCTAAACATATGGTATACTGCATATCAGATGCTGTCAAATAGTATGAAATGCCATGCAATGAATGTATAATGTCATGTATGCAGATAGAATACTGTCAAGTATCCTCATCTTCTTCTATTCTTTCGACCTCCTCCAATTCTCTTTCTTTTATGTCTAATTCTTTACCATCATTCACTTCTTTTACACCAAATTTATCTCATCCTATCTTCATTAAACTTACTTCTTCGAATTTCTTACTCTGGAAGACCCAATTAATTTCTTTACTAAAAGGATGTGGATTGGAACAACATATTTCCAATTCTTCTTGTGCTCCTGCTCAGTTCTTTGATAATGGTTCTGTCCATCTAGTTTTTCAACTTTGGGAAAGAGAAGATAAGCAAGTTTTAAGCTGGATCATTGCTTCTGTATTTGAATCTATTCTTCCTCAAATTGTTGGAGCCAACACCGCTCGAAAAGCTTGGGAAAAGTTTGTTATAGCTTATGCTTCTGGATCAAGGTCGTAAATTCATAATCTTCATGCACAGCTATAGGGGCTACGACGAGGTAATGACTCTATCTCTATTTATGTTCAAAAAGCTAAGAGTTTGGCTGATCAATTAGCTGCTTTGGATTATCATGTGCATGAGGATGATCTTGTTGATATTATTCTTTTTGGTTTCGGATTTAATCATCAACCTTTTGTGCGTGCTATTGAGGCATGGTTGGAAGCTGTTAGTTTTGATCAATTATATGGTCTTCTTTTAAGTGAAGAAAGATAACTTGCTGTTGATAATATGCATGAATCTTCTATTTTTTCAACTGCTCAAGTCGCCTCTCAGACCACTGGAGGAAATCGTGGTAGAGGCAGATCCAACCATGGATGCGGTGGTCGATCTTAGGGCTAGCAGCAACCCTCTATTCTTAGCCAATTTCCAGGTTGTTCGTCACGGCAATACAGTTCGTAGTCTTTTGATTTTGTGCAAACCAGGTCTGTTTCTCTTGATACTTCTCATATTGTGTGCTATAATTGTAAATGAACTGGTCATATGGCTCGACAATGCCCTTCTCCAAAACTTGCATGTGACTATATCAACAGCCCCATCTCCAATTTCGCTGCCTCTCGCCCATCAAATCATTCTTGAGTTGTTGATACTGGGGCCATGCATCATATGACTGTAAATTTGGAAAATCTTTCTCTTCATTCTGAGTATTCTGGTCCTGAAAAAGTTTAAATTGGTAATGATATGCTTCTTCCCATCTCTTATATTAGTTCTTCTTTTTCTATTGGTAATCGCAATCTATCTTTTCGTGATATTTTACATGTTCCTGCTTCTCATCATAATCTCCTTTCTGTTTTTGCTCTTACTAACTTTAATCTTATTTCTATTGAATTCTTTTCTGATTTTTTTCTCATTAAGAATTTGGACACGAAGCAGGGTATCCACAGAGGCCGAAATGATAAGGAATTGTATTCTTTGTGCTTGCCATCCCATGTTGTCTCGCCTAGTGCCTTTGTAGTCAATTTAAAATTGTGGCATGTCTGTCTTGGTCATGCTAGCTTTCCAGTTGTTTGAAAATGTCTTTAGATAGTTATATTTCATTTTCCAATGATTCCAGTAATAAACTATGTGATGCTTGTTGCACTAGCAAAATGCATAAATTACCTTTTTTGGCTTCTACTTCTGTTACTCATCATCCGCTTGATTTAATTTGTTCTGATGTTTGGGGACTGTCTCCTGTTACACCTTTTGATGGTTTTTCATATTATGTTATTTTCTTTGATCATCATACATACACATGGATATATTTTTTGCCTCATAAGTTTGATGTTCTAAATACCTTTACGCATTTTCATACCATTGTTGAAAATTACTTTGGACGTCGAATAAAATAGTTTCAAATGGATTGGGGTGGAGAATTTCAAGCACTTACATCTTACCTTAAAACACATGGCATTACCCAACACGTTTCTTATTTGTATACTCCTGAACAGAATGGGTGTGCGAAAAGAAAGCATCATCATATTGTTGAAATTGGCCTTGCCTTATTACATCACAATTCCTTACCTATCTCTTATTGGACATATGCCTTTGATTGTGCTATTTATAATATTAATCAACTTTCCACTCCTACACTTCAAAATGACAATCCATTTCACAAATTATTTGGCACGCAACCTTATTACAAATTTCTAGAAGCTTTTGGTTATCTTTGTTATCCTTGGTTGCGTCCATATGCTAAAAATAAACTTGAACCTCGCTCTATTCCTTGTGTTTTTCTTGGTTATAGTAAAATGTATAAGGGTATAAATGTTTAGATCGTCAAATTGGTTGTATTTTTATCTCACACTATATGTTGTTTGATGAATAGGTTTTTCCATTTGCATCATCTTCATCTACCGTGACATCAATATCAACATCCCACAACCCGCCCTCCTTGCCATCGGTCACATTTCCCCCTTCTCCATTAATCTCTTCAGTTCCACCATTCACATCACCACCTACAGCCTCTAGTTTGCCTCATACCACAACTAACCCTACACCACATATTTTTGAATATTCCAACAACCCATCTCTTGTTTCATCAAGCATTGTGACCTTTAGTTCCTCTTCAGCACATGTTATATATGTTTTTAATGAGTTTGAAAAAGTGCAGTCTGTTTCTTCCAGTAATAAACCTACAATTCCTCTAGTTGTTGTTCCTTCAAAGAAGACCCATCCCATGGTTACTTGGTAGCACACTGGGAGTTTGAAATTGAAGAAATTTCTTTCAGCCCTTAACATGCCTATTGTTGCTCAAGAGCCCACATCTTATAATGAGGTTATGAAAAATCCAAAATGGCGACAGGCTATGTCAGAAGAATACAATGCTTTGATATCTAATAGGACTTGGGAATTGGTTCCTCCCTCTTCTTCTCATAATCTTATTGGTTGTCGGTGGGTGTTTCTTATTAAAAAGAAAGTTGATGGTACTATTGATCGATATAAAGCCCGTTTGGTTGCCAAAGGTTTTCATCAGAGACCGAGGATTGATTTTTATGACACTTTTAGTCCTATGGTTAAACCTGCAATTATTTGAACTCTTATATCTCTTGCGTTGTCTTTTAATTGGAAAGTTCATCAACTGAATGTTTCAAATGCATTTTTACATGGCACGTTGGAAGAAGCAGTTTTCATGAAATAACCTCCTGGTTTTATTGATCCGCAACACCCTGATTTTGTTTGTAAATTGCGGAAATCCTTGTATGGTTTAAAGCAAGCCCCTTGTACTTGGAATCAATGTTTGGCTCTTGCTCTCTCTTGGTTGGGCTTTAAGGCTTCTCGATCTAACACTTCATTTTTTTATATTTCCACGGCCTCCACTCACATCTTTTGTTTGGTATATGTTGATGATTTATTATTGATGGGTGATGACATTTTAAAGTTGCAGCAAGTTATTCGTGCTTTGCAGGCTGAATTTACAGTTAAAGATCTTGGTGTTTTGCATTATTTTCTTGGTATTGAAGCATCTTGGGAAAATAATGGTTTGTTACTGCATCAACATAAATATGTTGAAGATTTACTAAGTCGTGCCCAGATGGCCAGCTGCAGTCCTGTTTCCATGCCACTCACTCCTTCTGACAAGCTTCATCTCACGAGTGGTGAAGCTTTTAACAATCCAACTTTATATCCATTTATTGTTGGTGGTCTTCAATCTCTTACATTCACTAGACCAGATATTTATCATGCTGTTAATAAGGTACCTCAATTTATGCATCTACCTCACACTTCTCATTAGGTGGCTGTCAAATGCATTTTGCGTTATTTACGTGGAACGGCTCATCATGGCATTTTTATTCAAAAATCTTCTCCTCATTTATGTGCTTATTCAGATTCTGATTGGGCTGGTGATATTAATGATATAAAATCTACTTTAGGTTATTCAATTTTTCTTAGTTCAAACGTTGTTTCTTGGTCATCGCGTAAACAACGTGCTGTCTCTCGCTCTTCTACTGAAGTTGAGTATCATGCTCTTGCATTTACGGCATTTGAGGTTCATTGGTTGCAAATTTTATTGTGTGAAATTGGTTTCACCTCTCTTCTTACACCGATTTTATATTGTGATAACTTAGGTGCGACTTATCTTACATTAAATCCCATTTTTCACAATCGTAGCAAACACATTGAGGTTGATTTCCATTTTGTTCGTGATTGTGTTGCCACTAGTGTTCTTCATGTTCTTCATCCGTGTACTATGGATCAGATTGCTGATATTTTCACAAAAGGGTTAACTAAACAACGTTTTCAGTAGCTTCGTGACAAGTTGATGGTTATTCCTCCTGTTCAACTTGCGGGAGGGTGTAAAGGGTAGTAATTCATGTATAGAACAATCTCTTTTACAATTGTACAGTCTTATTTTACTACTACTTGTACCTGTATAAATACTCTGCTTTTATAATAGAATTATTTGCCCCTGCATATCTTTTAGTATGCATGTTTGTGTGTGTGTGTGTGTGTGTATATATACATGCATGCATGCATGGTCCCTCTCCTCTCGCCTCTCGATTTTCTTATCATTACAAATTTTGCAGCTATTAGTTGCAGAAACAAATTAAAAAACTCTAATTTTTCAATTATTTTTTAAAACACATTAAAACTCAAAATACCTTTTCTAAATACATTATTTATAAAAAAATCCATTTATTTGGAAATTCTTCAAACTAAGTAACAACCGTTTAAAATTTAAATAAAATTTATTTTGCACTTTTCTCAAACACAGTAACAGCGTTAATTTGGTAATTTCCTTCAGCCATTTGACAATGTCGGCAATGTTATAACTAATAGACTAATAGCCATTCAAATGTAAATAGTACTTTCGTCATGTTCTAATAAATTCAAACACAAACAATTTTCATTTGACAATATATATATATATATATATATATATATATATATATATATATATATATATATATATATATATATATATATATATATATATATATATATATATATATATATAAATAATTGAAGTAGAGAAGAAAATTAAATCAGAGTGCCCTTTCTATGATCCATAGGGTAGTAGTTGAAGCTAAAATATGAATAAAAAGAAAACTTTAAACAACAAAATAAACATGAAATCAAAAATAGATAAACGAAATCAAAGTCTAAATTAGATAGAAGAACCAACAAAGTAGAAGTGTAGAATTAACACTAATTGATAAAGCAGGATTTGACTTTACCTGTAAGAGGGAGAGTCTGCAGTAGAAGAGCCGATCGGACGGCTAGACCTACAACAGAGAGTACCCGATCGAACCCGGGCATTAGCACTTCGAAACTTAAGTTAGTAGCTTTTAGAGAAAGAGTGCTTAGAGAGAGAGTCTCAGATATTCAATACCTGGAGCCATCGTGTTTTTGGCTATTTATAGGAGTTATTCGAAGGGGTACTTGAGTACCTTGGGGCGTGATAACTTGGCAGTTAAAGTAGGTGAGCGGCGATGTGACAGGGAGTAGGTGGAGAGTATGGGTGCTGACTTGTGTCAGTGGATTGACAGGATGTGTTGTCCCATCAATCCGATCAGACATAAAGCCTTTCTATCTTATCTTCTAACTCACGTTTGGCCTTTTTGTTATTAGGTTTGGGCTGTGTCAAGCATTGTTGGACCAACCTGATTTGGCCTTTTGAAGATGTATTTTCCATAGTTATCAATTGTCCCCCCTCCAAAGGGTCCGATCGGGCAATTTAAGCCTTTTGGTGAGATTTTTGAATTTTTAAAAGACGCTCATCCAAAGAGACGCATTCATTCAACTCAGATAACTGTTATGCATTTAATGCCTGTGATCGTGCCAAGGGTGACGCTTCGTTCTCTGCTATGCATTTAATGCCTGTGCATGTGCCGAGGACGACGCTTCATTCAATTGTTATGCACTTAATGAATTGGAGACATATGGTGATTATCCAGCAGAGAGGCGGCTGGATAATTTCAAAAGCTTAGAGCCCATAAATAGGTAATTTTGGGGTGATTTTTCTCATTTCTTAGCAAAATTCTGCCATGCCTTTTCTTATGAACTTTATCATGTCAGCGATTTCGGAGTTTCTGTAAGATTACCCAACTAATTCCTTATTCGTAATATCGTTTTTTACTTTTCCCCTTCATCAAAGATGACTCCAAGTAGCATTAAATCTATAGAGGGGAGTTTTCTTGAGGCTTATAAAGACTGTGAGACTGCGACTCGTCCTTCGAAACTCACGGAGGAGGAAGTGGTTGAAATCCCTGCATAATACAATATGCCTGTTGAGATTTATGTGATGGTTCGCCCAAATTCCATGGTGATGACAGAAGGAGTACATGAGCATGAGAACAACAAGCCGCTCATTTGCCATTTGCTACACAGTCTTAGAGACAATATAACATAAGTTTTTTCCATGTTATTGGAAGTCACAACAACCTTTTGGACCATGCCTCTTTTAGCGTGCTTCAATTTTATACTATGATCATAGCCAGATTCTATGCACTTTCCAATTACTATATCTTCACTCTGTAAACTGGCATCAATACGAGGGAAACCATCACCATTAAGGCTGTCGACACATCTAATTTTGCTCAATATTAGCCTCAAAATTTATATTATCGCCAAATTTTTGTCTCTGATCGATCGGATAGGAGGTCTTTGGGCGTTGGAATCCTCATTTCACGTACTCGATGATGGAAGACCCGATCAGGTTCAGAAGAAGTTTTTGAAACGTAGCTTTTCTTTTAGTGGTTGTCTTCTTTGCTTTATAACTTGTAAGAACTCTTCATATATAAAAGTCGATTTACCTTTCAATTGTGCCTTCGTACTGCAATTCTTATTTTGGATAAAATTTTGTCATAAAATAGCTAAGGAGAATAATCATTATCAACCATGGAGAGCGTATGAAATCAGATATGGAGAATGCATAAAATTGATTAAAAAGAATACTTCCTGAATTTTAATGTGCTTTTCAAGCATTGTAGTGCACGACCATTTTGGGTCGATGATCATTTAATCCGATTGGATTTAATGTGCCTTTTAGGCATTGCTAGTGTTGTGATTTAGACTAATTGCTTTAAGCACAATAGGCAACTTTTTAGTCTTTAATCTTGACTGAAGTATTATCTGATCGGATATTTATCGGAGAATCATGTATGACGAATGACCTTTCGGTCTCGCATTGTCTTGGGCTCGGTATGAACATCGAGCCTAGTGGAGGGACTTATCTTAAATGAATGGACTTAAACTTTATCATTTGTGGCCGCGTCAAGCCTAGCAGATAAGTTGCACTATATTAATTCATCGATCGGGATGTATCATCGATTGGAATTAAGCCTTCAGTTTTATGATGGATCCCTCGCTCATCGACTGGGTAGGAGGTATTTGGACGCTGGGGCCCTTATCTCACGAACATAATGATGGGGGATCCAATCGGACTATGCAGATATTGTCCTCTTAGGAGATATTTTGTTTCATCAATGGCTTTATGGAGATTATCCACTAGGAAATATTTTGGCCAATCAATGGCTTTATGGAGATTATCCGTTAGGAGATATTTTGGCCAATCAATGGCTTTATGAAGATTATCCGCTAGGAGATATTTTGGCAAATCAATGGCTTCATGGAGATTTGGTGATTTTGCATTTTCTTGTAGACTTTTGCATTTTTGGTTTGGGATGGACATCGAACCTAGAGAATGAGTCGGTGGAGATCAAATGAAAATGTCTTGCATTTTTGCTTTGGAATAATATCAAACCTAGCAGATAGTTCGAAATGGATAAAAGCCTTCACATTTTAGGCTCTGGATGAGAGTCAAGCCTGGTGAATAGTCATCCTCAATTCTGATCGGATTATCTACGATCGACAATCGGGAATTTTGTCGAATATAGCCAAACAAATATCCTGCAAATGGACATCAAACCTAACAAACAAATAAATGAAAAACATATCATTTTTTTTCAAAGATGGAGAAAAATAGAGAGTATTTTCTTTATTGAATGTCAATCTGTACATGATTATACTTAGTACTTCTTCAGTATTTCGATATTCTGGCTTTCGGGGATGTCAGATCCTTTAAGGGTCCTAAGCCTATAAACACTGGAGCTAAGAACTTAGGAGATTTTTGCCTTTCTGAGCACTAGATTAATCGTGTTGAGGGTTCTTGTCCTTTTATGTTGTGATATTTGGCAACTCTCTATTCTTAGACAATGGTCATGACATAGGCATTTTCTCTCCTTTCTTTTATCAATTCTAAATCTTGGCATCTATCCCAGATGTTCATCCGTTCGAAATAAAGTATGAACCGACAAGACGAGAGGCTGACTTTTATAAGTATTATTCCTTCGGAGCCGTAAGCAAAAGATGAAGGCACTTTATGGGTGCTGGCTCTTAGAGAGATCCTGTACAAACATAAGATGCTTCGCAGTTCTTGAGCTTAGTTGCTCTTTTGCCTCACCCAGTCGTTTTTTTAAGCCTTCCAATAGTGTTTGATTGGAGACCTCAACCATCCCCCGTTGCTCTGTGAATGAGCGACGATGGTGAACTTAAGGTTGATGCTGAGGTTTTGGCAAAGGTTTCTGAAGATCGTAGTGTTGAACTGTTTGCCGTCATCGTCTCTGCCGTGATTATTGCTAAAGGCTTTGTCTCAATCCATTTGGAGTAGTGGTCGACGGTAATAAGGACGAACCTCGCTTGCCTTGATCGAAAGGCCAAGATACGTTAATCAGGAGCATGCCATCGCAACCTATGCCTGATCGGCTTATGAGCTGGATCCTTATTAAGCTAGTGGATGATTATATTGGGGTGGAATCTGGTGGTGTCTTTCGTCATTCAGCCAAAGAATGCCCGATGAATTACCAAAACTTGAATGGAAGCCTTCTTGACCTCCTCACCTATGCCAGATGTCTATTTAAATGCTTTTTCCTTTTGCAAGTGTCTTTGTCTTGATTTCTTTCGTAGGATTCATTCTTTGTCCCTGCGCCTGTTCGGATCGTCCTACCATCATGGCCTCTTTTTGGTGCTTTATAACGATGACATAGGCTTCCCTAGATGCTTTTTGGTCACCTTTTAGAATGGCAATGCCTCATTTGGCTGGGATCTTCAACACCATGTATCTTATGCTGGTGACGGCTCTAGTTTGAAAGAGTAGAGGCCTGCCAAAAATGGCATTATAGGCAAAGATCTTATCAATAACCATAAAATTTACCATGTAGGCATGGGTTAGAGCCTCCTGGCCAAGCTCGATGAAACGCTCGACAGATCCTACTACCGGAACTGTAGCGCTGTCAAGTCCGATCAGTGGTGTGATTTTCGATTTGAGTTCTCCGATCGGTAGACCCATGGCTTTATAAGCTTGGAGGGTAAGCACATTTACTGCACTTTCATTGTCCACCAATATCCTCTTCATTTCGAAGTTATTAATCCTAGCCCTGACAACAAGGGCGTCCTCATAAGAAGATAACACATCTCGTGCATCCTCATCGGATATAGTGACCAACGTTGGCCGTTCGGATGCTTGGGAAATATAAACACCTTTCCCCTTTCTTTTACTAAAAAAGTCCTCTCCATAAGATGACATGCGACCGATCATATTTATGACCCCGACATTCGAGCGATGAGGATCTACATTCCTTGGTTTTCTCAGTTCGTTGTCATCTTTGTCGTCAGAATCATCCTTCTTTATGTCCGACTGTCTACAAGGACTTGCCCCTCTGGCCGGGTCTACAACCCTTTTGAGGTACCCTCTTTGTAGGAGTCGCTCGATCTCTTCCTTCAACTGGAAACACTCGACGGTTGTGTGACCGATATCTTTGTGGAACTTGCAATGCTTGTTGTGGTTTCGAGTGTTTTTACTCTTTTTGTTAAGCCTTTTGGGCCAGTTCACATTTTGGTGTTTTTTCTTGATCCACATTAGCACTTGGGCTGGGTTGGCATTGAGTGGAGCAAAGATTTGAGCCTACTGGCCACTTCCCCGATCGGATCCAAATCGATCAACCTCTTTTCTTTTTCCCAAATTCCTCAAATTAAAGGATTTTCTAGGACTCCTTGTAATCCGATCGGATGCAGGGAGTTGGTTAAATATCTGTCCATCTGGGTGCTGGAGCCTGTTCATGACACTGCTCCTTCTGCCACGGCTGGATCTTAAGGCATCGTCTAGCTGGATGTACTGCTTAGCCCTTTCCATCAGATTGAAAAAGCTAATTGGGGGTTTTGTTGTGATCGACTCAAACAATGGCTGATCAGCAGTGCCATTGGCCATAGCATTGGATGCCATCTCTACGTTTACATTCCTCACCTCCGACATTGTGGCTTGAAATCTATCGACGTAGTCTCGAAGACTTTTGCCGTTCCTCTGATAGAGGTTGCATAAATCGCTTATAGATTTTGGCGCTCGTGTTTGTACGATGACCAGTGTGATAAATAACTCTTTGAGTTGTCGAAAGGAGGCGATCAACTCGTGGGGGAGTTCGTGGAATTAGTTAAGTGTGTCTCCTCCTAAGATGGTAGAAAAAATCTTGTAGGCAATTCTCTCGTCGTAAGTGTACACTTGCACTTTTGTTAGATATTCTACAAAATGAGTGGCATGGTTAGTTTTACCTGTATACCTGTTCATTATGACGTCTCTCCACCTGGAAGGTAGCTTTGACTCTATGATTTCCTTGCAAAATGGGGAGAGGCTGTGTTGCTGCAAGTGTTTCCTTTAAACATGCCTTTCCTGGAACCTGCCAAGCCAAACTGCTTAAGTTTATGCTTGAACCATTTGTCCTCCTTGCTCATGGCTGTTGAGGCGAACTTATCTTTTGGCCCCTTAATGCGACTGCGATGTGGCGTGCACATGAAGGACATATCATCTTCGATGGATGAGGTTGAGGATCTGCTAGAGATATACGGCGAGTCTCTGCTCGAGGATATTATTCCCTTCCCCTTAATGTATTTGTCTAGGGTTTTGATTCCCGCTCTTCTACCATCATGAGCTTGTGACTCATTGGTGAAGATCCCCTTATTCCTTCTTCGTCCGAAGTCTTCAGCTATGAAATCCATTTCATGGCCTCTTCAGAAGCCTTGGGCGCTTTGCCCTTTTTTAGTGTTTAGACAATGCTCTTAGTGAAGTCACTAAGAATGGCGCGCACGTCCTTGATGGTAATAGGAGTATCCTCCGGCTGTCTCGTGACTATGTCATTGAAGTTCTGGAGGAGGTTACCCCTAATAGGGGATCTGAGAGATCTCTCTCTTCTTTTCGAGGGCCTAAATCTTCCCTGGCTGCTGTGATCATACTCTTCAGAGGCTGCGTGTTCGTTGGATCTTGAATCTGTCATGACTCTCAACGAAAGCACAAAATGATAAAGCAGGATTTAACTTTACCAATGGGATGGATGGACCTGCAACAGGGAGTGCTCAGTCGGACCAGGACGTTAGCACTCCAAAGTTTAAGTTAGTAGCTTTTAGAGAAAGAGTGCTTTAAGAGAGAGAGTCTTAGATATTCAATATCTGGAGCCATCATGTTTATGACTATTTATAAGAGTTATTCAGAAGGGTACTTGAGTACCTTGGGCGTAATAACTTGGCAGTTAGAGTAGGTGAGCAGTGATGTGATATGGAGCAGGTGAAGAGTGTGGACGCTGGCTTGTATTAGTAGATTGACAGGACGTGATGTCCTATCAGTTCAATCGGATATCAAGCATTTCTATTTTATCTTTCAGCTCACGTTTGATATTTTTGTTATTGAATTTGGAACGTATCAAATATTGTTGGGCCAATTTAATTGAATATTTTGAAGATGTATTTGTATAATTATCAGTAATAATATGTGTTATTAATGAATTATTTTCGAGCGGATCAGGTTAGGAAAGATTTTTAGCCGACCTGATATGATCCGAATAGGCCAAATCCACCACCCTTATTCAGGTTATTTTCAAGTCGGTGCGAATTTTGCATTAGCACTAAATAATTGTGTAAAGTTGTCCTGCACTTTTGTCAGAAGAGTAGGGTACCTCATATACTTTATTTTCGGTAGTGTTATCTTTAAATTTTTAAAATTAACAATATTAAAAATGACCAATTATTTTACTGTTAACTTTTTAATATCTACTTTTAAAAAAAAATGCAATATATCACTCAAATTTTAATTTTGATGCAATGTTAAAATTGAAAAAATATTACTCTGTCATTAAAAGTTTATTGAGGTAGGTTAATATCTGTATGTTGACCTAACCATTTAACATCTAACTTATTAATAAGTGACACATAAGACATGACCTCAATATATATATGTATAACGCAAGGCAAAAAAACAAAAATACATATTGAAATCAAATTCTCCTCAACCTACTCCTAATTAAAAAAAATTAAAAGAAAAAATTAATTTGTTTTACTGAAGAATTTTAGAGTTTGCTATTAGATACCAGAAACAAAAATCAAAAGAAAAGGAAATACGGTTCATTTTATGAAATTAATCCTTAAATTTTTAAAATTTTTTACATTGAGTTACTTTATAAAAGATAAATTTTAATTAGGCCTTTTATATTTTAGTATTAGGTAATATACAATCTCTTATAAATGAATTTAATACATGTATTTTGATTACCATTAAAAAAATATATCAGTTTTCTTTGTAAATGGATATAATGAAATAATTTTTAAAAGATCATAAATGTAATTAAAAATAGATTTTATCAATATAACGCATTGTTAGTGACGATCAAAGTAAACATACAATAACTTTATTTACGATAATTTATATATTATTTTATATTAAAGTGTGAGATGTAATTAATAATTTCTTAAAAATAAATTTAATGTATAAAATTTTAAAAGTTCCCTGACAAATGTGTTTGGCCTTTAATTTTGAGAAGAAAATTGAGCACATATAAGTCCTCAAAACAAACAGCAAAGGATTTGCTCAATATTATAGAAAGAGTTGACAAAAAATATGACTGAACTCAAAAATATTTTATAAATTTCTAAAAATTATTTCGATCACATAAACCTATTAAAAATAACATAAATAAGCTATTAAAAGTGAAAAATAATTTTTCTGACAGTTTCGAAATTTTTAATTTCGGACCGACTGATTTTACCTCTGAAATTAAAAGTATATTGGAATGACTTGAAATTTTAAACACATGTTTCTTCATATGTTATTGCATGCGGGGCAAAATTTTATAGCATTCTAATGAGTAAAACATTAGTTTCAGAAAAATAGAGGAAAATGAAGGTTAAATTAATTAGTAGGCTTAAATGTCATATTTAATTTATCTAAGGCCATAAATGTAATGCCCTTTACAGAACCTTAACGGAACAATTCACTCCAGTATGAACTTATATGATTTGCCTGAATTTTTTTTACACTAATAACAAATCTTTTTCAAATACAAGTCATTGAAAATTCGGGCAGCATAATAGCTACCCACGTAACGACCCCCTGAAAAACAAATAATACACACCCTCCAAGAGGAATAATAACTTATCATATTTAACAGATATATAACATTCCATGAATTGCATACCAATCGTAATCATTTACTGACATAACAAAAATTACTATTAATAAAATAATAATCCAAAATATAATTAAGTCTTACTATCCTTAGTTGAGTATATACATGCCAAAAATACTTAAAAGTCTAGACAATACTTTTCTTCAAGCTTCACTCCACTGTGTGCTATGCTCTAGCTTATCTTCAGAACCTACATGCAATAAAAATTACGTGCTGAGTACTAGATATGCTCATTGGTGACTACCAATACTAGAATTTCCAAATTAAGCATAATTATCATACTTATGCCAATTATTACGTCGTCTTATCAAAAGTTGCTTTTTATTATTTTCACAGACTTTTCAGATCACACTTTGGTAATTTTTTTTTACTTTGATTTAAACTTTTCACTTAATTTAGAATATTCTCTTTTTGCCGTTCAATGATAAAAATTGACATTTTTGTTTTCATATTTTTACTTTTACTTAACTTTTACATAGGACTTGACTTTTCAAGTAAAATTCTCTATTTAATTACTTCAGTACAATTTTGTTTTGATGAAACGATTTACATAATTAATTGCAACAGTAATGGCAGATTTTCAATGCAGTGCTTTATATCTTCATTAATTGCAACATTATTCTTTTCATAGCAAAAATTTCAATTTCATTTTTTATTCTTTTATTGTACTTGGACTTTTTGAACTACTTGTCAGATTTCAATTATCAAAATTTTTAACATTTAATGCAAAGTGATGTACTTAATTAGAAACACTTTGCAAATAAATCTTTAATTCATTCCTTTTTCTATACAAAGGTTTTTTTACCTACTTAAAATAAACTTGACACTTTTCATTTCTAATTACAGACTTGTTGTCTATTTACTTATTTTTACCTTTAGTTAACTTTTGGCTTACAAAAGTTCAGATCAGATTTTGTTTGAATTTTTCATATAACATATTATTATTTTAATCCATAATTCCTAATTATGAACTAATCATTTTTCTTTTACAAAAGCATATTTTTGGGCTATTTAATTATTAAATTACTATTTTACCTTATAAAATAATCTCTTTCCATCTTTGCTTATTAATTTCAATTTTTGTAAAAACTTACATTTTTATCCTGAAACTTTTTAATTCATTCAAGTAAGTTCTTTTATTCAAAACTTTTACAAATTCTGATTTATTCTTTCCAATATGCCCCTAATGCAATATGACATGACTCTCAGAAAGGATACGCGGGACATGAATCCCACAAGACCACAACAGAGAGAGAAATAATCCCCAAGGGACCATTTCTCACAGAAGAGAGAACAGAGACAGAGAATGCCATGGTGATCAGAGATCCAGTCCATAGCATTGCAAGTCGCCATGACTTGCATCGAGGTATAAGGTGTTTCTATGGCTAGCAATTTATATCCTGTACAAGACTATTACTACCTGACTATTGCTAAGGGCAAAATCAATCAATTATTTTTGGAATACTTTTCAGACTGTCAAAGTATTTTACTTTCTTTCTTTTTTTCTTAAACATTATATTCTTATCAATTGCACTCGTTTTAGTGATTTTTACTATTTAGTTACTTTTTTTTAATCTTTTGACATAATTTTTAAAATACTTTACAAGTATAGACAATTGTAAAAATTTTTTCTTTGAATCTGTACAATTTATCAGTCATTCTTTTCAAAACTTTGACTATTTAAATAATTGAATTCCAGTCACTTTATCTTTATTTTTTTCAATCACTTTTTATGAATTATTTTACAATAATTCACCATAAGCATTTTTAACAGAAACTTTGCAGAGGTTTTTAACTTTCTTAATTCCTTTTCCAGATCAGTACATTTTATCATTCAATTCTTTTTCAGTACTTTTATACAGTGGGTAAATTGTATCTTTATAAGTTATTAAGATTGTCATACACTCTTTTTTTTTCATAGTTTTTTCAATTCAATTCCTAGTCAAATATTCGTTTAGTACCTTTTTATGTACTTTGTGAATTATATCAGGATAATTCACCTTTTTTTTTGGCAATTATTGAATTATTTCTGTATAATTCAATAATTTATTCTTTTATATTTATTTATTCCCTTTTTGACTTTTAATAAATTTTTTACTTTTTCGGCCTGAATTTATGGTGGTTCGGAATTCGAATTATTTTTAATACGAATTGTGAATTATTTGTAATAATTCACTAATTTATTAAAATTATACATTATTTGGTAATAATTCAATAAGGTTATTTACTCATTGTACTTTTTATTTTCCAAAAATTCATCCTTTGAACTTTTTCATTTTCTTTATACGAATGTAAATTAATTTACGTAAATTTACTTACTTTTACTTGTTTGTTGAATTATTTTCCAATAATTCAATATTTCCACTTAAACATGTTTAATATTTATTTTTAAAATATACTCATAAATCACATAAATTCTATAAAAATTTATGTGAACATTATTTTTCGATTATTCTCATTTTATGAATTATGGTAACCATAATTCATCCTATACATTATATATATACCCTTATACTTAACTTAAAAATTCTTGAATAAATTTCATAAAAATTCATGGACATTATATTTCATGCATTACCTTAATCCAATGCTTAATTTCATCAAAATACTTAAAGTACTTATTCTCTTCCTTTAAGAATATGATTCGGCCATTAAGAAATTTTTCCTTAAAAATTATTTCAATTTAATTAAACTTACATTTAAGCTTAATTAAGGTTCAATTACATCATTTTATGGGTAATTTCAATATACATACATTTTTTTTAATTTTTTTTCTTAATTACATATTCAATAAATATTCCAAAAATATTTACATAATCTCAATAAATTTCACAAAATTTGTATATGCATTATTTCACATATATTATCAAATTAAGGCATAAATTCATTTATATACTTAACATAATTTTTTTCCCTCAAGAATTTCGCCAACTACCATAAAATTCCCTATAAATTTTTTTATTCAAATTAAGCATTCTAACACACTTAATTAAGATCTAATTACACTATTATACAATTAATTTCAATTTTAATCAATTATACAAATTTTTTCCTTAATAAACTCTAAATAAAATCATTAAATTAAATGAAAAATACTAAGATTTAGTAGTCACTAACCTCAATCTTGCCATTAACCTTGCACAAACTTCATTTCCTTAGCCTTGAACCCATGAAAATCATTTTTTCTCAAATCTCACTTCCATGGCTGAAATTTTCACCTTATTTTTCACCAAGATAAACATTATTTTAGCTCAAAATAACCATAAAAACATACTCTACACACCTAAATCTATCTATAGGTGCCTTGAAATCAAATTAAAAACCAAGATTTCACTTACCTAAAAATGACCTTCATACCTTTAATCCCTATTTTCCTTAGCTTTTCTCCCTTCAATCTTTAGTTTGAGCTTAGATCCAATAACTAGAGAGGCTAAGAAACATTTTTGGTGTTTGGATCAAAGGGAAAAGATGAAGAAAAATTTAAGAATTTTGAAGGAAAAGAGACCAAATGACATTCGGCCACCAAGAAGAAGAAAACCAGCTGCTGGAACGTGGGATTCTCTGGAAAATTTGAGAAATTTCTTCCCTTATATATACTCTCTTACTTGGGCTTGGGCTTGGCTAAGTTTAATGGGCTTTGGTTAATTAATCAAGCCCATTAACTATCCAATAATAAATTTAATTTATTTCTTCAATTTTTCAACTTCAAATTACTTCAAAAATGATTACATTATTTTTATCACCCCAAAAATAGGTTACAACAAATTTTTGGCTCAATCGGAATTCATTTTCGGTCCGATTCAATTAAATCGATCCGATACAAAATACTGGTATTACAGAAAAATTTACTTTTTGCAGCCAAAATAATCTACATATTATTTTAGGCTTAACTGCAATTTTTGATAAATTTTGGAGTCCGTTTGCTATTTTTAAATATTTATTCAAAGTTGAGTCAGATCCCTTATAATAGAAATTAACTCACTACCTTTTTCGTATTTTTGACATTTGAAAGCCTATATAATCTCAATTTCACTTTAAATTTCAACCTCGGGCTAATCATTACCATTACTTTCCAACGGTCCAATAAAATATTTTTGACTTTCGGATGTCCTTCGGGCCCAAAAAATACTATTCACTATCGAAAAGTACTGTTCACTGCTAATCCGGTGTTGAGGCTATTACAATAAATATCACTAAAAAATGAGTCATAATCACCTACATTCATCATCATAGCATAAAGAAGTGTAGGAATTAATATAGTGATAATAAGTGGCTTAAAAATAAGCAATTAGATTAAATAGTAAATTATCAAATCTTGGCCGTTCATTTTACCCATTAAAGGACAAAATAGAGAGGTGGAGATAAATCTCTAAATCTCCCCAAAAATCTGCAATTTCCCTCTCTTTTCTTTCCAAATCCGAACCTAGACTTCATTTGGGTTTTTCACCATTTTCTCTTCATTTCTTCCAATTCCCATAAAATCTCAATCCCTATTTTCACCCACATACATTAGAAAACATCCTCGTAAACATGGAAATCAATTTGAAGCACAAGGAAGCTTGGAAGTGGAGGATTTCTAGTGAGAGAAAGTTACCGCAATTAGAGGAATTCCAAGAAAAAGAGAAAAGCAAGGAGGAGAAAGGAAGGGAGAAGGAGGAATAAGTGATTTCAAGTTACTTTGAGGTTAGTGGATACATTTCTATACTTAATTTCATTTATTTCTTTGAAGTTAGACTAAATTTACGTTATGTCCCTAAGTGAACATAGGTAGAATTAAGAAATAAATTGAGATATTATGGTATAAATATGTAATATCATGAAATAAATGAGAAATAATGAAGAAAACAAACAAAAAGATGAAGAACATCAAGTGGCTGAATTATGAGCTCGGAGATGAAGGCCTGGAGCATAGAGATTGTACTGGTTTGATATCCTTAGTCTCACCCTTAGGTCATAGAGGTCATCATTTCTGATGGACAAACTAATTTTTTGAACTTTTGGATTGGCTCGTGGCTACCTTCTTGTTGGCTTGGTTTTGTTTTGGATTGGACCCTAAAACACATGAATTTCTCTTGGCGTACTCTCTAATGACACACTATAGGCAGAAGAGCTCGGGATGCTATCATCTAGTAGGCCCTCACTAATCCTAATCTTACTCGAACCTTCCTCACCACTCATTCTGGAAAATAAATAAACAGAAAGGGGCAACGTAAAAAAAAAAGGATATAGGTCACTAACTTGCTAGAACTGGAGACAGATTTAGGAAAAGTAAAGAAGAAAGCAAGAACGCAGTGAAGCAAGAGAGAAAAACAAAATGAGATGCGAAAAGGAAATGAGATCGTGGAGTAAGGAAGGTGGAAGTGAGAAAATGGAAAATGGTTTTATAGGAGAACAGCGCCATCAGATGAAGGACATGTGTGCGGTCTCGATGAGACTAGAGATGACAATTTAATAGCATTTATGATGTTATATGAGAATCGAGGAGATTTTATCACAACTGTTAGCATTGTGAAGTTCGAAGGGACTCTATAAATGCCATTATTGTTGCAAAGATCGAAGGGGCGTCTTGTTTTAATCAAATGTCAGACTTGTGGACATCCTAGCAGTCATGATGTCTTCTTGACATAAATGTCTTGTACCTCGGGGGGGGGGGGGGGGGGGGGGACTTATGATAACTGAACTCACAAATTAGGCTTCCTTGAGTAGTCCAGTATCTTGGTTATTAGGATCATCTTCGATCTAAACTGATATTCTGGCAGGGTCATTCTAGGAAGTCACACTTGGACAAGGACTCTAAGTCACCTAAAGAGGATATAATCCATGTTTTGACATTTCTGCTCAGTTTCCTGATTAGGAAAGAGGTCTTCCTAAATAGGTATCCTATTGACGATAGAAATCCCTTCTAGTTAGAAAACCAAATCCTAACTAAATAGGATTCATATCCTTATAAATAGATTGGATCCCATGTATTCTCTCTCGCTAAGTCAACTTTACTCTCAAATACATTCTTTTAAGTTTTATACTGACTTGACTGTTGGAACTTTTTCTCACCGGAAATCGACATTCTGTCTCAAGTTTAATCCAGATAGCAGTCCGGTAAACCGAATTATTATTATTTTAAAATAAAAATATACTCCCTTAATAAAATATACATTACTCTTTAATTTAATTAACAAAATAAATCATCAAGTTTAATTTGTTAAATTTTATAATCTCTCTTCTCTAGCGGATTCGAACCCAGGCTGAAGGAGTATTTTGAGCATTTGCTCCGCACCAACAAGCAGCTAGGGGAGCCGGAAAAATATTTTCAAACTTTTTTGAATAATATATATACAAAAATGTGATAAAAGAGATTAAAATATCAGGAAGAAGATCATATAACTACACATATAAAATCTTAGTATTTGCATAATAAGATGTGATTAAGAGCTATTTTCATATGGAGAGTTTTTTTTTGCTTATATTAATTTTAATTACTGATACTTTTTTATAAAAATATTATTTTAATTTGTTTATAAAAACATATAACTACACACAAAATAATTCCCTTTTTTGAAAACTTATAACAGTATAAATCGGACTGATTTGCATGACTTGCTTATCCTGTACAAACAGTTCGATTAACGTAACTTAACTTGTGCCTGAACTCAAGAGTCCGGAATCTTAGAATAACATTTTCAGAGACTTTTGTTATCTTAAAATGGTAGCGCAGTGTTTTAATGACTCTAATTAAATATTTTTAAGTATAAATTCTCTTATATACTTTTTACTCAAATATTTTTCTAACTTAATTGTCCATATCCCTTTTATCAAAATTTCGCTGAATTTTTATATTTTCAGGTCTTTCTTTAGAGTCATAAAAACATATAATAAAAAGTTATTTCTTGAAATATTTATTTTTCCAAATTTCAGTTATATTAAATTTGATTAATAAGAAATTTATGAAAAAAAAGATTGAGATTAATAATAAAAATTCTGGAAAAGCCACAAGAAAAGTGCAATTATGGGAAAAAACAAACGTGGCCTAATATATCTGCTCATGAGTCCCTATTTGAAGCACAGCATAAAAAACCATGAACTAAAAAAAATAAAGAATAGCGTCTTCTTGTTTGTCCTTTAAAGTGTGATCACTCTCTCATATTTAAAGAAAAGAAAGAAAGAAAGAAATCGAAAGAAGCAGAAAGAAGGGTGGACGCACCCAATTCCAAATTACTTTTGCTGTTGGCGAGTCACGAGTCACCAGTTATAAAAAAATCACAAGAAAAACATGGAGAAAGTGAAGAGAAGTGGAGGAAATGGAGAGGTTCTAGATGGTTCAGATATAATGGAGTTGGTTGGAAATCAAGAGGTGTTTAACAATTTTGTGGATCACAAGTTTGAAGAATTGGATAAGGACAGAGACGGTGAGCTCTCTGTTAAGGAACTTCAACCTGCTGTTGCTGATATTGGCGCTGCTCTTGGCTTGCGTGCTCAGGGTTCCTCTTCTGATTCTGATTTTATCTACTCTGAGGTTTTTTTACTTTCTTTCCCCCTTTTTTTTTTTAATTTTTCTTCAATGTTTTTTTATTTCATTTTAATTCCTGGATTTTTGGACTCATTCTGTGTTCATTCTTTCATACCCATAATTTTTGCCAACAATTCATCTACTAGATTGTAGCTTCAAATTCGCCACAAGAAATTTATATATATAAACCCTTTAATTAGTGAAAATTGCGGTACTCAAATGGTATTTTTCTTTTGATTTCCACTTTTTTTTTTAACAGTAATTATAATC
The DNA here is from genome assembly GCA_037975025.1 of Excoecaria agallocha. Taxonomy (NCBI): domain Eukaryota; kingdom Viridiplantae; phylum Streptophyta; class Magnoliopsida; order Malpighiales; family Euphorbiaceae; genus Excoecaria; species Excoecaria agallocha. The sequence continues at coordinate 12,439,735 of CM075812.1, forward strand.
TATGTTTGGATTTGATAAAATATATAATTATTCTCTTGCCTTCTTCTATTGAAATACTTCAATATACTAGCGAAACTCACAAAAATAAACTGTGAAATCAGCCATGACCTTGATTGATCATTTTTTCTTTTCTTTTTTTGTTTTTTTTTCAAACTGCAAATATCTACTAAAGTCGCATAGAGTAAGTAGCATGCACTCGAATCGACCTGTAATCATAATTGTTTATTATGGATTATCTTAGGGTGCGTTCGGGGACGATTTTATTTTTAGTTTTTTGTTTTTTTTCTTAAAAATAAAACAAAAACATGTTCGGCAAATTTATTTTCGTTTTTATTTTTACAAAAATTTAAGAAGTGATTTTGACAACAAAAATAAAAATTAAAAATCTTTAAAATGTGGTTTTTATGGTTTTGTTTTTATCAATAATTTAATTATTTCATCTTTATTATTATCACCGCTACCACCACCGCCACTACCACATCACCACCACTACCACCACCTTCACCGCCACCACCGTCACACCGCCGCCACCGCCACCACCGCTATTACCGCCATCACACCGTTGCTGCCATGCCACCGTCACTACCACACCACCACTGCCACACCGCCGCCACTACTGCCACTACCATCACCACCACTACAGCTACCATCTTTGCCATCACCATCGCCACCACATTACTACTGTCACCACCATCATCACACCATCACTGTCGTTGCCACCACTGCCGCCATCATCATTGTCACTGCCATCTTTGCCACCACAACCACAACCACACTGCTACTAGCACCACCATCACTACCACACTACTACTACTAGCACTACCACCACTACCAAACCGTCGTCGCCACCACCATCATCGTTATCGCTACCGTCACCGCCGTCACTGCTACTGTCATTGCCATCATCGCTACTACCGTCACTGCCACTGTCATCTCTACTACTGTCATCGCCACCACCACCAGACTATCGTTGCTGCTACCACCGTCGCTGTCACCACCATACTGCTACTGTCATCGCTACCACCACTTCCACCATATTATGACTTTTTTAATGTAATATATTTTAAATTTTGAATTTTATTAAATATTTATTATTTAATATTAATAATTAGATTATATATATGTAGAATATGTATTAATGGATATTATAATATTTTTTAAAAAATAAATAGAAAATTAGTTTTTAAACAATTTTTGAAAAACAAATAACAAAAACTAAAAATAATTTATGAATTTTAAAAAACAAAAAATAAAAAAATAAAAAATGTTACCAAACACACCCTTAGTTTTTTGTTTTTAAAAAAAAAAAGGGTTTTAATCTGCAAAATTACCAGAGTTGCCCTTCTAGGGCTGTTAAGGAAAGTAAAGGGTGAAAAGTTTCCATTTCTAGGCAGCTCGGGAATCATGTTTGGCCATTAATCAATTTGGGTCGGTGCATAGCTTTTCAGTTAGACTTTTCTTTTCTTGCTTGACTTTTCTCGTTCTTTCATTTTCTTTTTATCATTACTTGAGTTGGAATCCAGTGACGGACGAATGTTGTGGAAACTCTTTTTATATTTATCATAATTCAAAATAGTCTTTGAGTTGTTATGATTTTTTGATGGCAAATTCACTTTTCTTAGTAAAGAATTATATTGTTATCTTGTGAGTTAGCATATGCTGAATAATTTATTGCGGTTCAGTATAGTTTTGTTTTAGCCATGCAGCAATACTTACCACTTTATAAGTTTAATTTAATAGTCTTAAGTGGTTAGACATTTATTCTTTACAAGTAAAGTCTTTGATTCAAGTCTTGTGAATAGAAAAAACAATAATGCTACAAACTTTATAAACTGGACTAATATATGATCAGTTCAAATGGTTAGACCATTTTGTGAATTAAAATAAACCAGCAGTCGGAGAGTTTTATTTTTGTGGTTAATCGATCTGACTTAAACCGGATTAGTTAGAGCCCGGGAGATTTTCGGACATAACTTTATAATTTTAAATATATTCCATTTTTTTATATTGAAAAAAAAAGAAGCATATGGACTTATTTACTGAGACAATATGGTTACAAATGTAAGATCTGAAAAAGCGTCACTGGTTAGGTAATGCATGACAAATGCGGAAGCACTAAAAGCAATAAATATCTCATGCCTAAAAGACAGGTAGAAATAGGGCCACCATGACCATGGTTTATGGTTCTACATGTTTCTCTTCCTTTTCAAGTTAAGAAAAATAAAGAAAATGAAAAGCATAGTTAGGTCCATCTTGAAATGAAGTTCTAAAGTTATACTGATGGGGGCTACATGCTGTTTAGGTTTCCTAATATTTGTTAAATGTGAGGTGCCTTATTTTAAATTAACAAGATTCTCTTTTTCTCCATTTAATCTGAATGCTACCAGTTTAGATCTGAATCAAAAACATTTTATAGGAAAACATGATTCTGTTTTCTTTTTCAATTAGAATTCCTATGTGTCCTTTTATCATGACCTGAATCCGTCTTAACATGTTACATGTATACAGGTTCTCAGTGAATTTACCCATGGAAAGCAAGAGAAAGTGACAAAGACTGAATTCAAAGAGGTTCTATCAGACATATTGCTAGGCATGGCTGCTGGGTTGAAGAGAGATCCTATAGTGATTCTGAGGATGGAAGGGGATGACCTTTTAGAGTTCATCAATGGACCGAATTATGAATCCGAAATGGTCTCCATATTTTCACAGTTACAATTACCTGATGGATCACTGCATGATTACATCGTTAAAGCTTTCGAAAAACTTACAGTTGATCAAGGGATGCCCCCTTCTTCAGATTCTTGGGTAATTATCTTCTGCCTTTGAACTACAAATCTTGTCATCTTTTATCTCCCAACAAAATATGTTGTTACGTGCTACCCATCTCTCATTTTTACCTTTGATGATAAATTATAATTGTGATGGCACATTTTAGAGTGAAAGGCATAGAAATAGGATTCATGGGATAAAAACTTCAAAACTTGTAAACATATATGGATGAAAAAAGTTAAAGAGAAGTTTTGGTGAGCCATTTGATTCTTAGTTAATATGTTTGATTAGAAAAAAAAAAATATTGATCCAAGCAAGATATAGCTTAGTGATATTGGAATCATTTTTAGTATTCAAGATGCAAATTTAATCTGATTTTTTTTTGTCTAATTTTAGTTAATCTGTTTAATTAGAAAAAAAAAATTTATCCAAACAAGATATAGCTTAGTGATATTGGAATCGTTTTTAGTATTCAAGATGCAAATTTAATCTGTTGTTTTTTTGTCTAATTCTAGTATATGATTGATCAAGTTAATGTGTGTGTATTGTGAGCTTACTATCGGGAATATTTTTTTTTTTCACCTTAAGTAGAGGTTTCACTTTTAGATTTGGATCTTTTTTTCTCATTTTTTGGATTTAAGATACTTCGCCCATGGCTAATCTGTGTGGGTTTAGAGAGTTAGCCTTCATAATTGTAGTTAAGCCATTTTAAAGTCACTACAATTATAGGTCATTCTGATTTCTGTAAATCGTCCAATGTAGGATTCTGTTGGACAGCATGAATGCTGGGCTTACGATTCATTGCACCATTGACTTAGTTTTACATAAATTTTGGTCTAGATAAGTATGTCGGAGCCCAATGAACGATGATGCATAGCAATGAAACACTCAAAAAAGTTGAAGTAGATGCTATGTTTGGATTAGAGAAAGTAAAAGGACAAAGAGAAACGAAGAGAACGTTATAGTTCCTCATTTAGCAATTCGTTTGGTTGTGCAGGTAATGAGCAACATTGTGGAACCGGCTCTGCAATCTTGTTCTGAGCAAGGTCATGATAAACCCATTTCAGAAGAAACACTGTTGGTGGAATTTAAGAAAGTAGCGGAATCTGTGGCCCAGCGTCTAAAAGAACAGCCTGTTATTGTTGCACATAGTGAAAACACCTTTGATGGAAGTGGCATTCAGAGACTATTAGCCAACAAATTTGAATTGGATAAGGTTTGGTTTTCTAAAATTCCTATTTAAATTACGTTGGATTGTAATTCTTTCTAAAAAATTGATTCTTGATTGCAGACTATTAACACAGCCGTAGAAAATGTGCCAAAGGATCGTAACGGGAAAATATCAAAGGAGTGCTTAAGGGTGGCACTGGATTTGGTGGCTCCATCAGCTGGTCTACCTTCAATGGGTGCTGTTGATGAGGTACTTAAACAACAAAATGAACCCTTTAATTTTATGATTACATTCTAATTAATTACATTGAATTTGGTTAAATATGTTACAGATGGATAAGGTAGTTGGGGAAGTGTTTAAAATGTTGAATGTAGATGAGGGGAAGCTGGTTAAAGAAGATGAGTTCAAAAAGTTAGTAATTGAAATCCTTGGAAGTATGATGTTGCAATTAGAGGGCAAACCCATGTCAGTTTCTTCAAACTCTGTTGTGCATGAGCCTCTTGCTTCCTCTTCTACACTGCTGCAGCCGCCATCCTAGTCATACATACATGCATGTACCACAGATATTGTATGTATTTATCCAGACAAATGATAAATTATTATAATAACATATTAAAAAAAAAAGGATGAATAATTTGTTAGGTTGAGTTGAATAGGTTTGGATCCATCCATGGTTGGGTTACTGTGCATTTCGCTTAGTTCTGCAAATATAGAATCACATATAGCCTTGGCTATTGCAATGATTCACCTCTTATGCTTGGTGTAAATTTATTTTTATCCTAGATGTATTTTTAATGGTTTGTGGATGTGTTAATTAACAAGTTCATGGCAGCTTTGTATAAGTAAAGCCTTTTATTTACAGTGTAATTAATTATGCAAAAAATGACAGGATAAATGCATAAAAACCTAATTACAGGAATTGGGCTAAATGCAACAAAATTTTGTATTGTTATCATATTTGGGCTATCTATTTCGCTTATTTTCTCACGTTTTTCATCAAACGAAACATTAAGCCCCCCCCCCCCCCCCCCCCCCCCCCCTTTTTTTTTTGCTGGAAGTAGGGATAATTATATGTGGATGCAATTTTTCTAATCAGTACATTAATATTAATTTTTTAAAGTTATTAATTAGTAATTAGTCTATTAAATTTGACTAAGTAGTTCCTTTATTTCAATTTTTTAGCTTTAATTAATTAATATTTTTCAATTAACTGTTCGCATTTTTAGCATACAATTATAAAAAGAAAATTAATCGGAATTTGATTTAATTTAATTTCAAATATTTAGAATGATTCAAAATAAGAATTACAAAATATATATAATATATTAGTCAAAATTCATGTGCCACTTATGTTACTCTCCCTTTCTTATAGTTCATTATTTTAACAAATTAATAGTTAATACTATAAAGTAAATTTGATATTTGTTAAAAATTAATATGCTTGATTTTAGATCAAAAAAATTGAACAATTAAATGTTAAAATATATATTTTAAAATATAACAAATATAATTAAATACTATTAAATAAAATATAAATAAAAATATATATAATAAAAAATAATATATCTAAAGGGTAATTGGTTACTCCATATAAGTATTATTTTATATGATTAAAGAGAATGATATAATTTAAATATTTTTTAAAGTATTATATAAATTTTATAGAGCAATAAAAAAATTAAGATATAAAAATAATAATATAATATATATGTGAGCCGATTAACAGTTAACCGACACTCAAAAATCAATCTAATAAGATAAAAATCAAAACCGAGTTCATCGAATTGGTTAACCGCAAAAAATAATTCGATTTCTAATTAATTTTGTGTTTAACTAGATTTTTTGTTTTTTTTATTTTTTTTAACGAAGGGTAGACTAGGTGAAATTCAAGTTACTTTCTCTAGTTTGTTAAAAAATGGAGGAAAACTAAGTAAAGAAAACTTACCTTCATCATATTGATGCTGAATTGGCCTATAAGTTTTTTTTTTTTGAAAGTTAAGATTCACTTTAGCTCATTAATAAGTTTCCTTATTAAATAAAAGAGTTACAGCAAACCATTGAAGTGTCTTTTAGTAGCATTTTATTTACCTGAAACGTTTCAAGGACGTAAAATTTCATTAACAGTGATCGTTGGGTGTAGAATTTTTTTGGGAATAAACTGTGTCTAATTTTAATAGGACGGATTAGATTAGCGAATAAATGGATTTGAGATGGATTTAGTAATAATTTCATTAATGACAAGTTCAAGTAGTATTCAGAATTAGGTTTTTGAGTACTTATTATCTAGGTCCAAATATGAAATAGTTATTTTTTTAGTGGATATTCACTTTTGTCATTATATTTGAATTTAATTTGCACTGACGGAGCTGTTTTCAACGATCTTCACAAGTGCGGCTTTGCTGCTATTTTTTGCAGGTCTGAGGGGCAATTTATTCAAGCATTTTCTGGTGCTGTGCCTGGAAATCTGCAGTCACATGGGCCCTTTTTTCTTTTCAGAGAGTAAAGTATGGGCTTGTGGAGGATTAGAATACCGACTCTCCGGAGCAAGGTATCATCCTTGCTTAATTGGGCTATCTTTGATCTATTTACCTTAGCTTTCTCAGTAGTGTATCATAAATAAATAAATAAATGTAAACCATATCAACTTAACAATATAGAGTAGTTTTTAGTTTTTCTCAGCTCTCACTTATAAATATCTCTTTTAGAATATACTGCACTTGCATAATCTATATTATATATAAAACCATATATAAAAATATTAAAGCAGGGAAAACTTCTTTTCACCAAAATATCCTTTATCCTTTATATTAATAACAAAGATTACATTTAAAAAAATATCAATATATACATAGCAATTGTTTTTAATATATGGTAAAACAAAAGAATTATAAACTTAAGATTTCCTAGTTGTTATTAAAATAAAAAGAAATTTTATAATTTAATTATACAATATTCAAATTCGATTAAATTGAAAATATTAAAAATTCATTAACATTTGTATTATTATTATTATTATTATTATTATTATTATTATTATTATTATTATTATTATTATTATTCAATAAATGAATAATATATATACTATTTAAGTATGCTTAATTATAAAAACATTATTAATTTATAATTTACATTAAATTGATTTTCATATTTTTAGTCGGTAATAGTATTTTCTCAAAATTTTTATAAATATGTTACTGATAAAAGCTTAAAATGTCTTTATCTTGTAAAAGGAGGAGCTGGCAGTTGAAAGGCTAGTCGGATGGCTGAACTTGCAAAAGAGAGTGCCCGGTCGGACCCAGCCGTTAGCACTCCGAAGCTTAAGTTAGTAAGCTCAGAGAGTATAAAAAAGGAGAGAGAAAGTCTCAAGAGTTCAATACCTGGAGCCATCGTGTTTTAAGCTATTTATAGGAGTCATTTAGAGGGGTACTTGAGTACTTTAGGGAGTGATAACCGGTAGTCAGAGTAGGTGAGCGGCGATGTGACAGAAGTAAATGGAGAGTATAGGCACTGGCTTATGTCAGTGGGCTAATAGGACGGGCTATCCCATCAGTCCGATCGAACACCACGTTTTCCTGTGTTATCTTCCAGCTCACGCTTTGCCTTTTTGCTAGTGGACTTGGGCCGTCCCATATGTTATTGGGCTCCATTAATTGGGCCTTTAAGAATGTATTTTTCATAGTTATCACTTGTCCCCCCCAACAGGTCCAATCGACGCGAGGTGTTGTTTGGTTACTTTAGCGGGATTTTTGAATTTTTTGAAAGCGCTCAATTTGAGGAGTTACATCTGCCAATTTTGGATAACCGTTACGCCTTTAATGCTTGCACATGCACCAAGAACGACGCTTCATTTTCCGTTGTGCGTTTAACAATGGCTCATGTGTCGAGGGCGACACTTCGCTCTCTGCTATGCATTTTGTTGATTGGAGACATGTGGCAATTATTCAACAGAGAGGTGATTGGAGAATTCTAGAAACTTGGAGCCTATAAATAGACGGCTTTGGAGCGATTTTTTCTTATATTTCAGCCGTCCTTGGCAAAAGTGCAAAACTCTTATCATGCTTTTTCAGCGAGATTAACCAAGTAATTCATCATCTATAATATCTCCTGCCTCTTCTTCTTTTTTATCAAAGATGACTGCAAGCAACATAAAGTTTGTAGATTGGTATTTTCTTGAGGCTTATGAAGACCATGGGACCATGACTCGTCCTTCGAAACTCACGGAAGAGAGAGTGATTGAAATCGCTTTACAATATGATCTTTTCACAAAGGTGTCTGCAATGGTTCACCCAAATTCCACGGTGAAAAATAGGAAAACGCGTGGAGGTTAGAGTAGTAAACCATTCACTTGCCATTCGTAGGTATGGTTGCAGTGGTAGTATATCATGAGTTTTTCCCTTATTATGGGAAGTCGAAACAACTTTCTGGACCATGCCTCTTCCAGCGTGCTTCAATTTTATACTATGATCTTGGATAAATTCTGTGCACTTTCCATTATTTCATCGTCAGTCGGCCAATTGGCACCAATGTAGGAAAAACCATCATCATCAAGGCTGTCTACACATCCGATTTTGTTCAGTATTAGCCTCAAGATTTACATTGTCGTCAGGTTGTTGGGTTTGACCGATCGGGCTTCGGCAAAGTTTCTGAAACATAGTTATGACTTTATTTTTATTTTATTTTATTTTGCAAGAACTCTTCATATATGAGAGTTGATTTGTCTTCTGATTACGTCTTTGTACTGCAATTCTCATTGTAGGCGAAATTTATCATGAAAATAACTAATGAGAAAAAACATTATTGACAATATATGAAGATCCCATGCAGAGAATGTATAAATTCAATTAAGGAGAATACTTCCTAAATTTTAATGTATTTTTCGAGCATTCTAGTGCCTAACCGTCTTGGGTTGGTGATCGCTTGATCCGATCGAAGTTTAAAAAAAAAACATGTCTTTCATTCAAGCGAAAGTTGTATCTTAGATTTATCACGTCAAGCGCAATAAGCAGCTTTTCAATCTTTTATTTTGATTGAAATATCATCTGATCGGTCATTCGTTGGAGAATCATACATAGCGAATGACCTTTCAGTCTTTATATTATTTTGAGGATTTGGCGACTCGCTCCCTTAGCCCGGAATGAATCTTTGAGCCTAACAGGAGGATTTACCTCGCAAGCAAATGGGTTCCAACTTTCACAGCTTCATTTATGTCAAGCTTAGTAAACTTTGACAACACGGGTCGATCGGTCAGACCCCTTAGTTGTTTTATGGAGATTGTCTTTTTAGGAGATATCTTAATCGATTATAGGCGATGAATTGCTCTCTAGCCGATCGGTATGAGATCTTTCCTCGTATTCCCGACATTAGGAGGTCCGATCGGACTTGGAGTATTCATCAGTCGAGATTTCAGTCGATTGGAGTAAGATAAACAACCTACAAATGAAAAATAAAGTCTAAAAACAAATAAACGAAACATACCTTTTTTCCAGAGATGAAAAAACAGGAGACATTCTCTTTGTTGGATGTCAATCATTACATGATTGTACTCAGTAATTCTTGGGCATTTCAATATTCCAACTTCTAGGGACGTGCGACCTACGAGGGTTCTGAGTTTACAAATACTTTGGAGAATTCGTAGGGGTTTTTCCTAACTTAATATGAGCTTCTCGTTTTCGGTGTTTTTCGTGCATATACCTGTCTTTTCTGAACATTAGATTAATCATATCGGGAGGTCCTTTTGGCGGGAGTTTTCAAATTGGCTTGAATCCAATAAGTCGCGCCTGTTCATATCAGCTGTTACGCATTTATTGTCAATGTGTATGTCAAGGACGACGCCTCTTTTTCCAGAACCGTCATGATGGCTTAGAGACACATGGCGGTTATTCGATTTTTGAGGTATTTGGAGAGTTCTAGAAGTTTTTACGGTTATAAATAGGCGATTCTTATACGACCCCTTTATGATTCTTAACAAAACTCTGCCGAATTCTCTTTGCAAAGTCCCCCTTCTTTATCCTTTCTATGTAAAAAGTTTCTGGGGTTCATACTCCGAGGATCTGAAGATTTCAGTATTTTTCACAAGGATATCAAATTACTCAAGTAAGTAGGTAACTCCTGCCATTTAATTTTCTTCATCTTTCCTAACATCATCACATTATATTATTCATTATTCCTCCCTTTCCATGATAAATGGTTTCGAGCTACATTATTCTTCAACCAAAGTGTTTTTTGGAGCTCAGAAAGATTATAGGATCCCAACTTGCCCTGCCGGATTCACATAGGAGAGGATGATGAAGGTAATGAGCGATTTATTGGCCATCCAAGAAGTGGGGTGTAGTAGCGAGACTTCCCCTTAACATCTTCAAAATTGTGATTCTCAAGTGTTATAGAATTGCCCTTAGGCTTCTGAATGGATGGAGATCAATGCTTTACTCAAAATTCGATCATAAAAGAAGCCATGTGTCGTATTATCTTCCCATAAGGCGTTGGAGAAAGACTTCTTCTTCTTCTTTTTTTAAGGGTAACTGGAGGATTTGCAGCATATAATCCGACTGGCTGTAGCCATTGCTTTTGGGGAACCGGTATTTCGATTGATCTTCGTGGAGATTGATGTTGAAGACATAGGAAACCATATTGATGGATCGCTCACTGACCGATCAATAGGAGATCTTGTCTCATATTTTCGATGGTGGAAGGATCCGATCGGGGAGGAGAATTTGATTGGACTCTGTGTATATTGTCCGCTTTGGGTCAGAGCCCTCACGATTTTGTTTCTTGGGTACTGTCCCAAAAGGCCTACATAGGAAGAAAGTGTCTATGACCTTATAAGGTCCACTTCGAGCTCATCTTTAGTTGATGTGAGATAGGAGATAACATCATGTGTTATCACATATAATTCTAATCATCTTCTTGGTACTTTGATCGAATCCTCATACCCTGACATCAATATTGACGCAGATCATGAATTTCAAAGCTAAATGCATATTGAACATCATGCATTGCATGTTTATGAAGTCTACATTAACTGGAGGGAGTACTTATCTTTTACTTTTACGATGCAGTTACAGGTGTGATGGCTAAGGGAGATGATATTATCAAACGGCTAGCCAATCGAGTTAAAGCAAAAATAGAAGCAGAACGCACAGCCAGGGAAGAGAGGAAATTGAAAAAGAGAAGACTTATGTCTTCTTCAGAAGCGTAGGCTTTCGCGCCTTTCGCCAGTGTTGCAGTCTCCCATCCCCATCAGCCTCTTCCAATGCCTATTGTTGATAAGCCTTTATTAGGGGGTCAGCGCTCCTTACCGTATCTCTTATTAAGGGACGAAACTAATGCAAAAAATGAGCATCTCGTACTACCTCAGACAAGGTCAGTTAAAATTAGTATGCCCCCAGGAGATAAAAGTGCACAAAGGAAAGCTGAAGATGGAGCTAAGGAAGAAACTATTAAGTTAGCGGCTGCTGCGGGCGCTAGGGTCGCTGCCAAGGGCAATGAGCCACTTTAAGACGAGTCCCTTAGGAGCGTTACTACAAGAATTTCTGAAAGGCATGCCGCATCACTGGGAGAAATTCTAAAAGATCAGTTTGGCAATGGCTAGTACATTGAAAATAGGGTGGTCGCAAGCTTTTTGTGCCGAGGCATGCTCCAAGAGGATGATTTTAAGGCAATGGGAGATCCCAACATACTTTCTCAAGAATGTAGCCTTTTTCAACGACATAGCCTAGAGGTATTATTTCAAAATGTTCATGCCTAAACAAACATTCATCTTGCAGTCGGTTATCCTCTTGATTTCCCAACCTTTGTTTTCTTACCTATCTAATTTTCAGTTGATAAAAAGGGGTTTGCACTTGCACGGCGTAGCTAACCTTTGTAAAAAATGGGAAGATTTCAATCGGGCTAGAAGGGAGGCGGAGGCCAAATATGATTCGGTGAGCAAGGAGTCTCTGCTTGCCTGATCGAAAATTGAAAAGTTGAAAGAGGAGTCCGCCCGTCTTTCTCAGGATCTGAAAGCTCGGCAGAAAGAGATTGACCACCTCAAAGGTGACATGGATCGTCTATCTGTTGAATGTTTCAATGCTAAGTCTGATCGTAATGTTCTTCATGGGGAGCTGGATTCGTTGCAGGTTGCCTTAAAAAAGAGGTGGCATAGAGGAAGAAGCTTGAGGGAGGGCTTTCTGCTTAAAAAGGAGATATCATGGATCAACTAAGAGAGGCTTGGGGAAAATTATAGTCTTAACTAATTTATGAGTTCGGCGGGCATTTTCCCAAGGCTGATCTTAGCCAGATAAATGACCCGAGTATTTCATCTGATCAACTTTCTAGCCACAACAGTTGCAAAATCCCTTTAGAATCTGCACCTTCTCGATCGAACACCGATGCGGAGATCATCTCCGATGTTGCAACTTTCCCTCTGACAGAGAATGCCCCCGGGAAAACAGTGGAATCTTCCTAACGTCCCACTAAAACCATTGCAGGGCCCTCTTTTAGCGTAGAAGTAGTAAATATGGAAGTGTAGCTTTTTGCTGTAATGATTTTGTCCCTACTTTGTAAGAATTATTCATATATAATAGTAGAGCTTCCTCTCAGTCGTATCTGTCGACTGCAATTCTTATTTCAATCAATATTTATCATAAGGTTTAGCTGAGAGGAAAATATTAAATTGACTGGGGAGAATAGTATAAGTCATTCATGGAGAATGTATGAAATCGGCTAAGGAAAAATATTTCCTGAACTTCAATTTGCTTTTTCAAGCATTGTGACATAAGATTCTATCAACAGTTGCTTAGCACAATTAGATGTACAAAACAAACTGTTTGGTCAATAATTGTAACTCAGATTCATTGTTTTGATCAGATATTTATTTTAGGGAGTTGGCTAACTCAATTGTCAACTTTTGCATCTTGGATTCATAATAGGCATTGAATATAGCGAATTATTTGACAGAGGTTGAATGAGTGTAAACGCCCTTCATATCCCGAGCTTGAGATAAGTACCAGACTATTATAAATAAGTTATGCCAAGCAGGAAATTTTAACCTTGAAAGTTCAAGGGAGTTATCCACTTGCAGGAAGTTACTGATTTGGGTTGAGACATTTTTATCCGACCGGAATTGAGATAGCGATGCCAATCATCGGGATAGACGTTGAATCTGGTGACTAGGTCGATGGAGATCAATTTGAAGCATCTTACAATTTGGATTCAAGAATAATGTCCGATCCTGGCAAACAAATTTTGCGATATGGGGAAGCTTTCTTATTTTACGCTCGGGATGGACATCAAGTCTAGTGACGGAATTATGACTGCTCGAAGCCTTTTAAGAGCCGGCTTTATTGTTAATTTTATTTTAGGTATTATCACTCTACTCCCCCTCTACGCAATTCAATTTTTGAGATTGAATGCTTGATACTCGATAATTTTGGGAGTTACCCGTTTGGAGAATACCTTATCTGTGAGAGTTACCCACTTGTGGGAAGTTACTCGTTTGGAGAATACCTTGTCTGTGGGAGTTACCAGCTTGTGGAGAGTTACCCATTTTGAGAATACCTTATCTATGGGAGTTACTCGCTTGTGGGGATTTACCCATTTGGAGAATACCTCGATCGGGGATGTCAGTATCGACCGATCGGAATTAAGATGTCAACTTTGGGAATTATTCCTTTAAAATTTTGTCCTGCAAATAATTCTTTGCAATTCTATTGTGCAAATAATTTTATAAATATTTACTAACCTACTTTACGATTGCTTATGTGATCCGCCCTTGGCGATGGACGATCTTTCGATCCGATCCGCTCTTGGCAGAGAGATAACCAGTCTGATCTGCCATTAGCGATGGACGTTCTTCTGATCCGCTATTGGCAGTGGCATTAGTATCGTCTGATCCGCTCCTGGGGATGGATGTTCTTCTGATCCGCTCTTGGCGGTGGCGTTAATACCATCCGAAAAATCGATTTGCTGGAGAATTAATAAGTTTACTCAAATGATAAGTATTAAATTTGCGAGTTTTGGACATGTACTTGTTTTTTTTTAAGTTATTTCTATTTTATGGAGGCACTTATTTTGCGCGTGTTGTGGTGTTTGGATTTTCAACAGCCTTTTGCATGTTGCAGCCCCTTTTTTTTATTGTTGTCACTTGAGAATATATCTTTAAATGACAAAACAAGTAATATTAAGACAAGCTGGTATTCCAGCACTTACTACAGAAGGATAAGAGAACATTCAAATTTAATACAAATGCCTTATAAAAACTCAAATTGCAACAATTGCACCTGATTTGTAATGATTTGCTTATCTCTTCACCGAATAGCTCGTGACTTTTATCGCGGCCTCTAATACTTCTCCTCTTGCTTGGCCATTTTAAATCGATTGGTTTTCCCATATTTTCTCTTAGCCTCAATGGCGTTTGGAGAGAGTCGACACTGAGGGGGGTAGAAGTCCCAACCGACCAACTATTACGACGTTCAGGTTTATTCGGCTTGTCCTTATTTTCCCTCTTCGAAATCCTCGAGAAGATCGACCGTTTTAGCTTCCCTTCTGTTCGATCGGAAGCAGGGGTTCTATTAAATGGCCGACCATCTAAATATCGCAATCTATCCATCACGTTAGTTTTTTCAATTTTGTTGGATCTGAGAGCATCATCTAACTGGATGCGTCGCTTGATCCTCTCCATTAGGTCAGAAAAACTACTTGGTGGCCTTGTTGTCAGCGATTTGGCAAATGGGCGATCCGCGAGGCCTTTTGCCAGAGCATGTGATGCCAATTCCACGCTTAAATCCCCTATTTTCGACATTACAACTTGAAAGCGGACAATATAATCTCTGAGATTTTTATTGGTTCTTTGATAAAGGTTGCGTAGGTTATTGACCGACTTTGATGCGCTTGTTCGCGCATGGAATCGAGTCATAAACAATTCCTTGAGTTGCTTGAAGGAGGTGATTGATGCATGAGGGAATCTGAGGAACCATTTCAAAGCATCCCCTCCTAAGATAGTCAGGAAAACTCTACAGGCGATCCTTTCATCGAAGGTATAGACCTGCACTTTAGTCAGAAATTTCGCAAGGTGGACGGCAGGATCAGTTTTACCTTTATATTTTCTCATCGCCACGTCTCTCCATCTGGGAGGCAGTTCGGACTCCATAATTTTCCTGCAGAAAGGGGAGGTGCCGCTGCAAATGTTCCCCTCAGATATCCCTGTCATTGGCTCTGCCAGTCCGAACCTTTCAAGTTTTTGTTTAAACCATTCATCCTCGCTGCTCATCGCCGCAGGGGTGAATTCTTCTTTTGTCCTTTGAAAGCAAGCGTGACTGGGCGCACATCCTACCTGCTCACCAAAGGAAGAGGCATATGATCTACTGGGGATATGAGGAGCATTTTAGCTTGAAAATATCATTTTCTTCCCCTTATCATACTTGTTCGTGATTCTTGTGCTTGCGTTTCTCCCGCCATGAGCACTTGGCTCTCTCAGGGAAATCCCCCTATTCTTTCTTCTTTCGAAGTCTTCGGCCATCAAATCCATTTCTTGATCGCCTTCAAAAGTTTCGAGCGTTCTTCCCATTTCCAAAGCTTAGACCATACTCTCAGTGAGGTGACCAAGTATAACGCACATGTCACCTACAGTTATAGGGGCATTCTCCTATTGTCGTGCAACCATATCATCGAGACTTAAGAGGGGGTTGCCTCCGACTAGTGACCTGAGAGATCTCTCTCTTAACCTTGAAGGTTCGAATCTATCCAGGTTGTGGCGGCTACACTCTCCATAAGCTGCATGTTCGTAAAATCTTGAATCTGTCATGACTCTCAAAGAAAGCAGCAAATGATAAAGTTTAAAATATTTTTATCTTGTAAGAGGAGGAGCTCGTAGTTGAAAGGCCGGTTGAATGGCTGAACCTGCAAAAGGGAGTGCCCAGTCGGACCCAGGCATTAACACTCCAAAGCTTAAGTTAGTAACTTCAGAGAGTATACAAAAGGAGAGAGAAAGTCTCAGGAGTTCAATACCTGAAGCCATCGTGTTTTAGGCTATTTATAGGAGTCATTCGGAGGGGTACTTGAGTACCTTGGGGAGTGATAACCGGCAGTCAGAGTAGGTGAACAGCGATGTGATAGAAAGTAGATGGAGAGTATGGGTGCTGGCTTGTGTCAGTGGGCTGATAGGACGGGTTGTCCCATCAATCCGATCGGACACCACGTTTTTCTGTGTTATCTTTCAGCTCACGCTTTGCCTTTTTGCTAGTGGACTTGGGCCGTCCCATATGTTATTAGGCTCAATTAATTGGGCCTTTAAGAATGTATTTTCCATAGTTATCAGTTACTATTATAGAGATAGTAGAATTTTTCATCATTTCTTCCATGAACCTAACTCAGACTGTCCATGAAAATATAACATTTTATTTTAAAGTAATAGGGTCGAATCCAACATGTTTATAGTATTTCACTGCTTGTTGCCATCCTTTGGATTATGAATTGACTGCTGAAATTGAGGCGTGAATGCTAGCTATTCTATTGTTTTGAAGCCAGTTTAATAACACTATATTTTTTCCCTTTTTTATTTATTAGTTTTATTATTTTTATTAAAATTAAAAAATAATAATTAAAATTAAATTTAGTATTAAATTATGTGATTAAAATTAAATTATTAAATTTAATTAATTCTAATTTTATTAAAAAAATTAAATTATATTAAAATTCTAAAAATAATGTGTAAATAAAATTTATATTTCACTTAAAAGGAAAAGATAAAAGAAAGGGAGGGAGTGAATAATAATAACATTTTGAGTGTGCAAACCTACCTTTATTTTCCTTAAAAGCAAACATGTCCATATAGAAAATCATTATTAGTAATTAACAATGTTATTAAAACCGGATCGGATAAAGAATCGGCAAGACTGGAGGTTTGTGGTTCGATCGGTTCAATCGGGTTCAACCAAATTTTTTTCTATTTTTTAAAATATTATTAATTAATATAATTTTATAAATACTACTGCATATTATTATCAATTACACTAAGATCACAATAACAAATGATCAAATCCTAATATGAAATGAGAATAAATGATCACATCCTAATATGAAATGAATTTATAAATGAATATATATTTAAATATTACAAATAGTGTTAATTGTTTTTTGGTTTTTTTGTGCATGTAGTTTAATTATTTCAAATTAAACGGTAAGAGGACGGAAGCAATTTTTTATTGTTTAATTTGATTTCATTAGAGGGAAGTTGAGTTTACCTTTACAAACTGTCTAACGATTGAAATAAATTAAAAAAAAGTAAGAAATAATATAAAGAATAGAGCATGACAATAAAATAAGAAAACACAAAATGAAATTAAAAATAATTAAAGAAAGAAAGTAAAAATAAAAATACCAGTTATCACAAATTAAAATTAAATATAATTAAAAAAGAAAAATAAAAACATGAGGTTGTTGTGGTATAGTGGTTATCATGTTAGTCTTACTGTCAAAAAATTTCTAGTTCAATCCTATGAAGCCATTACTGAAATTAAAAAAATAATTAAAATATTCCAATAAAAGAATTATATTTATTAATAAAAATATCTTTTTATATTTTTAAAAATTTTATTTAATTTTAGATAAAAATAAATTATAATATTTAATAAAATGTACAATAAATAGAGATGTATATTTAAATGTATTTTTTAAATGGTAAAAATAATATTTAAAATGAATCTAAGTAAAATAGAAAAAATAAATTTTTTAAATAGTATTTATTAAATCGATCTAAATAAAATTTTTTAAGATAAAATTAGAATATTTTTTGAATTAAAATATAAAATATTTAAGATAAAATTAAAAAATATTTTAAAATTTTTTTTATTGTTAAATTTTTTGGGTAATAGTTTATGAAAGTGCTGTTTTTTGTTAGTTGGGTGTCGTCGTTGGAATTTTTTATTTTGTTTTATTTGATGCTTGTTTGGTTGTTTATTTCATTCAGGGAAAAAAAATAGTTTTTTTGAGCTTTTTCAAAGCTAGCCGGGGTTTTAATATGATAATTGCTTACATGATCATTAATATGTGATGAATTAACAATTATGCTTTGAAAAAATTAGTTTCCAAGTCACTGTCAAGGCATAATTTTTCTAAAACGACGTGGTTTTGTCATTTTAGAAAAAAAACTCGGTTTTGGTTAGTTTTTCGGTTTTTTCGGTTCAATTCGATTTTTATTAGCTGAACCAACCGGATGACCTACCGATTCGTTATTAACCCAATTCAACCGGCCGATCCGATTTTAATAACATTGGTCTATAATAATTAATGCCAAGTTGAAACAATGGCCAAAGCCTTAGAGGCTGGAATAGTGAGGAAAACTCTAACGGTAACAGTTTTGGCGACAGGTGCAAAGCTTTTGGTTATGAAATGATAATTTCTTATATAATCAGTAGAGGATTATGATATTATTGAAATTCAATTTGATTAATAGAAAACTTTCATTAAACCTTATTCGAATGCAGTGACAAAATCGGTGCAAAAGTG